>CM062394.1:3116800-3586057 GCA_031304145.1 Cardiospermum halicacabum
TTCAATCTCTACTGTGACTCTTCTCTTCCTCCATTTCCAATTCAAGATATGATCCTGGAATATGTTAACATGACAGAAGCTACTAAATACACACAGACAAACATACCATTAACTAGTCTTGGGAATCTAACATAAACACTTTTAGTTTCCAACTTTATATGATGATTCAAATAATTGCACAACAATTTCAAAACACCCTCAGATTCATAACACTAATGATCAATAACATATATGGTCAATTAATTAACGAGCTCTTACAAAGAAAATACTCAATTCAGGACCAGCAGCACCATCAGGATTTATCATGTACAAAGCCTCAGAGTCTTTAGACCCAACAACTCTTTCAAATCTAGCTCTCATGTAAGTCAATTCACCATCAATTGAATCCTTTTCATTCTGACTAGGCAAAACGCCTGCACCCATTGAAACACCTCTCAAAAGCTGCATAACATGAAGCTCATCATCAGACATTTGTTTCCTCCTTATAGAGTACCCAACTTTTCTTCCATTGCAATACACAGCCCAAACAAACTCTTCCAACACTTTCTTCTTATGCGTCTTGGTTTCGCTTTCCAATGCAATCCTGACTATATCAGAAGCCATTTCCTTCTGCAAAGTGCTTGTAAGCATAGGTAGCTCAATTACAAATATTGGCAAACAGTGAGGATCTTCTTGTATAGCTAGACTCACCCTGCCTTTTCGAAACCCGAATATAGTACCTGTGGTTGCATTGTCTTTAAGCAGTGGCTTCCTTGGCCTGCCTAACAAAGCAACCATTTTGCAACCTGAAGTCAGCATAGGAAACAGTTTGAACATCTTTAACAACCCGCCTGATGATGATTTCGAACGTTTTTCGCCATTTTTTGCGCCGTTTCGCAGCAGTGACATTATTGCAGGATTCTCCATATGTGGACTTGAGTGAATTGGTGGCATGTTTGATCAAAAGGGTATCTGAAACTTGATTGAGAGAAGGGAATTGTAATGTTTGTGTTGATTGTATAGTAATAGAGAGGGTGGTTGAGTTGGGTTGGATTGGTTTGGTCACTTATTAAGTTATTGTCCTATAGGAATCTTTTTCAAGTGGGGAATGGAAGAGAAAAGAAAAACACTAGATACAAGTTGTGTGTTTAAGAGATTAAAGCAAAGCTTGATTGATGTGACCAAGTTTAGTGATGAAAAAGAAAATGTATGTGATAAGATAAAGAAGGTGACCACAAAGGTATGTTAAGGACTCTCTGGTAATGTTTTGGGTTTATAGCATGTGCCTCTCTGATCATTACATAAGGTATCAACATCAACATCACTTGCTTTATACTTTTTTTCATTTAATTATTGAGGTGCACCTCATCTTTCCTCAATAACATTTTCTTTTGGCTACTGTTTATCCATTGAAATTTCTCTGTTAGTGACTTCCATTTAACAGAACTTTTTTGCAGAAAGATTTTTAAAAGCAGGTCTTAAATGTTATTGGTATTTCGTTATGTTGGTTTGATTTTGAAGTCACATTAAAAGTTTGGTTTAGTTTAACTAGAACTTTAAATGCTATTAAATTCAGTTTTAAGTAATCTTAACTCAAAAGCAATTCCAGTCTCAATCTTGTTTACATGTATCCAAAACAGGTCATTTTCTCAGATGGGTCCTTAGATATGACCAATTATACAGAACCACATATGTCGGCACCATGATCATTTGCAGTCACTAAAAGCTATACAGAAGATGTTCTTCCAAATGAAATTGAATGCAGAAGACAGAATTTTTGTAGATTAGCTCCAACAACCATACAAAACACTGTTGACATAAGCTGTATAAGCTGTATTTTTCATTACAGAACATAACATGTAATAAATGATTGAGATTCACAAAGGAGACACCAGACATTTGAGTTTTGAATCGGCCTAACCTTCAAAGCTGTACATGAAAAAATCATCAACCACGTGGACTGATTAGACTTAAAGTTACATATAAATTGAATTTGCATTGATAATTCATTATCAGATGACTTGAAACACAGTGCAGTTATTGTTACATTTGAAGATTAATCACCATACCCTTTTTACCTGTATATGATTTGGACAATTCACTAAAGTTGGATTGATTGGATAGATTTGAAATATGTGGTTTGGAAACTCTAGTTTCATCATTAAAAAGTTGATTGAATTTGCAGATGATGACTTTAAATTTTCCTTCTATACGTACCTGACCTGCTTTTAAAGTAGCTTTGATATCTAATTAAATGCTTTTTCAATTGAAAATAATGTGATCCTAAAAATGATTCTATACAATCTAAGTTGATTTGTCGTTTGGTTTGTAATTATTGCGATGAGATTGCTTGATGTTGGTAGCCAATTTTTTCTTGACACAACATATAAAATCCGCAATTATAGCTTTGTTTTAAGAATAGAAATATCAACTGCTTCATGATTGAAATTAACTTAAAGGTCTCATGAAAAAGTGTGGCAATTAGATTAGATTCTCCAGCTCCATAATCTGGAAATGGAAGGTGGGTGACTATATTGCAATTGAATAATAATATTGGGCAAAGCCTAACATTATCAGACAATCGCATATGCATATTCTATATGAATAGATAAAAAAGTATATGATGTTCCTATAAAAGGAAACCTATCCACGTCCACTTGTATTTCATTAAAGAAGTTCAAGCAGAAACAGAAGTCAGGACATTTGAATCATTTTAGCATATTGATGGATTTTGGACAATAAATGGGCTGCGAAATAAAGCCCACATGCATGAATGGGCTTTTTCACTGGTTGTGTCCAAGTTTTTGTTGGGCTACTCTAACCTTATAAACAGAGAGGATTTATAAGACCAATTCAATAAATATAATTTAAAGATAAATTGATTCAAAAATTGAATTAGAATTTTAAATTAAAAGATTATCTACAATTTTGATAATAATTTATGTTAACTAAAAATAATAATTTTATTAGATAGAAATAAAAATAATTTAAAATATTTATAAAATCTAGTTCAATAAAATAATTAAATTTATTAAAGTAAGATAAATTGATTTAAAAAATAATAAATTTTAAATTTAAAAATTACCTAAAAATTAGAGATTTTAATTTGACTAGAAAAAATCCAGTATTATAGATTAGTAAATAAACTGTTTAGATTTTAATATCAATGATGTGATACTCTTTAACAACATCTTATCTCCAACACTGTATAAATACTCTTCACACCATCAACACAGAAAGCAAATTAAGTTTAATTGAAAATGGCAAAAGGAGAAATGAAGATTGTTTGGTTAGCAATATTATTGTTGGCTATGTGTTGCACAGCACAAGCAATTGAAGCCGCAGAAGAAGCAGCTACTGTTGAGGCATTCAAGAAGAGTCCATCAAAACCTGGTGGACGTAAAGGTGGACCTCCGTCATGGTGGGGTTGGTGGCACCATGGATCTCCAAGTCCACCCAAGAAAGCTCCTAAGAAGCTAAAATGGGGCAGCTGGTGGAAATTTCCATGTCCACCTCTTCCTTCTCCTCCCAAGTGGTGGAAATGGTGGTCTAGTCACTTTAAACAACCGCCTTCTCCTCCTAAGAAGGCTGCTCATCATTAACTTACTTGCTTTCTTCATTGAGCAATCTCTAATAATTTGTGTTTCGATTTCAATAAGTAAATACTAGACTAGAATCTTGTATTTTAGGCTAAAATTCCGTTGATTTAGAGTTCATATATTATAGAAGGAGTGATTTTCTTATTTAATAAAAATAAATATTTTTATTTATTTTTCAATTAATTAATTTATCACTTATGAAATTCATTCATGGATCCTAGCAATAAAAAAATGGTTTCTCTAGCTGCCCATAGCAAATTTGGTCACAAAATCACTATGTTTTAGCTTGGCTTTAAACAAAAATTTCGTCACAATTTTAATTGTTCCAACACATTTCTTAAATAAAAAAATAGCTGTAGTGTTTTTATTTTTTTCTTTTTTTTTTTTAAATACCATAATTGATTTAATTAGATTTAAATATTGATACGTAATATATGTATTTTTAGCCTTGACATTACATTATTGCTTTTTTATACATAATGGTAGGGAGGCAATTAAATAGTATTATTGTATTTAAAATATTCTTTCCGTCCTTTTTAATATTTTAATTAATGAATTTTTTTTTCAAATATTTATCTATCTACGATAAATATATAATATTATCTTCCCACAGCAACTACTTTGTATATTAAATTTATAAATATACATTCAAATAACTCCTTTTAAAATTAAAATATCTAATTTTATTTTTTTTAAAAATATATAATTAATTTCAAAAATCTTATTAAAAATACATTCTCCTTCATATAATTTGATTATCCCATCTCCTACATATTTTTAATATGTTTGGTTAATTTAATTATCTTTTAAATTTTCAATATGATAGAAGTATTCCATCTTTGTTTTTTCAAATTTTAAACTTTCATCTCATATTTACTATGTAAATACTCTTCCCACTTAACACTAAAAACCATCTACATAAAAAGTAAATTCAATGAAAATAATTTGGAATAATTTGATTAGCAATTAACATTAAAAATCATCATTTGGGATAATTTGGTTGGGAATATTGTTGTTGGTCATGTAGCACGACAATAAATTCAATGAAGATAATTTCAATCAAGATAATTTGAGTTATGATTTGGATCAAACAATTCTTAATAATCAATTTTATATTTTTAGCCCATATATTGTGAGGTGAAATTATTTAAGAGTATATTATTTGTAAGTGCACACAATAAATACAAATTATTTTTCTAACCTTAATTTGGTTCTCACTCCTAATTAGCCACAAAATATGTGAGAAGTATGTCTTACCATTTAATATTGTTTTAGTTATGTTGGGATGAATCTATTTCTTATTTATAAGATTTCCTTATTCGAGATAATTTATTTTTCTTAATTGTTATTATTATTATTATTGTAAACAAACTATTAGGAAAGTAAGATATGTAATCACTGTAATAGAAGTGTCTCATAAAGGAAAAAAAAAACATACAGCCCTAAAAGAATTATGCACAGTGTGTTGGAAAAATACGGGTAGCTCTGATACCACTTATTGAATAAATTAGTGATCCATTGCGGCGGAGACAAGTGTTAGTAACCATAAAATAAAACAATATACATAAGGTAAGAAAATAGAGATAAAAAATAAGGCACAAAGTTTTACGTGAAAACCAAAAACGGGAAAAAATTATGGCCGTCAGGACGACAAGAGACTAATTCACTATATAATAATAAAGCAACAGTTACAACCAGAATACCCCTCTTTCACTCCCTAATCTAATTACATTGGTTATAATCTCACAGAAAAGCTCTCACGGGATAACAAGACTCGATCTTATAACTCAATATCTCTCTGGTCTCCATGGTTCCCAGGCCCTCATGGGGCACCTCCAAAACCTAACCAACTAGATCTACATTGTTCTCTCAGGAATTATAATAATAGATATAAGAACCCTATTTATAGCATTAGGTTACTTAATCACAAAGTAATCCTAAACCATTAAGAAAATCTTTTCCTATTTAGGATTCTCCAAGATCTCTTCCCCAATTAGAATCCTCTTTAGAAAATATTATTCCTAATCAAATATAACACTTCCAAAACAGTATTCCGGTCTTTTCCTAATTACAATTCAATTATTGATACGGAAATATATCTGAATCCTCATCACAATCCTAACATAGTAAGCGTGGGAAACACATTCACGCAAGTTAGAATTTTAGTTTGGGTGCTTTGGGTTGTGAAATTTTTAGTATACCCGTTTATAGCTATTTTGTTTAGAGCTATTTTGTGTGATATATTATAATCTCAATGATCATTATAGTGGATTGTTTATCTCTTCTTTCGTGAAGTATGCACATTGTCGAACCACGTTAAATCTCTTGTATTTCTTTCTACTTTCCATTACTTTGTTCTTTTTTTCACTACTTCTAGTTGTAAAGTCTAAAAATTGGGGTCAAATTTTTCGCTTATTGTTTGACCATTTTGAAATTTTACTTTTTCAAAATCTTTACTATTTTCTTCTCTTACAAAAATTCCAAATAGGAACAAATAAAGGAAATAAAAACATGAGTAACTAGAGACAAGTAACACTAGATTAAATTGGAAGCTTAGAGTCAATTTAAATTGAAAATTGAAAAAAAAAAATCACTTTTTTGTCAAAACGTCAATTTTTAGTAAATTACCAATTTACTCCTATTGAGAAAAAAATCCAGATTTCAAAATAGTGATTACATTTGATATAAAATGCTAAAATGAATTTTTAGAAACTGACACGAGTATTGAGAAAGCATTTTAGTGAAAAACGGGCTCGAAATCGAGCTTGGCCTAGATTATCCTAATCCACTTCCAAGTCCAAAGGTGTCATGAACACCTACACATACAACCACTAAACACCCCCATATTTACTATTCATTCATCCCTTACCTTTTTTATCTACTAATTCTCTCTCTTTACTCACCAATCTCTCTACTAAAAATACAAAAATACGTATTCTTCCAATACCCTCAAATCCTAACTACCATTCACTTGAAGCACTACCATTTAACCACTACAATCAAGTCTTTATTACTCCAAAAAAATTGTAATTGGGATTGATTGATGAGTAATTGGGATTAGTGGTAGAAATGATGAATATGGGTAGTGATTGTTATTGTGAGCTTTTTTGGAAACGAAATGATACAAAATTGTAGAATTGATGACATTGAGAATATGTACTAATATTGCGGTACGAATGATGTTGATATTGTTAAATGTTGATGAAAATGGTTTAAGCTAGTATGTTTGGACAATATTGAACTGCCTAAAGAAATTGGCTTCCTACAGCGAAAAGTAGCATATTGAGTTGAATTGATGGCCTATGTGTGTTGACTTGACTACTGAACTAATTGGAGTATTGAATAAATTGACCTAATGAAAATTCGGTAAAAACGCCACAAAGCTCTTAGACTTGTTTTTGAAGATATGAGATAACAAATGTATAGGGATTAGAAGTACTTTAGCACAAAAGTATCATGCTTTCTTTGGCGCGGTTCATTAATGGGGCAAGAGTCTATATTGAATCTCGAATTCTATTCTTTAACTTGTTTATGGGAAAATAGTCAATAAATTGGATAAATATTGAATTGATGATGATGATGATTGATTGTGGTCATGATTGAGGGGAGTTTATGCATGTGAATCTATGTAAACGATACGGTAATTGATCATTTTAAAATGGATGAATTGTTATTATGAGTTAATATGAATTGGAATATGTTGTTGTTCATTTATATATGAAAATTGGACACTAAAAAGATGAGTGGTTGCTTTGTTGTGTGAATTGTTGAGTGATTGTTAGTTGTCGCAACAAGATGACCAAACTGTTCACTTATGTGCTCATACGAGTCTTCCGTTTGATGATTGGTGAGTATCATTGTATTGTTAGATATCCATAAGATACGCATACAAAATTTAGTTACATTTCAATCACATTTAGAGTGTGTTTGGCATTAAATGTTATATTAGCGATTGAGTTAGTTATTAAGGGAGCGATTAACTGTTAGCTGTTAAACTAGCGATTGAACTAGCTGTTTAAGATGAGTGTTTGGTAAGAATAATACGATGTTGAAGTAGCTGTTATATATAAAATGACGTAAAAGGATAATATATTATGTTTTATAATTTTTAATCTATAATAGTTTATTTTATTTTTTTAGTATGGGTATTCATTTATTAGACGATTTTTAATTAAAAATATTTAATATTTTATTCATCAATTAATTAAAAATATATAATATAAT
The DNA here is from genome assembly GCA_031304145.1 of Cardiospermum halicacabum. Classification (NCBI taxonomy): domain Eukaryota; kingdom Viridiplantae; phylum Streptophyta; class Magnoliopsida; order Sapindales; family Sapindaceae; genus Cardiospermum; species Cardiospermum halicacabum. Next base: position 3,124,603 of record CM062394.1, read on the forward strand.
ATTTATTATTTAAAAAAGACATAAAAACTTCTAACCATATTAAAATAATTTAAAATTTATTATTATAAAAAACAGTTAAGAGATAGTTAAAGTGTATGAAAAAATAAAATATATTTTCAAAGAATAATTTTTATTAGGATATTTTTGTAATAACCAAAAATGAATAAGGGTAGAATCGGAGCTTTTTTATTAGCGATTTGTGGACAGCTACATCAAGTAGCTGTCAGAAAATCGCTAATTGAACATTTAATCGCTAATCAAAAAGCTTCTCCCAAACGCCTAAATTTCCAAATCGCTAATGTAAAATCTAACCGTTAATTAAAAATCTGCCTACCAAACACACTCTTAGTTAGATTTTGGAGTTGAGCAAATCACTAAAATTATAATTGGATCTTGTTAGTTCCAAAAGAGCAAAGTAAAATAATAATAATAATAATAATAATAATAATAGTGTATTTAATGAGTAGCTAATTCCGTATACAATTCAATAAAAAAATTTGGTCATAGGCGTGTATCACTCATTTTCATACTTGATTTTACATATATCAGTGTGAATTTTACAAAATTAACCTCAAATAAATATTAATATTATTTATATTTTTAAATTGATGAGACATGTCTAGTCTGAAGTTATTCAATATTTATAAATTTTTAATTTATAGAATTAATTAAATTATAATTTTTTTTAAAGCAACTTATTTATTTATAAAATAAATTTTATTACTTTATGAAAATTAGAAAATACATAAACAAATAGATTGGTAAATAAATGTATTAAATTTATATAAAAAATAATTTTAAAATTTTGAAATACATTACATATTATTAATTAATTTAAAATACAATTAATATTAATTTAGATTTATAATTTTATATAAATTAATTTTTTTTTAAAATCTATAATAAATTAATGTAGGACCATACTAAAATTTTGAAGGAAAAATTGATAAGTACAATGTGTATACATATTTTTTTTAATGCGTTAACATCATTTCTCCTATTCATAAAGAGATTAGTGAAGATACGTAAAGAGCGATTCATAAAAACAATTGAAATTTATTAAATTGAAATAAATTAATTCAAATTTTAAAAAAATTATCTAAAAATAAAATATTTCAATAACTTAATTCAAAATCTAAAAGAATTATCTAAAAATAAAATATTTTATTTATTATATTAGCATTAAAAAAATAATTTCATAGATTAGAATACAAGTAGTTTAGATTTTGAGATCAATTATATGATACTCTCAACAACATCACATCTCTAACATTGTATAAATACTCTTCACACCCATCAACGCATAACACAAAGCAAATCAACTAAAAATGGCAAGAGGAGAAATGAAGATCGTTTGGATGGCAATATTGTTGTTGGTTATGTGTTGCACCGCACAAGCAATTGAACACGTAGAAGAAGAAGCTGTTGTTGGGGCATTCAAAAAGACTCCAACAAAACCGGGTGGCCGTAAAGGTGGACCTCCGTCATGGTGGGGTTGGTGGCACCATGGATCTCCAAGCCCACCTAAAAAAGCTCCTAAAATGTCAAAATGGGACAGCTGGTGGAAATTTCCATGCCCACCTCTTCCTTCTCCTCCCAAGTGGTGGAAATGGTGGTCTAGTCACTTTAAACAACCACCTTCTCCTCCTAAAAAAATCCATCACTAATTTGTCTCTTTCGCAAAGATTTCTATTTTAATAAGTAAATAGTCCGCTACAATCTTTTTCAATCTTTTTAGATTGAATTTTTGATTAATTTAGTATTTAAATATGTTAAGGATGAGCAATTTTCTTAGTAATAAAAGTAAATATTTTTGGTTAGCTCCTACTTTAATTTATATTTATTACTTAATGAAACTCATCACCTTGAAATGACTTTATGTTCACATATTAATGCTTTTGATTGGGTGCTTTTCTACTTGCTTCACAGATAATCTAATTTGGCTTTTTGTAAAAAATTTATGTTCACAGATAACTGTAGCTTCTGATTGGAGATTGTTGTAATTGAGTATAACTTGAGAAAGTAAGAGATTGAACATTGTAATGGGACTTTACAAACTATTTATAACTTCCAACGACAGTATATTTTCTTATTTAATTATTTTTATTCAATAAAACATATAATATTTTTACTTTTAATTAATTATTCATTTATATTTGTCGGGATTCTAATTGGATGGTTATAATATATTAGTTATATTATAGATATCATGCAATTCCTTACATGTGTGAAATGTTCACTTCCCATCACTCCACTTTTCCACTTATCTTTCCTCATATTTAATTTAGCATCAAAAGATTTAACTCTCATAATCTCGGCAATTTCAATATTCAAAACAAAATCATTACTTTGTTATGGTTCAGGTTCATAAATTATTCGCTGTGAATGGGTTATAGTATAACCAGGACACAGTGAGAAAGTTTAGCTAGTTACACACAACCTATCAAATTAACAACAAAACTTATGTATTTTACTTTACTTTTCTAGAATAACAAACTAAATAGAAAAAAATATATATATACGCTATAGACAAATTTTTAACGTCAAAATTTATTTATTTATTTACAATTTAATTTATTATTTAAATGTTATAATATAAATATATTATTTATACAATTGTGAAATTATAATTAGTTAAAAAATGTTCCATTCTTATACTTCCAAGTAATTTTTTTTTTAATATCAAATTACTTTATCAATTTGGTTTGGAGTTGAATAGGGTGCTTTTAAATTTTAGTGTTGGGATTTGACTAGTCTTATTCATCACTGAGTAAATGGATTTTTTTAGAAATTAATAGTAATAATGCAAGATAATAATGAATTAACTTCCAAGATCTATAGCATAGCTGATGCGACGAATATAGTGTTTTACACATTTAAGTATCTAATGCTTGCTAAGTACTTTATTCTGAGAGATTCATTACAATACATATAGTGTCTTGCTGCTTGTGTATGACCATGACCATGAGAGTAGAACTATAAAATTCAAAATAATTGAATGAAAATTTAAAAGTAAAAATGAATATTTTTAAAATTTATTTTTTATATAATTTAATTTTAAGGTGAACAATAAAATGAGTACTAAGAAAAAAATGTTTTAATATAATTTTTTAAAAAAAAATAAATAAAATTTTGAAGGTATGATATTTAAATTGATTTTTTTTTTTCTTACACTATAAAATACTCATTCTATTAGAATCTAAACAAATTAGATTTTGAAATCAATTATACGATATTCTCCCACAACCACAATATCTCTAACCCAATATAAATACCCTTTACACTCCACATAAAAACCATAAATACACAAAACAAATCAATTGAAAATGGGAAGAGGAGAAATGAAAATTGTTTGGTTGACATTATTGTTGTTGGTTATGTGTTGCACAGCACAAGCAATAGAAGCGGCAGAAGAAGCAGTTGGGGCATTCAAGAAGAATCCAACAAAGCCCGGTGGACGTAAAGGTGGACCTCCCTCATGGTGGGGTTGGTGGCATCATGGATCTCCAAGTCCACCTAAAAAGGCTCCTAAAAAGCCAAAATGGGGTAGTTGGTGGAAATTTCCATGCCCACCTCTTCCTTCTCCTCCCAAGTGGTGGAAATGGTGGTCTCATCACTTTAAACAACCACCTTCCCCTCCTAAGAAGACCACCCATCATTGACTTACATCTTCATTTAAGCAACCATCACTAGAGATTTTTCTTTCAATAATGGTAGAATCTTATCTTATGTTTCAGACTAGAATTTCGTTGAGAGTTTCAATATGTAAGGAAATAGGTGATTTTATCATTTAATAAAAAGTAAATATCTTTTATTTATCTTTTACTTCAATTAATTTATTCATCTCATGTCCCACAAATTATTTAGAATTTTTACTTTTAATATATATTTAATTTCCATAATATATGCATTTATTTAAGTTATTGATCATTTCAAAAAAATTTTCACAAATTTAAAAGAATAAATATTGTTAAATATTTAACGCGGATTAGTGAAGAAATTCGTTTTAAAAGTAAGTTATGATTTCATTAAAAATATATATATTTGTGATGCAACACTAAAATACATACTGAAATCTTATATATCTTGGATTCTATAGTTTTTGAGAGGAGGTTTTTCTAATTACAAGGATTAAACATCGAACCACTCGATTTTCTTGGTAGTGAACTTGAGCATACATTATCAAAGTGGCAACTTAGAAATATAGTTGAGATGTTTTTCAATATAGAGTTAAAATATTATGTTTGAATATGCAAAGCATTTATGTAGATGGCATCGGTTGATATGCTGATGGAGTTATTTTAAGGAGACAACAAGATGGTTTGATATGGCTGTCTCAACCCTAGAGTGTCTAGTTCCAATATGATTACTTCCATTTTTGTTTCTTTGCTTTTTCCAAATCAAATAACCTGCATTTAAAAAAATAAATAAAAATCAGAAAATCTCCACTTTTATTTTTTCTTTTTTATTTCTTTTTCTTTCTCATATTTTTAATTTATATTTCAATTTTTAGTATACTATAAATTTTATCATTATTATATAATTTAGAATTTTTAAATTTATGATGCATTTATTTATAATAACATTTTAAAATAACTTAGTAGATTTAAAAAGCGGTTATAAATTCCAATATCACTCGCTAAATATAATAGAAAAATAAATAATATTAAATAATTTATAATATAAATTATGTAATAAATTAATTTTTTAATAGAAGATAATTAATTTAAACTATTCTTTTATAATTTAATTTTTAACGGCATAATAAATTTATATAATAGTAATAATATGTATTTAAAAAAATATTTTGTAAAATTTATTAAATATTAAAATTTGAAATTGATTAAAATAATAAAAATTATATCATATTAAAAAAATAATTCAAAAATATTATTTTCAAAATATGTTTAATTCTGAGGACTAATTATTAAAATGGAGTATATTTTATGTGAAAATTTCATCAATGGACCATGAAAAGTTTAAAATACAATAATAGACCTAATTTGAATTTTATACAAAACTAAATTTTATAAAAGTTTGTTTTCATCTCATATGCCTAATTTCCAATTCTACCCTTTTAATTTAATTTTATCAATAAAAATGTCATTATGCATTTTATAACTGCTAAAGAAAATAAAATAGAAACTGAAATTACTTAAATAACCCCAATTAAAACATTAACCATTTGTGTAACGACCATTTATCACACCTTCACACTCCTCTCTATTTTCAAAATCGTCCACCATTAACCGATTCTTCTCCACCGTGCTCTTCACAAAAACTCTTCCTTTCTTCTTTTGAAATCACGAAATCTACTCACATCTCTACCACTGTTCTTCATTTGATGTTCCTTGTTGTTGTTGTTGTTCGCATTTCTCTAAGCCATCGTCGCTTCTGCTGTGTTGTCGAGTCGTTGTTGTTGCTGTTTTTGTTCAAGTTATCATCGCCGGCGAAGGTGAGTTGCTTTATTTGTTTGCATTTTAGGATTTTTTTGTCTTCGCATTCGTGTATCTGAACTAGTCAAATGTTGTGGGTCAATAGGTCGAAGGCTGCTTGAAGACACTATCAACACATTTTGAAGAAAGAGATTGCAATGGCGTCTGAGGTTAGTTCATTTTTAGGTTTTATTTGTTTTTTCTTGAGCGTTATTGGTTTATAATCGTTGTATTGTTGATGTCGGTGTTTGAGTGTTTTTCTGTTGATGTTGTGGCTGGATTTGATTTTGCTGGTAAGTTTGATGTTGCTGATATGGTTTGGTGTTGATGTTCATTGTGCTGATGATGTTGATGTTAATTATGTGTATAATGTGAATACACAAACTTTGTTTTGTTCTTTTTATAACTGGATTATAGATGCATATGTAACTGTATGGTGAGTCTTTTGCACCTGTGGTATGACAATTTTGAATTGTGAACTATGGATTTTGCTTCCTTTGCAAACGTGCTATGTGAATTTTGAGCTGTGAACTGTGATTTAAGAACTGTGATCTCTGAATTTACAACTATGTACTGTGGATTATGATTTGGCATTTGTGAATATTTAATTGTAAATTGCGAATTGCCATTGTGTAGTATGATTTGTTTAATGAAACATGATTTGTGACTTAGTGTAAAATCTTATTGTTTGTGAAATATATATATTGTTAATGAGTGTGTTTAGTATAATCATCATATGCATATTTATGTGCACTATCAGCATATGTATATGTGCAAGCTATATTCACAGAGCACCCATAAATATGGAACTCCTTTAACAATCTGTTATTACAATTCACAGTGTGTGAACTATTATTCACAAACAGTTAATATAATACACAAGCTTGCGCACATCATTCACATTCTTATACGGATAATATTTTTTCAATCTTGCAGCAAATGGTTAACATAAGGAGATGGTCATGGTCCATAGACAAATAGCGCATCAACAATGCTGCCTCATTCAAGGTTTTGAACAACATAAAACCTATCTAGAAAACAACATGATAAATAAATGTGTGAACTGTTTTTCGTCATTCAAGATATTCAACAGCATTAAGGACCTTTCCAGAAAATATAAAAAACAACTACTCATGTAGATAATTCAAGCTAATGAATAAGTCTTAGTCATCTAGTCATGTTTGCACAAACCGTGTCTTTTTAGTTTGTACATTGCAGTTGCAGTTTAAGTTTCTTGTACCTTGCTGTTATTAATCTTTCCTTTATCAGTTCTGAATTCATCCAGGTACTAGGAAACGCGAAAGGAGCTGTAGCTGTTGTCGTTTCGATTTTGATACTTAGGAATCCTGTCTCTATTACCGGAATGCTTGGTTACTCACTCACAGCATTTGGAGTCATCCTCTATGAAGAAGCGAAGCAGCAAATAATTTTAGAACATCATTATGTACTTTACCACCATATATTTTCTTACAATAGGTACCCAAGACAATGGAACTCTACCGGGGAGAAGGTGAGTTTGGGGACTGAGTAATGTAAGTGAAATCAAATATGTTCATTATAAGAAAAGAAAGAAACTCTTAATATTCCAGTCTGGCAAACGGGTGCCTATTTTATATCAGCAACAAATGCAGGTTTAGTAGAAAAGTTAGAAGATATAAAAGTTGAATAATAAGCGACTGATTTTGTACCCTGTCTCTATTACTTCCCAGCTTGGGTTTGTAGAGAAATCATTTAATATTTACTTTATTTTTTATTCTTTAAGGAATACCTTTGTCAAATTGGATCATACAACCAGTCAGTCTTATGTTGTTATTAATATTTGTTGTCAGATTGAATTTACCATCAATAAAAATCTTTCGTAGTTTTATAATCCCCTTTGTTTTTTCCGTACTCTGAAATATTCAGAGTGTGAACATCAATTATTTTTTAGCACATGGTTGTACTGTGAACCGTGCTCACAGACTGTGACCCGTAATCACGAGCTGTGACTAACGCTCACAGTTTGTCCAACGAGTTAAGGAGAAACTACAGTCACGATTATTCAATCCTCTTAACCTTTTTTTGATGAGAAATCGCTCTTCGGTGGTACTGCAAAAATGACCCTAAGCCTTAGATGCTCAAAAAATAAGCAAGTATACAAGAACAAGGAAGGGGTGGTAAGCATGCATATTCAATTGTGGCCTAAATGTTATGAGATGATGTGGATCACCTTAATATGTTATATTTAGTTGAAGGATGCACATCCTTGCCTTTTGGGATGCCATGTCATCCACATTGTTGTACTGTGAACAATACTTACAGACTGTGACCCGTAATCACGGTTGTGATCAATGATCACAGTTCGTCCAACAAGTTAGGGAGCAAGTGTAGTCACCATTATTCAAGCCCCTTAACCTATTTTTGATGAGAAATTGCTCTTCGGTGGTAGTCCAAAAATGACCCTAAGCCTTAGTTGCTCAAATGAGCAAGTATACAAGAACAAGGAAGGGGTGGTAAGCATGCATATTCAATTGTGGCCTAAATGTTATGAGATGATGTGGAACACCTTAATATGTTATGTTTAGTTGAAGGATGCTCATTCTTTCCTTTTGGGATGCCATAATTGGCATTGAAGCTACTGTGACCTCTGATCACAGGCTGTGACCTGAAACGCCATTCACAATCTATGATTGTAGTTCACAGCTACTGTAATACATAATTAAACATGACTTGAACTATAAATACAGATCATATAATATATAAATAAACACAATACAGAGTCTGTGATTGTAATTCACATCTAATATAAAGCATAGTAAAATACATATCACACTCTGTGAATACATATCACATATAATTATCATTATCTAACTGCACAGGTAAGGGTCATACTATGACATAATCGGCTGAGGGCTGCTCAAGGTCTCAGTTTCGGTAGGATCTATATGAGATGAATGGTTTGCGTTTGTCTCGTCGACACTAGCTGGTGCGGAAACAGAACATGTTCTCCTTGTATGACCCGCGCCACCACAACGCTTGCAATGCATAACTTTACAGCGCCTTTCTTCTGATCTATCCACATTTGCTGTCCCACCGGTACTCCAGATGGACGACGAAATATGATTACTACATGTTCTCCTTGTATGACCTAACATTTGACACCCACCACGCTTTTTTTTTTTGTCTTGTACCTTCAACAGCTGAACGATATCTCTTTTCTTTAGGTCGACCGGTCTGAGGCTTCTCTATTATAGGAAGGACTATCATGTCTGATGGCCTCCATATTTCTGGACCTGGTGCAGGATTGATTGCCTTCCCATACGCACCTTGTAAGTATGCTTTGCTATAATATTCATGACATAACTCACTAACTCTAACTCGGGCAAATCTATATCATAGAAAACCAAATATAATCAAAAGTAGCAACTAAAAGTAAGAATAGTACAATGTTTTAACGTATTAACAACCCTCTGTGATTTGTATTCACAAACTATGAACATCATTTACAAACTATGAATATAAATCATAGACTAGATCAGACAAGTCGAAATAAAACTGGTAATTCAACATATAGAATCGACAGAAACAAAATTTTCAATAGCAGCAGGTCAAGAAAACCTAAATAGAGATAAATTTATCATACAAAAAGATTGCTAAGGAAATACATAGGGATCCCCTCCAAGTCTTTCTATATCTCTATCTATCTAACCACTTAACTCAATATAATAGCAGTTTTAGTCCACTGCACTGATGTTTTTTATTACAACAACAGTTTTGGTCCAGGTTCAATATAACAGCAATTTTCATCACGTCTTATAGTTTCTTTTTGACAGTATTATCATGGCTATAAACAATGTACAATTCAAATACTGTGAACTGCTAAAAAATTCAACAATAATACACATCAATATTCACAGCCTCTGTATTAAGCCATGAATTATCTACTACCAATTACATATTTATCAATTCACAGACTGTGAATAACAAAGAAATACATGAATAAAAAAGACCAACTATTTCAATATAACAACTTTAAGCATCCAACAATTATTACTATTACAAACCCAAAATGCATCAAATTTAAATCAATAGCTTACCTTTTATATCAAAGAAAACCCAGCAGTCCCACGAGCTAGCGGCAGATGAGACACGAGCTAGCGGCAGACTACCATGACCAGAACCTTATATTCATCAATTCTTCAATTCTCTCCACACCAGTTGACGACTTCAGCAGCAGGATATAGATTGATTAGGTCGCAATTGGAGAGGATGACACAAAAGCTTTCAACAAAATCAATAACCGTCGACAAAAATGGAGGATTTCAATTTGGAGCAGAAGAAGATGGAGGCTCCCGATGAATTAGGTAAAGAAGAAGTTGAGGCTTAGATCGATTAGGTCGTAATTAGAAAGGATGACACAGAATCGATAGCTGTCGACGAAAACGAAGGATTTCAATTCGAAGGAGAAGAAGATGGAGGCATTCGTTGTTACACATGGAGAAGGAGAAGATGGAGGTTTCGATTGATTAGGTTGATGGTGGAGAAAAAGAATGATGCATCAGTTGAAAGAAGAAGATCGTTTTTTCTAAATTTCATCCGTTGAAGCAAAACAGAACCGGTCCAAACTGGTTGAAGGGCAATTTTGGGATGTTTGATTTTCTTCTTTTTTTTTTTTAGTAAATTAAAAAAATATTTTTACTATTTTTTATATTGAAAAGAGTAGTATGGGAAGTTAGGCTTATAGGATGAAAACAAACTTTTAAAAAGTTTAGATTTGTATGATTTTTAAAATGGGCATTTTTGGTGGCCTATAAATCTAAAGTATATATATATATACATATATATATATATATATATATATATATATATATATATATATATATATATATAAACCCTAATCACTATTATAGTACGAGCCATGATTCCAAAAATAATAATAAAGATTTGTAATGCTTGCTTTACTGCACGAAACCTTAAAATATTTTGTTATAATTTTAACAATATTGTTCATAAGGTTCTGGAACATCGAGACATGAAATATTTTTAGATTGGACAGACTGTCCATTGAAACCAAACTTGGAGACATGAGATTGAGGAGGATGAAACAAAGATTTTTATTAGATCTGATTCATAGCCATATTGTTTGTCTAGGAAATCAATCATAAAATTTTATTTAAATTTGATTCATTTAATAGATAATTCAGAATTTATTTTATAGTATTTTTATATTTTAAAAATTAAATTCTATTGAACTTATTATATATATATATATAAATTTAATATATTTAAAATTCTTGAATTATAATTTTTTAAAAACATAAAAATTTCAATATATTTTTTTTACAATGAAGTTAACATGTGACCATTATTTATTTATTTATTTTATATATATACATATATATATATATATAAAGAATTCTAAACACAGACTAAATTACACGATTAAAATTATTTCGTTGGCTTTTATAAAATAAAATTTATATTTCATCTTTATTTATATTTGTGGTAACTCAATTATATATTATTACATAAATATAAATATTTTATAATAATTTTTTTATTGATTTTTTCTTTTTAGTTCTTATAAACTTGAGTTTGCATTTTGATTAAATTGATAAAGTTTTTATTTAATTATGAAAAATTTAAACATTAAGCACCGTATTTTCTCAATTTTGAACTGGTTCACACCCGTTTTTTATTTATATAATTTTTTTTCTTTTTTTACTCTTCGGCAATAATAATTCATATTTTTTATTATCATTTTTTATTAATATGATTTTACTTTTTCTTCTTCAACAATAATTATTTATTCATTTTTTCCCCACCACCTTTATCATGTAAGTGATAAAATATGTATATAAATTTTATTTTCTATCAATTCTGGTTAAATAAATTTTATAATATACGTCTTTCAATCCAAATTAAAATTGATTTGATTTGTGACACTAAAATGACTATAGTGAATTCGGTGACATAGACTTTCTAAATAGTTACACGTTAAATCATCTCAAATTCAATAGATTTTCAATTAAGAAGAGAAAAAAAAAATCTTATGAGATTGGTTCACTCTATTTAAATATAACATAAATGAAATGTCGTTACCTATTTTTGTTTATGTAAAAGATAAGTTTTTGTTCGGCTACGATAACTGCGGAGGATTTATAAAGATCCGCGGAGGATTTATAAAGATCACTTCAATAAATATAATTTAAAGATAAATTGACTATTAGAATTTCAAATTAAAAATTTATCTAAAATTTCTCCAACAAAAATTACATACAAATAAAACTCTATTAAAACAAATTTGAGAGAGAATAAAATTTTATACAAAAGTATACTCAAACTATTATTGAAGATAAAGAAAAATGAAAAGATAAGAGAGTGAAAATAAAATATTTTTTTTAACTATTGAAGATTAAAAAATATATATTTAAAATTAAGTGGGATTTAAATAAAATATTAAAGATGTAAAAACTTCAAAATAATGCATATAAAAAAAATTAAATATGGTTGTCATATAATACAACAAGATATATAAAAAAAAAATATACAGAAAAAAAAAAAAAGAAAAGAAGGAGGGGAAGAGAGGTGTACACCCTATCAATTTTATAAAATCAACTTCAAATAACATATTAATATTATTTATAATTGATGAAATATGTCTAGCATGAAGTTATGCAATATTTATATATTGGTAACTAAAAAATCAATTAAATTATAACTTTTTCAAAATAACTTATTTATTTATAAAATAAATTTTAGTATTTTATAAAAAATTAATAATAAAATATAAATTAAAAAATATGTGAACAAATAGATTGCTAAATAAATATATTAAATTTATAAAAGTTAAATCCAAAATTTTGACATATAAATATGTTGTTAACTAATTTAAAATATAATTATTATTAATTTAGATTTATAACTTTAAATAAATTACCTTTAAAAAAATATGTATATATATTTTTGAGGTGCCAACATCAGTGCTCTTACATAATACATAAGAGCTGTTTCGAATAATTCAAATTTATTAAAGTGAAATAAATTATTCAAAATTCGAAATAAAATATTTAAAATAAGTGGTTTTACATAATTTCACAGTTTAAAATAGAAACAGTTTAAATTTTGAGATAATTAGATGATACTCTCCGACCACATCACATCTCTACCATTATATAAATACTTTTCATTCTATCAACACATAACACAAATTCATTTCAACTAAAAATGATAAGAGGAGAAATGAAAATGGTTTGGGTAGCAGTATTGTTGCGGCTAGGGATGAGGTTCAAACTCGATCCGAACCCGTCAACTCGAATCCGAATTCAAATCCAGTTAGGTGCATCTGAATCCGGTACGAACCCAGTACATTTTAATGGATTCGGATTTAAATTTAAACCCGTGAGTATCCAAAAAAAATTAAATTTTTAAAAAAAATTTAAGTGAATTAAAAAATTAAAATTCAAAATTATAATTAGTTCATATGAATCTATTATTATTATTATTATTATTATTATTATTATTATTATTATAATATTTGTGGTTTTAAAATGAAGTTTACTCCGTTTAGCAATTAGTTCACCTTTACTGATAATTAGTGGACATTAAATTTTATATATGTGTTATTTAGATTTTTATTTACAAGAATTTAAAATGATATTAAATATTAAAGAAAAATTGATTAAAAACAATTGTATAAATTTAAATTTAAAAAATAGATAAATTTATTTTTTTATTTTTTTAATTAAAAAAATCACGGGGTCGTGGATTTGAGTTAGGGTCACCCGAACCCGAAACAGTCAATGGATTAAAATTAGAACCCGTAAACCCGCGAACCCGAATCCATGATGGTTTTTGTGGATAGACATCCACGGGTTCGTGGGTTAGTGGATTTTTTTTTTTTTTTTTTATCTCTAGTTGCTGGTCATTTGTTGCACCGCACAAGCGATTTAAGTCATAGAAGAAGAAGCTGTTGTTGAGACATTAATGAAAAGTCCAACAACGTCGAGTGGGTGTAAAGGTGGACCTCTCTCATGTGGGGTAGTTCGCGGCATCATGAATCTCCCAGCCCACCTAAAAAGGCTTCTAACAGCTGAAATAGGGCAGCTGATGGAAATTTCCATGCCCACCTCTTCCTTCTCCTCCCAAGTTGTAAGGAGATGGTAGTTTCATCACTTTAAATAACCACCTTCTCCTTCTAAGAGGACCACTAATTATTAATTTGTCTCTTTTATAAAAAATTTTATTTTTATTTCAATACCTAAATATTAGGTTAAAATATTGTGTTTTAGATTGAATTTTAATTGATTTAGAGTTTAAATATGTTAGAAATGAATAATTTTCATGTTCAATAAAAAGTAGTAAATATTTATTTACCAACTTGATGAAATACCTAGATTCTACCACTACCATAATTGTTTCATATTTTAAATACAAATCAATATACTTGAAATGGCTTTGTTGGCCTTAGCGAATTTTGTAGTAAAAAAAAAAAATTAAATTATTAGTGACTTTTTTACTTGCGCTTTAAACAAGTATTTTTTTTTTCTCTTTCAGAATGTTCATCTCCTGATTGGAGATTGTTGTAATTTGGTAGAGATGACCAGTATGGTAGTTCTTTTAGAATTTTTAGAGAGACTTTACAAACCGTCTATAACTTAAGCTTCCCATGACAGATACACTTATTTAAGTCTTTGTGAAGCATTTACTAATTAGTGTTCAATTGTTTTGGTGGGTGAGATTGAGAAGTATACTTTGTGAAGAAACATTTACTAGTTAGTGTCGATTGTTTTGGTTGCAGTCTATAACTTAGGCTTCCCATGACAGATACGCTTATTTAAGTCTTTGTGAAGCATTTACTAATTAGTGTTCAATTGTTTTGGTGGGTGAGATTGAGAAGTATACTTTGTGAATAAACATTTACTAGTTAGTGTCGATTGTTTTGGTTGGTATGATATGTTTTGGCAGCTGGTCGTATTGCCTGTGCTGCAAATGACCATCTAATCACTTTAAATACATATTAAATTTTTATTTTTAATTAACTATTTAATTATATTTATTGTAGTTTTAAAGGGATGGTTATAATATATTAATTAGATATTATACAATTTCTTCGCTTTGAGTGAGATGTTCACTTTACTATAACTTCATTTTTTTTTTATTTCTCGTCATTTAATTTAGCATACATTTTCCACAATTTCAATATTCCAAAACAAAATTACTACGGTTATGGTTCATGAAATTTATCATCACTATAAAACAATTTTTATATGTTCTGCATTTGCTACTAGAAATTCGAGATTTTTAAATTTTTTTTTTTTATTTTTAATTTGTTGTTGTGGCAGAGTACAATCAAGTTACTCAAATAAGAAAATTTACTGTTACGACTATAATATTAAAATATTATATTTTACCTAATTACACATTCATAAGATTAAAGAGAAGAATTCTGCATTTTACTTTAATGCTTTAGAATAACAAATTTAATGGACCTATAAATAGTTATTGACTGACAAAAATTAATATTTATAGACATCATTTTATATTTATTTTTTATTTTTATAAGTTGTTGATGAAGTTTTTAATCATTTTTCATATCAAAATTTATTTATTTATTTTTAAAATAATTTATTATTTGATATTATAATGTAAATATACCGTCTATATAATTGTGAAATTATAATTCGTTAGAGAATGTACAATTCTAATTCTTAAAATAATTTTTTTTTAATTCTAATTTTCTTTTCGTCAATTTGGTTTGGAGTTTGGTGTGGTTAGATTTTAAAATTAGATTTGAATAGTTCGTATTCATCACTGGATAAATAAATTTTTCTTTTTTAAAAATTAATAATAATAATGCAAAATAATATTGAATTAACTTCTGAAAACTTATAGCATAGTTAATGTCACGGATATGCAATTTCAAAATGAGAGGTCAAAGAGAAGATTAAAGTATATTGGATTCGATAGTGTATTTGTGGCTTATGTATAACTCGTGAGAAAGATTGAAGAGGAGAGTATATGAGGAATAAATTCTTCGTGAAATTATAAATTTGAAAGAAATTGAATGATATGAAATTTTAAAAGTAAAAGATTAAATTTAGATTATTTTTATATATAATTTAATTTTAAGGTGAACAATAAAAAGGATATTAGAAAAAAAAAATATATTCAATATAAAAATAATTTTTTAAAAAATTTAAACAAGATCTTAATGGTACAAGAATTGAAATTGATTTTTTTCTTTTTCTTAATTACATTATAAAATACTTCTTCAGTTAGAATATAAACAATTTAGATTTTAAGATCAATTGTATGATACTTTTCAATAACCATCTTATCTCTAATACTATATAAATATCCTTCACACTTCACATAAAAACCATCAATACACAAAGCAAATCAATTGGAAATGGCAAGAAGAGAAGTGAAGATTATTTGGATGGCCATATTGTTGCTCGCCATGTGTTGCACCGCACAAGCAATTGATGTTGTTGAAGAAGTAGCAGTTGAGGCATTCAAAAAGAGTCCAACAAAGCCGGGTGGGCGTAAAGGTGGACCTCCGTCATGGTGGGGTTGGTGGCATCATGGATCTCCAAGCTCACCTAAGAAGGCTCCTAAAAAGCCAAAATGGGGCAGCTGGTGGAAATTCCCATGCCCACCTCTTCCTTCTCCTCCCAAGTGGTGGAAATGGTGGTCTCATCACTTTAAACAACCACCTTCTCCTCCTAAAAAAACCACCCATCATTAACTTATATGATTCATTTAACTAGCAATCACAGGAGATTTTTCAATAAGTAAATAGTACATTAGAATCTTATGTTTCAAATTAGAAATTAGAATTTTGTCAAGAGAGTTTCCATACATCAGGGAATAAGTGATTTTTTTATTTAATAAAAAGTAAATATCTTTTACTTATCTTTTACTTCAATTAATTTATTCATCTCATATCTCACAAATTATTTAGAATATTTTCTTTTAAACATATTTAGTTCTCATGACATATGCAATTGTCTAAGTTGATCACTTTAAAATTCTTTTTACTAATTTAAAAAATAAATTTCTTTTTTAAACTTGTAATGCTAATTAACAGTATTTTGATTTGTTTAAAAATAAATCATATTTCAACTTTGACAAATGATGGTGAAAAAACTAATTCTTAAATAAATTTTATTATATGTAATTTTTAATTTTTTTTTTTAAAATCCCAACGGTTTTTTTTAAAATTATAATACAAAGTCATGATTTAGTATCCAAAATGCTAAAATATTTTGTTTTAACTATATTTAAATTGCATATTTAAAAAAAAAAATTATATTTTATAATTTTTGAGAGGATACAACCGATCATGAATATGGTGGACTTCTAATTACAAGAATTAAAAATTACAACCACTCGATTTTCTTCGTATTGAATGGCTGTAATTACAAGGTTAAAGATTACAACCACTCGATTTTCTTATTGAACGGGCATACATACTGACTTAGAAATATAGTGAATATGAGTTAAAATATTTTGTTTGAAGGGTTATTTCTAAAAACCCCTCACTTTTTCAAACGTTTCACTTTGAACCCCAGTTTTGAAAAGTTTGGAAAATCACTTCAAAATCAAAACCACCAGTGGTTTTTAATATTTTTTTTGAGTGGTTTTGGTATTTTATGAGTGGTTTTGATTTTAGAAATTTCCGAATCTCCAAATTAAAGCATATAAAATTTTAAAACCACTCATAAAATACTAAAACCACCCAAAAAAAAAAAACGAAAATTTTGATTTTGGGGTGGTTTTCCAAACTTTTTAAAATTGGGGTCTAAAGTGAAACGTTTGAAAAAATGGAATTTTTTTTTAAATAACCCTTTGTTTGAATATGTAAAGCATTAGCGTAGATGGCATCGGTTGATATGCTATGCTTCAGCTTGAGCTTCATCTCATGTTCCCATTACTCGGTGACCACTTACGCGTTATGCTGATGGAGTTATGTTAAGGAGATAACAAGATGGTTTGATATGGCTGTCTCAACCCTAGAGTGTCTAGTTCCAATATGATTACTTCCATTTTTGTTCGTTTGCTTTTCCAAATCAAATACCCTGCATTTAAAAAATAAATAAAAATCAGATAATCTCCACTTTATTTTTTCCTTTTTATTTGAATTTTTTTATTTTATTTTCTTTTTCTCATATTTTTAATTTATATTTCATCTTTTATATACTATAAAATTTTATCACTACTATATAATTTAGAATTATAAATTTAAGATGAATTATTTATAATAACATTTTAAAATAATGTAGTAAATTTTAAAGCTGTTATTTACAAAAATTCAAGTTAAATATAATATAAACATAAATGATATTAAATAATTTATAATATAAGTTACGTAATAAATTAATTTTCTAACCTATTTTAATAAGAAGATAATTAATTTAAACAGATTTTTTATAATTTGATTCAATTTTAGTTGCACAATAAATTTATATAATAATTATGTATATTTAAAAAATACTTTGTAAAATTTATTAAATATTAAAATTTGAAATTGATTAAAATAATAAAAATTGTATTATATTTTTTAAAAAATAATTCAAAAATTTTATTTTCAAAATATGTTTAGTGTGAAATTTGAGGAGTATGTTTATATATATATATATGTATATCACTATTATACCACAAGCCATGATTCTAAAAATAATAATAAAGATTTATAATGCTTGCTTACTGCTCGAAACCCTAAAATATTAAGTTTTAGTTTTACCTATATTGAAGTGGCAGATTCATAAGGTTCTGGAAAATCAAGAATGATCAAGTTGCATAAATTGAATGGAATCATCCTAATATATCATGGGACAAATCTGAACTAACATATTCAAGATAACAAACTTCCATTATTGACTTGTTTCAACGGCCATTTCTTTGGTAGGAAACCTAGCAAGGACTACTGTTACTGTTTCTGCAACTGTCCACAGTCTCATATTAAATGAAGAGTATTTTTTTCTTCACAAGAAGACCAAGAGAGTTCAGGCAGCTTTAATGACAAATAAGACGACATCGAAACCAAACCTGGAGACATGAGGTTGAGGAGGATGAAACAAATTTTTTTTATTAGATTTGATTCATAGCCATATTGTTTGTCCAGGAAATCAATCAATTTTATTTAAATTTAATTCATTTGAATAATTTAGAATTTATTTTATTACATTTATGTATTTTTATATTTTAAAAATTAAATTCTATTGAATTTATTTATTTATATATATAAATATAAATTTAATATATTTAAAATTCTTGAATTACGAATTTTTAAAAACATAAAAATTTCAAAAAAAAAAAAATTGACAATTAAGTTAGCATGTGACCATATTATATATATATATATATAATTTCTAAAGACAAGCTAAATTACATAATTAAAATTCTTTCGTTAGCCTTAATAAAATAAGATTTTTGTTTCATTTCTTTTATATTTGTCCCAATTCAATTACATATTATTATATAAATATAAATATTTTATTTTTTTTATTGATTTTTTCTTTTTAGTGTTTATAAATATGAGTTTGTATTTTGATTAAATTCATAAATTTTTCATATAAAAAATTTAAATATTAAATATTATATTTTTCAATTTTGAATTGGTTCATATCGTTTTCTATTTGTAAAATCTTTTACCTTTTTAACTCTTCGATAATAATAATTCATTCATATTTTTTCTTACCACTTTTTATTAATATCATGTTATTTTTATTCAACACTAATTATTTATTCATTTTTTTCCACCACCTTTTATCATGTAATTGATAAAATATGTTATAAATTTCATTTTCTATCAATTCTGATCAAATAAATTTGACAGCTTCCCTCAATCCAAACTAAAATTTATTTGGTCTGTGTTATTACAATGACAATAGTGATTTCAGTGATATAAACTTCTAAGTAAATGTACATTTAATGAGAGATCAAAATGGTTTGAGATTTGTTCACACTATTTAAATATAAATATGTAGTTACCTATTTTTTATTTTTATATCAATATTAAGTGACTTATGAAGAGAAAATTAGTGAAGAAAAATTGTGGTTTAATTAACCTTTGTTATTAAAGACATAAATTACATACTATTATTTTTTTATAGGCCTAGGCTGTCCAACCTGCAAATATATGAACATATACTCACATTGAGTTTAAATATTTTTTGTTAGCGATGACTATCTGTGTGGATCGCGGATCATATTAATTTACATAGTATCAGTGATAATATTTATTTATTTATTTATTTGTAAGGTGGTAGAATTTATAATATGTCGAAGGATTTATGAAAGCCATTTTAATAATTCATTGTTTAAAGTGAAATAAATTTATTTTAAAAAAAAGAATTTAAAATTTAAAATTTATTTAGAAATCATATTTATTTAGTTATTATAAAAAAATAAACAGACAAACCGATTTTATAGATTAAAATATAAACAATCCAAATTTTGAGATAATGATATGATATTCTTTAACAACCATCTTATCTCTAAGACTGTATAAATATCATTTACACTTCACATAAAAAAAAATCATCCACACACAAAGCAATCTAGTTCAATTAAAAATGACAAAAGGAGAAATGAAGATTGTTTGGTTAGCAATATTGTTATTGGTTTTATGCTGCACAACACAAGCAATTGAAGCCGCAGAAGAAGCAGCAGCTACTGTTGAGGCATTCAAGAAGAGTCCATCAAAACCGGGTGGACGTAAAGGTGGACCTCCATCATGGTGGGGTTGGTGGCACCATGGATCTCCAAGCCCACCTAAAAAAGCTCCTAAAAAGCCAAAATGGGGCAGTTGGTGGAAATTTCCATGCCCACCTCTTCCTTCTCCTCCCAAATGGTGGACATGGTGGTCTCATCACTTTAAACAACCACCTTCTCCTCCTAAGAAGACCACCCATCATTAACTTACATGCTTCATTTAAGCAACAACCACTAGAGATTTTTATTTCAATAAGTAAATACCAGCTAGAATCTTATGTTTCAGACTAGAATTTTGAGTTTCAATATTTCAGGAAATAGGTGATTTTCTCATGTAATAAAAAGTAAATATCTTTTATTTATCGTTTGCTGCAATTAATTTATTCATCTCATGTCTCACAAATTATTTAGAATTTTTACTTTCAATACATATTTAGTTTCCATAACATATGCATTTATCTAAGTTATTGATCATTTTTAAATTCTTTTCACAAATTTAAAAATATATTTTTTTAAACATTTAATGTTGGTTGATAACATTTTAACTTTTTTTCATCCAAATGAATCATAATTCAATTTTGATAGATGATAGTAATTTTAAGAGTAAGTCATGTTCATTAATATATATATATATATATATATATATATGATACTTTAGTATATTATTATGTTTTATTAAAATTGCACATTTTGAAATCTTATATGTATTATATTCATCCATCACTAATATGTTTGATTTTTTTTTTTAAAAAAAATTTAAAAAATCACTAAATAATTTATGTTTCCAAGTAAATTATTAAATATAGGGTTATTTTCATTTTTGTTATTTTATAACTTTTATTTATATCATATAGTCCAACTTTAAAAATTTTATAAAAATAATTTTTCAAAACTTTCACTTTGAAAAATAAACAAAAGAACAAAATTGACCCTTTTGTAAAGATCTTTTACATCTGTAAATCTGTGATGGTCTATTTTATAAATAAATTTTAGTTTTGAATTTTTAAACTTTATTTGGTTTATTTTATATAATTTTCCCTTAAATAAATAATATAATAATTCTGTTTTAGATTAGAATTAAGTTGATTTAGAGTTTAAATTTATTTACTTTTAATTAAAATTAGTGATATTCTTGTTTAATAAAAATATATATTTTTATACTTCACTCTAAATAATTATTTAATTAATTTATAAATATTGTTTAATAAAATTTATGGATAAATAGATATTTTTTTATTAACCTTTCAATCTATCAATCCAACTATAATAATGTGTTCCTAACACATAATAATTATGATTGCCATTTAAATACGATAGATGGGGACAATAGCAATTGCAATTTTCAGTCTCAGTTGTGATGGCAAATGACCGAGTCGGGTATAGTATTTTTAACTTGTTGGGATTGAGTATAGTTATTTTTGACTTGTTGGGATTGTTGGGATTGAGTATAGTTGAGCGGTTCTTCCAAGGAAGGTGAGACTGCTCTGGAATACGGTGGTGGTCCTTTTAAGATTTTTGGAGTCACTCCAGTTTTCTCATGGGTCAAAGACTTCACAAGCAATCTACAGCTTCAAAGCTCTTGTTTTTCTATAATAATAATTATTATTATTATTATTATTTTACGATATAGTATACATAATCTATACGTTTGTTTAGGCTCGAAGACCGTTAAATTTCTGATTAGATATCTCATTTAATTATTTTTTTGTGAATTAAAAGATTTCGTTATATGTACAAATTATTATTAATTTTTTAAATAATGAAGTTCTATGAAAAAAGGAAATTTATAATAATATTTTGATATATTGAAATAGCACATTCCATTTAATAATTTTATTTTATTTATGTTTAATATATTGTAATTGTTTAATAAAATTATACTTAAATTATGAAACATGTCTCATGAAATTATACAGTATTATATATTTTTAAATTAAAAAATTAATTAAATTATAGTATTTTTCTTAAAAAAAACTTATTAATTTATAAGATAAATTTTAATATTTTATAAAAATAATAAAATATAAATAAAAAATGCATGAAAAATAGTAGATTGGTAAATAAATATGTAAATTTATATATATAAAAAAGATAAATCAAAACTTTTGAAATATATTATATGTAGCTAATTAATTTTAAATATAATTAATATTAATTTAGATTTATAACTGTGAATAAATTATTTTTTATAATATTAAAATTCTGAAAGAAAAATTGATAAGTGGGGTATATACATATTTTTGAGATGGCAACATCATTCCTCCTCCACCAAATTCTGGAAAGATTCGTACTAAAGCAGTTCAATAAAAATAATTCAAATTTATTAAAATGACATAAATTAATTTAAAACCTGACAAATTTATCTAAAAACGAAATATTTTATATTTTACTTTTTATATTAAAATTATGTTGATTTAAAATTAAAATTATTTATTTTCAATTAAAATAACTGATGTTGGTATTTAATAAAAAATATTTATATTTTACTCTAATTAATTATTTAGTTATTTATAATTATTGTTTAATATATCAATAAATATTTTCTATATTAACCTTCATTCTGTGGATCCAACCATAATAATATATTCCTGCTTACTATGACCGTTATTAACTCACTATAATACAGTGAAATGGGGGCAATAGCAATACTCACAGTCTCAACTAAGAGACAATCGAAGCAGAGGCTTCCGAGATCTGGTATACTGTTTTGATTTGTTGCGATTGAGTATGATTTGGCGGTTCTCGTCGAGGAAGGTGAGACTGCTCCGGTATACGACTGCTCCGGAATACGGTAGTGGTGATTTTAGGATGGTTAGAGCCATTTTAGTTTTTTTTTCTAATTACAAGGATCAAAGATTTCACAACAGTCTACAGCTTGCAAAGCTCTATTTTGTTACCCTCTAATGGCATCTGCCGTACACCTACTTTTGTTTGAAGTATGTGTGGTGTCAAATAAACCACAGCTAAATATAGAGCTAAGATTGCTTGAACACAGTAGCTAAACAGCTTACAGATATGTTCTCACAGAGTTTTGTTCTAATGAGTAAAAATCGGATCCTTTACAATTGTCTCTACCCCCTATTTATAGGGGTGATCAGTCTCTTTTCTAGAAGTATTAGGACTTTTCTTTTCCTTAAGACTTGGTCTCCTTCTTTTAATGAGGTTGGTCTTCCTTTATCCATCGGGCTTTAGGAATCCTTGATCTAGTGAGATAGGCTTTCCTTTATCAATCGGGCTTTAGGAATCCTTGGTCCGGTAAGATAAGTCTTCCTTTTCCGACTGGGCTTCAAGAATCCTTATTTGATTAGGCAATAATTCGGTGGGCTGGTGTGCTTTGGTTTGGACTCTGTTGGGCTCGGCCGAGTTGAACTTCATTGGGCTTTTGGTTATGTCGGTCGAGCCAGACTGGTGCATCTCTTGAGCCTTAGGCCCTCTTTTTCGGCCGAGGGTAGTTCTTGGGCACCTCCCCTGTCTTCGGCCGAGCTTGGTTTTGGACTTCGGCTCCCTTTGCTTGTTCTGACCTTCGACTGTGATGCCTTATGGTTATTTTCCCACCACAGTAATCCCCCATTGCCATGGGTTGAATCTTTCAAGCATGGCAATATTTGTCGTTATCTCGATCGAGTTCAGGCCTCCATTTGTTTTTGTTTTTGGCCGAGGTTTCTTTAGTTTCCTTGGTGGGCCACGTCAGCCCTGACTGTCTTGTCTTAGGTAGATTCGGCGGCTCCTCGACTGTTGTGCCCTAGATTTGCCATCATTGCGGCTGGCCTATAAATAGGTTGGTGGTCTGTTTCTCTCTCTTCTCAGATTTCATTTTCAAATCTCTTCTTTCCCTCTCCTTATTTCTGAAGACCGTCGCCTCTCCTGCCGATTTCAACTTTCCGGTGACGTTCCGAAGTCTTTTTTTTCTCCACTTCCGGTCCAGGTTAGCCTCCCTTGCTCAGATCGTCGTCATTGTTTTGTTTTGCTTGCATTCTGGTTTTTGGTGGGTTGAATCTGTTTGCGTTCTTGTGCCCGTTCGGCTGCTCAGTTGGGTTTTCTCTTTTATTTATTTATTTATTTATTTATTTGTTTTTTTTATCTCTTTTGTTTGCCTTCGTTTTCTATTTTTCTGTTTGTACTAACTTCGGTCGAGTGTCTCTAACCTGCTATTTTTCTCGGTCGATTGTAGATGTCTACTGACTCTTTAGGCATGTCTTCTTTTTGTGGTTTAACTTCTGAGTTCTCGACCGCGGAGGACGTGGGCGAGGAATGTTCATCGGTTCGCAACTCCCCGACCGAGTCTAGTCCCCAGGGCATTTTGCCTCCTTTCTTTAATGTCAGGAGTACTATGACCATGGATGAGTTGGAGTCGGCCTTTTTCGCCTATAAATTTCCAGGTTGGATTCGGGCTAGGTTGCCCGAGCCTGAAGAGAAGGTGGATGATTTGTTGGCTGATGGTTGAGAACCTTTTTATCTGCGTCATTTCAAGATTGGTCTCAGGTTCCCAATCATGGGCCTGGTCGAGGAGTTGTGCACTTTGTGCCAAATTCATCCGAGTCAGTTGACTCCTATGGCCATTAGGCTTCTTCTCTGCGTCGATCGATTGAAGTAGAAGCACAATCTGGAGTTTTCGGCCGAGAATTTCTTTTACTCATACTTCGTGAAGCGTGAGAACCCATAATTTGGCCGTTATGTCTTGAATGCCCGAGCAAACGCCCAGCTTTTGGTCTTAGGCTTCTCTTCCAACGAGACTCGATGGAAGGATAAATATTTTTTTTGTCAAAGGTGTTACTCGTCTGGGGAAGGGGTTGGGTTATCCTCCCTATTGGCGTGATTCTTGTAGGTTTCATTATTTTTATTTTCATTTCGGGCGGTCGTTCTAGTTGACCGATCTTGTTTTCCTTTTCAGCTTACTTTGGGACGAAGAATTGCAAATCTTCTCCTCGGGCGCGGACTAGGAGTGAGGCTATATTTGCCTTATCAGCCGAGTCTCGAGATTACAAGACGCTTTTAGGCGAGCTGTCTGTTAGTCGTCTTTGGGCTTTTACTAGAACAAGTAAGTTGCTTGTGTTGCGTTTCGAGTGCCTTCGATCGGGTTTAGCTAACGTTTATATTTTTTCAGAATTATCCGACTACGTGATGTCCAAGCCTAAGGGTCAGAGAGCGTTGGCCATGCGGGCTATCATGCGCCAGATCCAGGTTGAGTAGGAGAAGGCTCATGCATCAGGTCCTGCTAGGGGTGAGGGGCCGGTCGAAGAGCGAGCCGAGACCGTCCCCGAGCCTGTTCGTCCTCCAAACCCTGCTCCTGCGGTGGCTGCTGAGGCTTCTCGTCAGGCCGTTCCTGAGGCCTCCCGGAAGCCCTCTTGTTCCTCGGTCGCAAAGGAGAAACGGACGATGAAGGGTGGCGTGGATCCGGCCAAGAAGCATACCAAACATGTTGGCCAAAAGCCCTGTATCGATGGTCGTCATGTGATTGAATTCCCTGGTAATTCTTCCACCAGGGAGGTGTCGGCCGAGATGATTGCGGCTGCGGAGGGTTTTTTCTTTCCTCAGGACGAGGAATGATTGGAGTCCCTGTCTTTTACGAAGTTCTATGAGATGACCGTCTCGAGCCTTTACAGGGTGAGTTCATTTTTTTTTTGCGCTTTCTATGCTTACTTTTTTGTTTTTCAGGGACTCCAAGGGGCGGTTGGTATGCGCAAGCATTTTGGCCCTGTTTTGCGGGATAGGCGGGCCCTTGAAGTTAAGTATCAGTCCGCCTCGACCGAGTTGAAGGCGGCTCAGGAAGACTTGGGCAGAACTGTGGCCCAATGTGCTGAGGCCGTCGGCCGAGCTAAGAGGGTGGAGGCTCACAATGCTAGACTTAAGACCTCGATTGCTTTGAAAGAAGCGGAGCTAAAACGTCAGGCGGCGGAGCTGGAGGAGTTGAGGGCGGCGAAACAAGCCTCACTCGGCCGAATAGAAGAGCTCGAGGGCCGTGTTGAGAGTCTTACCATCGAGGCGGCTCAAACTGAGGTTGCGACCAGGTCCTTTTCTTTAGAGCAGGTTATCAAAGGGTCTTTGACTCCAGAGTCTGCTCAGAAAGAGTTGGACGCCTTGACTGCTCTCCGCGATGAGAATTGAGCGAGTTTTGTATATCTTTTTCTTTTGCTCTTCCGTGTACTTGCTGTAATTCCCCCCTTTTGATTAATGAAATTTCTCTCTTTCGTTGTTTTTGTGTTGAATTTATTTGTGAGGGGTGTAATCCCTCAGCCTTTTATTTGTGATTCGAACATATTATCTCTGCATGTGGCATTTTTTATTTTCTAGGGTTTCGAGGCTGTAGTTCGGTTGATTTTGGCCGAGATGTATTTTGTTTGATATTTGTTTGCGGAGATCTTTTCGACCGATGTTCTTCTGAGGTCTGCTTTTGCGATTTCCGGGTTGTCCTTTGGGCGATTTTTTTTTGCGTCGCTCTTTGAGTAGTTGGTCTTCGCCTGAGACCCTCCAGGTTTACCAGGGGCTTGCCTTTGGCAATTTTCGGGTTGCCTTTTGGGCAGTTTTTGCTCTTTGAGCAGTTGGTCTTCGCCCGAGACCCTCCAGATTTACCAGGGGCTTGCCTTTGGCAATTTTCGGGTTGCCCTTTGGGCAGTTTTTACATTTTGAGCAGTTGGTCTTCGCCCGAGACCCTCCAGATTTACCAGGGGCTTGCCTTTGGCAATTTTCGGGTTGCCCTTTGGGCAGTTTTTGCTCTTTGAGCAGTTGGTCTTCGCCGGAGACCCTCTGGCTTTGCCAGGGGCTTGCCTTTGGCAATTTTCAGATTGTCCTTTGGGCAGTTTTTGCTTTTTGAGCAGTTGGTCTTCGCCCGAGACCCTCTAGCTTTGCCAGGGGCTTGCCTTTGGCAATTTTCGGGTTGCCCTTTGGGCAGTTTTTGCATGGGTGCTTCGATTGCGAGCGTTTGATGAGAATTGAGTTATTTTATTGATTTAATATGAGGCTTCGTCAAAAAGCCTACTTTGGGAAAAGAGTACTCGTTATTACAGATAGTATGTTACATTAGAATTGGTACCTTTTTAGATGGTGGATGTTCCAACTGTATTCCACATATTTCCCTTCCTTAGTGAGTAATTTATATGATCCTTTTCCGGATGCGCGCTCTATCTGGTATGGCCCTTCCCAGCTTTCGGCCAATTTACCGTAGCTCTGATTCTTTGTGTTTTGGAAGACTTTTCTGAGTACCCAGTCTCTGGGTTGGAAGGTTCGGGCTTTGACCTTTTTGTTGTATCGTTGGGTTATTCCCATTTGGTATTCTGCGATTCTCTGTCGCGCACTTTCCCGCTTCTCGTCCGAAGTATCCCTTTCGAAGGCTAGTACTTGTTGGTTGCCTTGGTCTACCAGCCTTTGTTGCGGTGATTCGACCTTGGTTGGGAGTACTGCTTCTGTCCCGTAGACCATCGAGAATGGGGTTTGTAGCATTGATGTTCTAGGGGTTGTTCGGAACGCCCAGAGGACTTCGGGTAAGGCTTCGGGCCATAGACCCTTGGCTCCCTCTAGCTTTTTCTTGAGTGAGTCGACCACCGCTTTGTTGGATGCTTCTGCTTGTCCGTTGGCTTGAGGGTACCTTGGAGTTGAATATGTGAGTTTGATGTTCATTTGGCAGCAGAAATCTTTCAGTGTTTGTGCTATAAATTGGGGCCCATTGTCCGTGATTATTTCTAGTGGTATGCCGAACCTGCAGGTGATATTTTTCCAGATAAACTTTTGTACCTCTTGCTCTCTGACTCTTTCTAGCGCTTCGGCTTCGACCCATTTTGTGAAATAATCGGTCACCATTAGGATGTATCTTTTTCTGCCATGGGTAGACATTGGGAAGGGTCCTATGATGTCCATCCCCCATTTGTCAAATGGCCATGGAGAAGTTATACTGTGTAAGGTCTCTGCGGGAGGTTGGAGTAGTTGGCGTGTCTTTGGCATTTGTCACACTTTTTAACCAGTTCGGCCGCGTCCGTTTTCATGGTAGGCCAGTAGTATCCAGCCCTGTGTGTCCTGAATGCCAGGCTTCTCCCTCCGGAGTGGTTTCCGGCCGGTCCTTCATGGAGCTCCTTTAGTACCGCCTTTGCTTCCAGGGAGGAGATGCAATTTAGGAAGGGGCCGGCTATGGATCTTTTGAAGAGGATTCCCCCTATGATGCAGAATCTTGCTGCTTGGGCTCGCAGTTTTCTGGCTTCAGCTTTTTCTTCAGGGATCTGTCCGTGATTGATATAGACAAGGATGGGTGTTCTCCAGTCGTTTTGCTCTAGGACCATGGTCTCTTCATATTTGATGGCTGCTTTCGGGAGGAAGGCGTATACGATTGGCCCGGTTGGTTCGTCTCTGTGCATTGAAGCTCCGAGATTTGCCATCTCATATGCTCTTTCGTTCTCCTCCCTCGGGATTTGCTTTATTTCGGCCCTTTGGAAGCGCTTCATGAGGTCTTTGGCTATCTTGAGGTACTTAGCCATTTTTTCATTTCTGACTTGATATGTGCCATTGATCTGGTTGACCACCAGTTAGGAATCGCATCTGATAGCGAGATTGTGCGCTCCACTTTCTTTTTCCACCCTTAGTCCTGCGATTAGGGCTTCATATTCGGCTTCGTTATTGGTGGCGGGGAATTCGCACTGGATGGCCTGGAGGATTGGAGGCAAGTTCGGAGGTTTGAGATACACGCCTAGGCCGCTGCCACTCTGTCTACTGGCTCCATCTACTTCCAATACCCATTCTTTGGTTGAAGGTGTTATCAGCTGGTTGATATCGATAGAGGCCATTTCGGCCGGTGGCACTTTTTCGAAGTTGGCCACGAAATCTGCCAGTGCTTGAGATTTGATCGCTTTCTTTCCTTCAAAGGATATGTCGTGCTCGCTGAGCTCTAGAGCCCATTTCATTAATCTTCCGGATCTGTCAGGAGAGTGGATTGCACTCCGAAGGGGTAGCTTAGTTATGACCGCGATTGGGTGCCTTTGAATGTATGCTCGAAGTTTTCTTGCAACAAATATAAGACTCAGAATGGCTTTTTCCAGGGTGGGATATCTGGTTTCGGCCGATGTTAGAGTTTTGCTTGCGAAGTATACTAGTTGCTGCTTTCCCCCGATTTCTTTGACCAGGACGGCGCTTACTGCAATCTCTGAATGCGCCAGATATAGGTATAGTTTTTCACCATCTTCTGGTTTCGCTAAGAGTGGTGGGCTGGTCAAGAAATCTTTGATATCTGCAAGGGCTTTGCTGCATTTCTCGGTCCACTCAAATTCCTTGGATTTTTTAGGGCCTCAAAGAAAGGCTGAAATTTTTCTGAAGCTTTAGGAATGAACCGTGTTAGTACGGCCAGCCTGCCTGTGAGCTTTTGTATGTCTTTCTTGTTTCGCGGTTCCGCGATGTTTAGGATGGGTCTGATCTGATCTGGGTTGGCCTCGATTCCCCTTTTTCGTGACTAGATACCCCAAGAATTTCCCTGCTTTGACCCCGAATTGACATATTGTGGGGTTAAGCTTCATGTTGTATTTTCGGAGTGTCTCGAATGTTTGGCTCAAATGATGCACATGGTGATTCGCATCTTCGGATTTAACCAGCATGTCAGCAATGTAGACCTCCATAGTCTTCCCCAGCTTATCAGCAAACATCTTGTTCATAAGCCTTTGGTATGTGGATCCTGCATTTTTTAGACTGAAGGGCATCACCTTGTAACAGTAAATCCCCCTCTTCGTGACGAAGGCAGTCTTTTCTTGGTCGCTGGGATGCATTAATATTTGGTTGTAGCCTGAGTAAGTGTCCATGAATCTTAACATCTCATAGCCCGCAGTTGCGCTGATGGTGAGGTCGATGTGTGGTAGCGGGAAGGGGTCTTTTGGACATGACTTGTTTAGGTCTGTGAAGTCGATGCAGACCCTCTACTTTCCATTCTTCTTTTTGACGACCACTACATTAGCAAGCCAGTCTGGATACTGGACTTATCTGATGGATCCATTCGTGAGGATTTTTTCGACTTCTTCGTTGATGATTTTGTTTCTTTCAGGAGCGAACCTTCGGCGCTTTTGTTTGACTGGTTTCGCGCCCTCTTTCACATTCAGCTTGTGGGTTATGATC
The DNA here is from genome assembly GCA_031304145.1 of Cardiospermum halicacabum. Lineage (NCBI taxonomy): Eukaryota > Viridiplantae > Streptophyta > Magnoliopsida > Sapindales > Sapindaceae > Cardiospermum > Cardiospermum halicacabum. The sequence goes on from CM062394.1 coordinate 3,154,818, forward strand.
GTCGGGTCAATTCCGGTCATGTCTTCGTGTGACCAGGCGAAGCAGTCCTGGTTGGCTTTGAGGAAGCTTATCAGCTTTTCCCGTTCCAAGCCCTCTACCACAGCTCCAATCTGCACCGTTTTCGCCCCTTCTTGATCTAGGGGACTTCATCTACTTCGTCTTCGGCCGGATTCAGAGGTGTCTTCGGCCGAGACGGTGATTGCTATTCTTTGACCCCCTTCTGCTTTAAGTAGTTAGCGTAGCATTCCTTAGAGGAGTTTTGCTCACCTTTTATTTGTTTGATCCCTCGCGGGGTTGGGAACTTGATGAGTTGGTGATACGTGGACGAGATTGCTTTCATGTCGTGTATCCAGGGTCTTCCAAGTATCACGTTGTATGCGGACCTCGAGCTTATCACGAGAAAGGTTGTGTGTAGATTGATCCCTTCCGTGAATACTGGCAGTTCAATCTCCCCGATGGTTGAGGTGGTTTTACCGTCGAAGTCGATAATGGAGACGGCCTTCCTGCGCATCATTCTCTCGTCCAGTTGCATATTCTTGAATTGTTTCGAGGAATAGTATGTTGGCCGAGCTTCCGTTATCCACCAACACTCTCTTCACAGTTAGATTTGCTATCGAAATTTTGATCACTAATGCGTCGTGGTGCGGCGCGTTGATCCCCTTGGCCTCTTCTTCTGTGAAGGTGATAGAGCAGTTATCGATTGTGGGCCCGTTCCCGATGTTGTAGATGTTGAGGGAACCTCTCAACTTTCTTTTTGCTGCTGAGCTGGTCAGCCCACACATCTCGGATCCTTCTGCAATCATGTTGATCACTCTTTCTTCTTCCGCATTCGCTATGGGTACTGCTTTCGGTGATCGCCGATTTTTATCGGTCTCGGCTGCGATTTCTCGCCCCTTTTCGGATAAATACTCCCGCAAGTGACCCGTTTTTATTAGTTCGGCGACTTCTCTCTTAAGAGTCCAGCAGTCGTCGGTGTTATGGCCATGGTCTCCATGGAATTGGCAGTACCGGGATTTATCTTTCCAAGTTCCTGCAGGGTTAATTGGTTTGTCGGGCCATCTGACTCTGTCTCCCATTCCTTTGAGAATTGCTAGGGTTTCTCTCGTGGGAATGGTGAGTGGGTAAGGTAATAGTTCTTTTCGCTTCTGGCCGTGTTCGGAGTAATCTGGTCTTGAAGAGTTACGGCCGATGTAATCTGGTCTGGGCGGGTCGTTGCGGTCAGATTCCTTCTGGTTGCTCCTCGGCCTTTCAGTTCGGCCAAAATTTCTAGCACTGTTTCGGCCGTGGGAGCTTGGTGTGCTCTGGAGCTTCTATGATTTCTGGGCTGGAGTTCTTCATCATATTCCATTGCGTCTTCGGCCCTTTCTAAGACATCTTCGAAGGTGCGGGGTTTGATCAGCTTTAGACTTTCGTAGAATTTGGAAGTCTTCAGTAGCCCTTTGATAAAGGCTTTGGTGGCGATTTTGTCTCGGCAATCCGGAATAGCCATTTTGGTTTCCTTGAATCTTTTGACATATTGTCTGAGACTTTCAGCGCTCCCTTGTTTCAGATCATACAAGTCATCTACGTCTTTTTCCTTTTTCCTGCTGACTGAGAAGTGGTTCACGAATTTGGTGACTAAGGATGAATATGACTTGATGCTCTTCTCCGGTAGAGCCGAATACCACCTTTGGGCGGTTCCTGTCAAGGTGGAGCCAAAACTTCCACACATAATTGCCTCCATATCCTTTTCTGGGATATTGCAGGTTCTCATGCGATTTTTGTATCTGGCGATATAGTCTTCAGGGTCCGTTGTCCCGTCGTAAGGTTTCATATTTGGAATGGAGAACCTTTTGGGCATATTTGTTTCTAGGATCCATGCTGTGAAATGCATGTCGGAGTATCGCATTGTTGACGACCTCATCATGACCCTTTTTCCTGAAGTTCTTTGTACCAGGTCTTTGAGTTCTTTGATTTCCCGATCACGGCGCCTCTCTCGGTCTTTACGGGTTGATTTAGGACCTCTGGCCTCTTCAGCGGAGCTGCTTGAATCACGACGGTCGGTGTTTTTACTGCTTTCCGTCGACCCATCACTTTCTTCTGATGTCTCCCCACCGGAGTCCTCAAAGTTGAGCTTGCGCTTTCGGAGGGGTGAATATTTCCGGCTTGATTGTCGGGTTTTCTCCTTGGTGAGGTTCGTGGACTTCCTTCTTGATTCCGCTTCTTTCCTCCACTGCTCATTCTCTTCTTCAGCTTTCTTCAACATCTCGGTCAAGATTGCCAGCTATTCCTCTGGCGTCTTTGGAACTTGATCTTCTACGTTGATGGTATTAGGGTTTATTGGAGCCATGACTGATAAGAGCATGTGCGGAGAATAACTGTAGCGAGAATTCTGAATTTTCAAGAAACATTAACCTTGTGTGTGAGGTTCGTAACCCCACGGTGGGCGCCAAACTGTGGTGCCAAATAAACCACAGCCAAATATAGGGTTAAGATTGCTTGAACACAGTAGCTAAACAGCTTACAGATATGGTCTCACAGAGTTTTGTTCTAATGAGTAAAAATCGGATCCTTTACAATTGTCTCTACCCCCTATTTATAGGGGTGATCAGTCTCTTTTCTAGAAGTATTAGGACTTTTCTTTCCCTTAGGACTTGGTCTCCTTCTTTTAATGAGGTTGGTCTTCCTTTATCCATCGGGTTTTAGGAATCCTTGATCTAGTGAGATAGGCTTTCCTTTATCAATCGGGCTTTAGGAATCCTTGGTCCGGTAAGATAAGTCTTCCTTTTCCGACTGGGCTTCAGGAATCCTTATTTGGTTAGGCAATAATTCGGTGGGCTGGTGTGCTTTGGTTTGGACTCTGTTGGGCTCGGCCGAGTTGAACTTCATTGGGCTTTTGGTTATGTCGGTCGAGCCAGACTGGTGCATCTCTTGGGCCTTAGGCCCTCTTTTTCGGCCGAGGATAGTTCTTAGGCACCTCCCCTGTCTTCGGCCGAGCTTGGTTTTGGACTTCAGCTCCCTTTGCTTGTTCTAACCTTCGACTGTGATGTCTTATGGTTATTTTCCCACCACAGTATGTTAAATGACTAGTAGTTACATGTTTAATTGTTTTGGTTGTTCCAATTACTACTGATTTTTTCAAAAAATAATATATTGGATTGATCATTTTACTTTAATCATGATGCTTCTACTAAAGAAGATAAGTTATTAAAAAATACTAGTATTATTTATAAGACCTTAATGAGACATTTTTTTTTCCACAAATTTCAATAATATATATATTTTTAAAATTGTCTTTTGTGGATTAAAATAGATTTCATTAGGTAATGAAATTATTATCATTATCTTTTACCTAACGAAATTCTAAAAAAATTTATAATAATATTTATTTACCGTGTGAAAAAAAAATTATATTTTAATAGACTGAAATAACATATTTAATTTAATAATTTTATTTTATTTTAAATTAATATATAATATTTTTTGTTTCTTTATACATTTAAAAATATAGAAAGAATAATAAATTGGAGTGATGTATTATTATTTTTTAAAATTAAATAAATGGTAAGTCATCAAGTTATATAATTATTTTTTAAAAAATATTGTCAGATAGAAATAAAATGTTAAAAATTATATATACGGATAGATACAATAACACGAAATAAAAATTTCATTAGGTTGTTTATTTAGTAATAAAAGTTATATTTAAACTTTTTTTTTATGCTTTGAATATGATTTTTAATAATAATAATTATTTTGTTTAGAAGAATAATTTTTTAATAGATATTTGAATGTAAATTTTCCCAGAACTAGTTACGTCACTAATAAAAATATTCGATGGACTTTTGCAAAAATCTATCAAACTCTAGAAAATTTATAATCAATAAATATATTAAAGTAAGAATTATCTAAAAAGCTAAATATATTTATATTTTTTAAATTAAAAAAGAGAGTTTAGATTTTGAGATTCCGTTAACGATAATCTCCAACAACTTTGAGAGTAACTATCCAATAATCTCCAACAATTTTGAAATTATTTATCCGAGATTCTTTAATAATATTTTATCTCCCACACTATATAAACACTCTTCACACTAGCCATCAAAATCATCAACTCAGAAACAATTCAGTTCAATTAAAATGGTAAGAAGAGAAATGAAGATTGTTTGGCTAGCAGTATTGTTGTTGGTTATGTGTTGCACAACACAAGCAATTGAAGCCGTAGAAGAAGCTGCGGCTGTTGAGGCATTTAAGAAGAGTCCAACAAAGTCGGGTGGACGTAAAGATGGACCTCCGTCATGGTGGGGTTGGTGGCACCATGGATCTCCAAACCCACCTAAAAAGTCAAAAGGCTCCTAAAAAGTCAAAATGGGGCAGCTGGTGGAAATTTTCATGTCCATCTCTTCCTTCTCCTCCCAAATGGTGGAAATAGTGGTCGCATCACTTTAAACAATCACCTTCTCCTCCTAAGAAAAAAAAACCACCCATCATTAACTAGTTTGCTTTCTTCGTAACTGATTACTGATAATTTTTATTTTAATAAATAAATATTAATAAAAACCTTTTATTTTAGGTTAGAATTTTGTTAATTAGAATTTGGAAAAAATAGCAATATTCTTATTTAATAAAATAAAAAGCATAATATTTGTTGTTTATTTTTTTTTATTTCAATTAATTTATATTTATTGTTTATAAAGTAGACCGGTAACGTAAGTAAATATTTCCTGATTCTACCTAACTATCCAAGCATAATGATGCGAATGGTTACTCTTATCCGCAACACGTACAGTTACGATTACCGTTTAAATACGATAGATACAGCGAAATGGCTTCCTTGGTCATAGCGAATCTCACTCCCACAGTCACTCGCTTTTCTACTTATTGTTCCTCAACGTCTAGTTTGGCATTAAACAAACTTTTCGTCAGAAGATTTGTCTTCACAATCTCAGCGAAGAGGCAACTGAAGCAGAGGCAGCAGAGCTATAAAGTGATGGCGACTTCGATATCGCAAGACAAAATCAATGCTCCTTACGGTTCATGGAAGTCTCCGATCACCGCCGACGTCGTTTCAGGCGCCTCTAAGCGACTTGGCGGAACTGCTGTTGATGATAACGGCCGCCTTTACTGGCTCGAATCGCGTCCTACTGAGTCCGGGTATAGTGAAATCCCATATGTTTTGTGTTTGATAGTTTGGATTCGAGATTGTTGTTTTGATTTTTTTGTGATTGAGTGTAGTCGAGCTGTTCTCGTCAAGGAATGTGAGAAAGTAGGAGATGAACCGATTGACATTACGCCAAAGGAGTATGCGGTTCGGTCGACTGCTCAGGAGTACGGTGGTGGTGCTTTTAGGATTTTTGGAGACACTTTGGTTTTCTCTAATTACAAGGATCAAAGACTTTACAAGCAATCTATAGCTTCCAAAGGTCTATTTTCTTCCTCTCTAATGTCATCTACCGCCACTCTTTTTCTACGACAGAGTATACATTTACATTTGTTACAGCCAGAAGTATATTAAATGTTTTATGTGAAGCATTTACTGGTTACATGTTTGATTGTTTTTGTTGATATGCTTGTAGTTTCAGTTCCTGTTCCAATCACTCCTGATTATGGTGGACCGCTTATGTGTTACGCTGATGGAGTCTTTGATTCACGCTTTAACCGATATGTCACTGTAAGAGAAGGTAAGTTATATCCAAAAATGTTATTTTTAGGACCTTCTTATGACATATGGATTTGCCTAAGCTACTGAACCTTCTAAGATTCTGTTCACAAATTTGAAAAACATAAATTGTCTTTTTGGTAAAGTTGATTAATTCTCTTTGGTCTTGATAGATCATCGCGACGATGGGTTGAACTCAATTACTGAAATTGTAGCCGTTAACCTTAGTGATCAGAATATCCAAGGTATGTTTCATTATGTGTACTGGTTTTTCTTGCATTGTGACGATAAATGTCTGCCAATGTATGTTTCATGATGTGTACTGTTTTTTCTTGCATGTCTGCAGCCCTAATCATTTTGGTCAAGATTATACCACAAACCATGATTTCGTAAAAAAAAATAAAGATTTGTATAATGTGTGGTTACACCTTAGAACACTAAAATATTAGTTTTTAAAATATTTTGAAGTTACACATCCATGAGGATCTGCAGGACCAAGAACAAAAGTTTAATGTTTGATATTTTCATTTAGTCTCTCTTCCCTTCCGCCTCTTTGCCTGAATGGTGTTTATTAACTTTTGTGTTTCATTATACTTTTCTTTCTCAGAACCGAAGAAATTAGTCAGTGGCAGCGACTTTTACGCTTTCCCACGGATGGATCCAAAAGGTGAAAAAATTGCATGGATTGAATGGCATCATCCTAACATGCCATGGGACAAATCTGAACTCTGGGTCGGATATACTTCTGAAAATGGGTAAATGAGATTCTTTTACTCCTGATTGCATGCACTCCTCTTCAAGAATAACAAGCTTGCATTTGCTTGTTTATAGTGTGATTTAATGGACCTACTATGGAGTTGCTTAGGCTGACCAAAAACATGATCCACTGACATCATTTCTCATTTAATTCTTCCTTTTTCAACTGCTTAGGTACTTGGATATCTTATAGTATTGATATGTGACATGTTTATTCTTGCTTGCATCAATTTTTCTTTTTTTGCCCTCTTGTTTGATTGGTATATGTGAAGTCTTTACTTATCTTTTGCATCAAAATTGTATTTACCTATTTACTTTTAAAAGGATTCATTCCTTTGATGCTATCACGCAGAGATATCTACAAACGTGTTTGTGTGGCTGGTGGTGATCCTTCCATTGTGGAATCTCCAACTGAGCCCAAATGGTCTTCCAAAGGTACTTGTGTTTTGGTGATAAGATAGGATAACAGCGAATTACTCACGTTACACACACATATAGACATATACATACACACATACATATGTGTGTGTCTGTGTGACATTTTTTAATATTGGAAAAAAATTCATGTCTGCATCACTTTAGTTGGAAAAAAGAATTAGATAAAGAACTTGCTAGATTTGAACACTACACCCAGAACTTGGAACTGGTAAAATTAACCCAGCTTGTAAAATTATGATAGTTGTCAAATAAAAACTTGTTGGAGAATGTTCAAACCTAGTTCCTCAATCTTGCTGGCTAAATTTCATCGATTTTGTTTGGAGTTTTTTTGTGTTGGTGTTGATTCTAGTGTTCAGACCTGACTAGTTAGGACAGTATTCATCCTGTCTTTAACATCTTATTTGTGTAATAATTTTATAATTATTGTACTGCTATAAATGTTTACAATATTGTCCGATACGAAATATCAATATTCTAAAAGCTTTGATATTTTGCATGCGCTAATGATGTTTGTATTATGCAGGTGAACTTTTTTTTGTTACTGATGGAAGAAATGGATTCTGGAATATCCACAAATGGGTGAGTTATCACGTTTTCTTGTGCATTTTGCAACTGATATGGAATATACTACCTTGATCTCTTGAGTGGTGATATTGTTTAAGAACTTGCCATTGTACTTCCGTCAGGGATGCAATGGGTTGGTTAGACAAGTGAGATTCATATACCCATAGCTTTTGAAAAAAACAAAAAATAAAAAATTCAATGTTGTCAAAGTTCTCATGCATACGTACATATGTATTTCTCTCTCTCTCTATATATGTATATATATATATAATATCAGTGCATCAGCCTAGTCCAAATTTTATATTTATACATCTCACCGATTGAAAACCATTGTTTGAGAAACCTTTTGTTCTCAAACTGTAAGTTTAAAAAGTTATAAAATTGTTTTTATATATTTATTTGAGTAAATTAATTATTATAACTTTAAATTGTTAGTAGAATGTATGTATCAAAAACCAAATATTCAACCATTGAAGTGAAAAACCAATTACAGTTCCCTAGTTACAAACCAAATAACTAATAGTAATATGCCGTTTTAATGTCTATATTTGGGTAGGGTATTACCTTGACCCTTACCTATAAGGTCTACCCATATCTGTCCCATAATGGGTAGATACTTTTGGGGATATGCATGCATAGGTAAAATTGTCTTCCATTAACAGGCCTAATTTGTATAAGATTACTTGTAATGTTTTAATGCCGAACTTTTTCCACTTGTGCTGAGTAAAGAAGCTTGACTGGTGGGTTTGCTCCACTTCCAACAGATTGAATCAAACAACGAGGTCCAGGCAGTTTATTCCTTGAATGCTGAATTTGCGAGACCCTTATGGGTCTTTGGAATGAATTCTTATGTATTTATTGAAGGACATGGAGAAAAAAATTTAATTGCATGCAGCTACAGGTAGCATTTTAGATTGTTATTGACTTAATGTCTTGTGTATGCACATACATATTCATACTGTTTATGTTCTGTTTGTTTTGATTCAGGCAGAATGGGAGTTCATATCTTGGGATTTTGGATGACTTTGATGGTTCTTTATCTCTTCTGGATATTCCTTTCACTGATATAGACAACATTGTACGTCAAAAATATTTTATTCTTCCATGAAAATTCTGCTTTCAGTTAACCTGACCAAAGATGTAAAATCATTAATTGTGCAGACTTTAGGGAAACATTGCCTGTATGTGGAAGGTGCTTCTGCTGTTGAGCCATCATCAGTGGCCAAGGTCTGTGCTGCCTCTTTGTGAAGAATATTTGTTTCCCCCTGATAAAAGATTTATATCAACAATTGCTGGTGATTATTTATATTTATATTTTTCTGGTTTTTTTCCAGGTGACTTTAGATGATAATAATTTAAAAGTTGTTGAGTTTAAAATTGTTTGGTCTTCCTCCCCCGATAGTGTAAAGTACAAGTCCTACTTCAGCTTGCCTGAGTTAATTGAATTTCCAACTGGGGTTCCTGGCCAAAATGCATATGCATATTATTATCCACCGTCCAATCCCACATACGAAGCTAATCAAGAAGAAAAGCCTCCAATGTTATTAAAAAGTCATGGTGCGTTTCATAATTCATTAACCAAAATATTTCAGTCTTAGCTTTGCTTCACTGTGTCTTCTTTCTTTTCCTTTCCTTTCCTCGTTTAATTCTTTTAGATGCCGCTGATGGAAGCATATTTTGATGGTTTTGGTCCATTATATGTTTGCACGAGTTTTTTCACAACAGATTTTGGTGTACATGACAACTGTGCATGCGTGCTCGGCTATGCTTGCTATTCTTTATTTGTTGTTTATTTAACACTAATGTAATGCGAATTTCTGGATGTGAGTGCCTACTGACAATTAAAAGTTAGATAATCTAGTTTTCTGAAAACAGAAGAAGATAACATTTTGAAACTCCATGCTAGGTAGAAATACAATTTGTCATGACCTTTATTCCATAACTACAATTTATGCCAACTATTCTGGTAATCAAGACTCTCTCAATGGCGGAGCCAGACTCAAACCGCTGTGGGTTCATATTGAAAATAACGGGGTCGCCATCTTATGAATTTTATTACTAGAATTTTTTATGTAGAAATTTGAATAATAAATTAATTTTTTTACAAAAGCAGTGGTGTCAAACGACACCACTACTGACCATGTGGCTCCGCCACTGTCTCTTCTGTAATCAGAAACAATTGCTGTTGTATAGATTATGTTCATATGTTGCTGGATGAATTTTAACAAAACTATTCAAGTGGCTGACTTAAGGTGGAATGGAAAAAGTGGAGATGCATAGCTGTTTAATTTCTTTAACTTTTTGAATCAGGGCCATGGTTTCGCTTATATAATTGTCTCTGTGGTACATATGACATGTTTTCTATATAATGGATAACATTGTATTTACTGATATTCTAATAGATTATATTTTATCTACGTGTTGCAGGAGGACCAACCAGTGAAACACATGGAATTTTAAATCTTAATATCCAGTATTGGACTAGTAGAGGTTGGGCATTTGTGGATGTGAATTATGGAGGGAGCACTGGTTTGTTGCTACCACTGACTTTTTTAAATTATTACTTTTTTCCAAACCATTTGATACTGTGCCTTGGAACTCATAGCATGAGATTGACTTGAAAGTCCACATTCTACTAATTTAAGATTGTGCGAGGCCTTTCATAGTTGGTTAAGAAGCTTTCACTGTGCTTGTTTTGACATGTCGATCAATTTCACTCTTTTCTGGAAATGGTACAATGAGTAATATTCGTGAATACCTTGTGTAGGCTATGGCAGAGAATATCGGGAACGGCTTTTGGGGAACTGGGGAATTGTTGACGTTAATGATTGCTGCAATTGTGCTAGATTTTTGGTAATAGTATATTATTTTTCAGCACTTCGTATGTTCTAATGTATGAAGTTGACTTCATGTTGTAATAACTTTATCTTCATCAAGGTGGACAGTGGAAAGGCTGATGGTGAACGGCTATGTATAACTGGCGGTTCTGCCGGTGGATACACAACATTAGCTGCTCTAGCTTTCAGAGACACTTTTAAGGCTGGAGCTTCGTTGTATGGTGTGAGTTACAGAGTTCTTACTTTGCAGATTAATTCCTTGTGAATAAGGGATTAGACTGTTTGTCATTTGGTGTCTATTTCTTTTCATTTCCTTTTAATATTACCAGTCTATATAATAAGATAAGTCATTTCAGTATAACTGCTTGTATTGTTGTATCAATTATTTTACATAATTCATTTTACTTAGTGATAATCATTAGCTGGTAAGTAGTTAGTATCTGAAGCTAGATCTTGTTTGGAAGTTGTATTAGGTCTATCCAAATTGCAGGTTAAGTGCACTTCAAAAATGAAATATTCCAGACTTTTGTCAAGGTTACCTCTCAGACAATACCATCTCAAGCTAGTTTCTTTGTTCATCCTAGTTATAGTGGCTTTGTACATTCTTTTCACCACATCATACCAGTTAAAAGATAAATTGCCAAGTAGCAGTTCTCCAGAAATCCTTGATACTTATTAGTAATATATGTGTGCTTTTGCTTTTTATGTGAGTTACTTTATATGAATTTCAATTTGTTCATAGACACTATAGAGTTCACTGTAAAATGAGATGTAGTTTCATGCATTAAATATTAAACTTGACATCTTATGGGGTATTGTTTTGTGTCAGGTGGCTGACTTAAGATCGTTGGTGGAAGAAACTCATAAATTTGAATCTCGTTATATTGATAAGCTAGTTGGTACATAAAATAAAATCACTTTTCACTGTTATTATTATTTTCTTTCGTTCTGTACATTCCTTGTATTGTAGTTGAGTGTGCTTATTTTTGCAGGAGGTGAAAAGGAGTACTTTGAGAGGTCACCAATCAATCATGTTGATAAATTTTCATGCCCCATCATTTTATTTCAAGGACTTGAAGACAAGGTGAACTTTCTACTTTTCTTGCTTTCATTCACCTATTATCATTATCAATGATAATAGGTACCTAGAATATTAAACTAGTTGATATGGATAGATAATTATTTCTAGCAATAAGTTCAATCAGGAAATGGACTTTACCAGTTCGATTTTCTGGGATGATTGCTCTCTTATCAAAGTTTGAATAACTCATCTCATAATAGATTGACTTGATTTATTAAACTTTGAAAAGGTTAACCAAAATTAACCCTTTATGGAAGGAAGCACAACACCTTTGAATCCCACACTCTTTTCAGGTCAACTTGCGAGTTATAGAATAGAGATGTCCATGCTGTGCTGTAATGGTTGCTTCTGCAACATCGATGGATTATGCTTGTATTTCTTGTTGTTTGGTTCTTCTCTTTTCCTTCTCTCTTTGGATCTCTTTCTTCTTCTGTTGGGTCTTCTTGGTTTATGCATGATGTGTGGGTAACTTCATGTTATTTATATGGGTGGTGGTTTGGTATCTATATACTTTGATATCTAATGTCTATTATTGGGTCTCAGATCGTACTGACTTCAGATAATCTTGTTCACATTTTAGCTGTCTTATAGTTTCTTTTCTGTTTACTATTGTGTGTTTTTTGATTCTTTTCTGAGAGCTAGTATGATCAAATACTTCACCCTTCCTGTCTATATTTTATCAGGTTGTACCCCCCGATCAAGCTAGGAAAATCTACCAGGCATTGAAGGAGAAGGGCTTGCCAGTTGCTCTTGTTGAGTATGAAGGAGAGCAGCATGGTTTCTGTAAGGTAAATGCTATCCAGAGTCTGAGAACATTAAATATGTTGCTTATAGATGTTAAACAAATGTTGCTTATATTTCTGGAGTACTCCCACTAACATGGTATTTCTACTCAGGCTGAGAACATTAAATTCACATTGGAACAGCAAATGTTGTTTTTCGCACGTCTAGTAGGGCACTTCAATGTTGCAGATGATATCACTCCAATAAAAATCAACAACTTTGACAATTGACTGTATCCAGTGTGGAAGTGTCTGATTCCACATATTCAAGTGAAGCTATCATTTGAGTCATGCATGAGCATTGTCTATTCCGATCCCATTTGATTCGTTCCCAGCAAAATCACTTTTCATTTCAGATTTGTCCTCAGCAAAATCACTTTTCATTTCAGAGAATTTTTGAATCTCCTCATGAAATGACTAGAAGTACTTCAGATGTCAGCAAATTGTGACAATTTCCTGTAGTATTTATCTTCATTTCTTCTCTCTTGAAACCTGATAGTTTCACTGTATTTCTCATGTTGTACGACTAACACAGCATTTACATTTGCAGAGTAGTTCATAGATATGTGGTATTGGGAATAGGATTTATAGTAGTTTTCTTTTATATTATTATTGATGTTGTGTAACACTCTTTAACGTGATTTGGTGCTTGTTTGAGTGCTATTTGGACATATTGTTTTGACCTTATTCCACGTAACTAATTGTTGGTGTTACTTTGCGTGCACATGTTACACGCTGATGCAATTGACTCTTTAGAAGTTAGCACAATAGAGACCGGTCAATTTATATACACAACCATTTCCCAATATTAAACATGTGTTCGGACATCTTCTCTTAAAATATAAATGCGGGAGCCTGTCCAGTGTGAAACTTACTCATATATCGATATTCTCCCTCACTCACTTCTCTAGTGTGCAGCTTGATCTGTAGCAATTTCAATGGCGACTAATGTTCCATCTCAAGTCAAAACCACTGCTCCATACGGTTCCTGGAAGTCGCCAATCACCTCCGATGCCGTTTCAGGCGGAATCAAGCATCTTGGCGGAACGGCTGTAGATGCTAGCGGCCATCTTTACTGGCTCGAATCGCGGCCCACTGAATCCGGGTACAATGATGCAATCTCCACCTGTTAACTTTCTTCATTTCATGGAGATTGTTTATTTTGATTACTTGTTTGTTATTGTTGTGGTTGAATACAGTCGAGGGGTTCTGGTGAAGGAAGCAGAGAAAACAGGAGATGAACCAACTGACATTACACCAAAAGAATATGATGTTCGTTCGACTGTTCAGGAATACGGCGGTGGTGCTTTTAGGATTTTTGGAGACACTTTTGTTTTCTCCAATTACACTGATCAAAGACTTTATAAGCAATCCATCTCTTCCAAAGGTCTAAATCCTCTAAAAACTAACTATAATCGACGCTTTTCAGGTTCAAATGTCTGATTGTTTTGGTCTGCAGATTCATCTCCTGTTCCATTTACTCCGGATTACAGTGGACCCCTAGTTCGTTATGCTGATGGAGTCTATGACTCACGCTTTAACCGATATATTACTGTCAGAGAAGGCAAGTAGTATGTTACCAGTAGAAGTAGTAGCAGTAATTCTGAGGCAATTAACTTCTTGCTTGTTCATCTTGATAGATCACCGTAAGGATAGTTTGAACGCTATCACAGAAATTGTAGTTGTAGACCTTGATGACAAGAATATCCAAGGTATGTCTTTTACCAATGTTCTACTTCTACACACGTTTGGCCCTTTTGACTGATTATGTTGTTGACCTTTACTTTCAGAACCAAGGGTACTAGTGAGTGGGAGTGACTTCTATGCTTTTCCACGTTTGGACGCAAAAGGTGAACGAATCGCATGGATTGAATGGGACCATCCTTACATGCCGTGGGACAAATCCCAGCTCTGGGTTGGATATGTTTCTGCAAATGGGTAGACAGATGACAACTTGCCTTTACTTCTTTTGTATTATATCTTATCTTATTGGATTTAGTTATTTTTTATTTTATTATTTTTTATTATTTGATTAAACTAAATATTTTCTAATAACTTATATATTTTATAATTAATCAATTAAATTTATTTGCTTTTTATTATTTAATCAAAATAACTAAGGTAGTTTATTTTAATTTAATATATTCAATAATATAAATAGATAGTATTTGTTAAAGTATTAACTAAATTAATTTTATTTAATTATTAATATATTTTTAATTGAATATAATAATTAGATAATTTAATTTAACATTATATGAATATAATTGTTAAAGGGGAAAATTTTAATATGATGGGTTGAAGATTAAAATATGGTTTATTAAATATATTATATACATGAAAAGATATATATATATATATATATTCATAACTATTTCTCTAAAATTAAGTTATTTAATATGTGACATTTACTTTTATCATATTTATTTATTTTAAATTTAATTTGGGTAGGAACTAACTAATAAATTAAAAGGTTATAATAATAATAATTTATTAATTAGTTGTTTTTTTCTGATATATTTTTTTAACCTTTGTATAAAAAAATTTAAAATTTAATAAAAAAATATTTATAGACATCAACTATGTAATCCAATTGATAAATAAAAAAAAAAGAAAAAACTAAATTATGCCATTTTAATAAATTATAAAATTAACTCCTAATTGTAGTGATGCTATTATAAATATAAAATCATATTCTTATAATCCATTTTTATTAATAATTCATGAACAACGGATACATTTATAATAGTATTATAATAAAAGTGGATTAAGAGTGCTTAATTTTATATAGACATTTAATATGAATTTATTAATTATTTATTTTTTATATATTAATTTTATATTATTTTAATTCTTTTGAATTATATTTTAAACATTTAAAATATATAAATAAAAAGGAAAATAAGGCAAATTTTACGTGGCAAAATAAAAATTAGCCAAAAATTCATTTCTTCTGCAGAGATGTAGACAAACGGGTATGTGTCGCTGGTTATGATTCTACCATAGTGGAAGCTCCAACTGAACCCAAATGGTCTTCCAAAGGTATATGTTTTGAGATTCTTGCATTTTTAAGGTGAAAAGTTTATATGTTATGTATTATTCTCGCCCAAGATCTCTTAAAATGAGTTAGAGTTTCACCAATTTGGTTATGCAGGAGAACTATTTTTCATTACCGACCGAAGAAATGGATTTTGGAATCTCTATAAATGGGTGAATTCTTTAGATGATTTGCTGTGCATTGCCATTTTGCAACTGATATTATATATACTTAAGATTTCTACCACTCACAACAGGTGGAATCAAAAAATGAGGTCTTGGCAATTTATTCCTTGGATGCTGAGTTTACCAGACCCTTATGGGTTTTTGGCATTAATTCTTATGAAATTCTACAAAGCCAGGAAGAAAAGAATTTAATTGCTTGCAACTACAGGTAACACCTTTAGATTGTTATACACTATAATAATAATAGTGTGCTCACAAATTGTCCCAAAAAGTTATGGTACCCTAGATCTACATATTCATATCATAGAAAACTTCTGTTTGTTTTGATTCAGGCAAAATGGAAGTTCATATCTTGGGATTTTGGATGATGTTGATGGTTCTTTTTCTCTTGTGGATATTCCTTTCACTGACATAGACAACATTGTATGTCAGATGTATTTTACTCTTTAATGATTTCTAAAATCTGAGGACGATGGTTTTTAAGATGTATGTCATCAATTGTGCAGACTCCTGGGAAAAATTGCCTGTATGTTGAAGGTGCATCTGCTGTTGAGCCATCATCAGTTGCCAAGGTTTGTGCTGTCTCTTTACGGACAATATTTGTTTTCAGCTGATGATAACAACATTGATGGTTGTATTTTTTTCCTTTGTTCTTCTAGGTGATTTTAGATGATACAACGTTTAAAGTTGTTGAGTTTAAAATCATTTGGTCTTCCTCCCCAGATAGTGCAAAGTACAAGTCCTACTTCAGCTCACCTGAGTTAATTGAATTCCCAACAGTTGTTACAGGCCAAAATGCATATGCATATTATTATCCTCCATTCAGTGCCGACTATGAAGCTAGTGAAGAAGAGAAGCCCCCATTGTTATTGAGAAGTCATGGTGCGTTTCATCTGTCAAAATACTTCATTAATTAACTTTCATGGTTTCTCATGTTATTGCTTTATGGGTGAACAACTCCTCTTCTCTTTCCTTCTTTCCTTTTTTTCTTCTTTAAAAATGTTATTTATTAGATGCAATTATGGAAGCATATTTTGGTGATCTTGGTCCACTACATACTTGCATGAGCTTTTGCACAAAGGATTGTGTCAGTTCCTGACAACTGTGGGTTTATCCTTATTTATACCTGCCACTCTGAATTTTGCTATATCATTAATGCGAGTGTGATGTGGATTACAAAATGTGAGTACCTGCAGACAACAATAAAAGCCAGATAGATAATCTTGAATAAATTTCTTAGAATAGTTGAAGAATACCTTTTGAAACTCCATGCAAGACAGAAATACTTGTTAGTTGCAACCTTTACTCCACAATTATGTCATTGGCTACTATAAATGCTTTTTTGTAATGGGAAACAACTGCTGTCATATAGATTACATACATATATTGCTGTCTACTTCCACTTTAGGGCCATAGTCGACTAAACTTTTGAATCAGGGCCATAGTTTCACTGATAAGGTTTTTCTTATGTTGTTGATACATTTTTCATTGAATGGAAACGATGCTTGAATATACTAATGTCTAATAGATTATATATTATTTATGCATTGCAGGAGGACCCACCGAAGAAACACGAGGAAGTTTAGATCTTAATAACCAATATTGGACTAGTAGAGGTTGGGCAATTGTGGATGTGAATTATGGAGGAAGCACTGGTTTGTTCCAACTCCAAATACTTGTCAATATTATTTTTTCAAACTCATTTGATATACTCCTGGAGGAACTTGTAGCATCGGATTAACTTTAGAGTCTACATTCTACTAATGGAAGTTTGTGCAAGGCCTTCACTTGTTATGAATTCTTTACTGGACTTATTTTGATTGTGTTGATGCAGGCTATGGAAGAGAATATCGTGAGAGACTTTATGGGAACTGGGGAATTGTTGATGTTAACGACTGTTGCAGCTGTGCAAAATTTCTGGTATTTGCATTTAATTTTCCTGCTTTTCTTAAGTTCTAATGGATTAATTTGTCAATACTCTTCAAGAAACGGTATTGAATTTATCTTCGTCTAGGTGGACAGTGGGAAGGCAGATGGCCAGCGGCTATGTATAACTGGCGGTTCTGCTGGTGGATATACAACTTTAGCTGCTCTAGCTTTCAGAGACACTTTTAATGCCGGAGGCTCGCTCTATGGTGTGAGTTGCGAGAATTCATCTCTGTGGTTTATTTTATTGTGAATTATTTATTAGTTTGCCATCATTTGGTGTCTACTTTTCTATTATACCATAATAGTGTCATTTCAGTATAAGTGCTTGTCTTATTGCATGACTCTTTTTTATCTAGTGATGATATAAAATTGTTTGTTTCAGAGACTTTGGTTGGGGTAGCCATGTGATGATGTGCTCAAATGATTTGAACCTTCTCAAGTCATTTTCTCAGCTCATCCTAGTTAATGACCATACTGGTTTTGAAAGCCTAATAGTCAAATAGGACACTTTCCGTAATTTTGTTTTAGCTTGTTTGACACTTTTTGGTGACATGTGCATGCTTTTGCATTTGTATCAGTTAATTTGTACGAATTTCAATCAGTTTATACACCATAGTTCAATATATTAACGGGAGGTATCATGCATTATATATCAACTTAACATTTTATGTGGTATTAACTTGTGGCAGATTGGTGACTTGAGCTTGCTGAGAGCAGAAACTCATAAGTTTGAATCTCGTTACATGGATGAGCTAGTTGGTAATAAACCACTCTTCACCATTTTTTCAAAATTCTGTATGTTCAATTGTGAAGTGGTTGAGTATGCTTATTTTTTGGTAGGGGGTGAGGAGGAGTACTTTGAGAGGTCCCCAATCAATTTTGTTGATAAGTTTTCATGCCCTATTATTTTATTTCAAGGACTAGAAGACAAGGTATGTGTTGTATTCTGGCAACCTTTCCTCAGTGCTTGTTTTTATTTATTCTTTTTAGTATTATCACTAATGTTAGTAGATGGACAATAATCAGAACTGTGTTGATATTGGTAGATCATTATTTCTTAGAATAAGTTCAACTTGATAGACATAGTAATCCAATTTTCTGGTTTACTGCTTTTGTAGCCATAAAGTAAGTTCGAATAACTTGATCTCTTAATTGGGTAACTTTATTTATTAAACTTTAGAAGATCTATGAACTAATTCCACTTACGAAAAGGAGAGCTCTTTTGAGCCTGATATTATTTTGATAAAATGGTTAAACATTCCTTCACCAACCTATTTGTGCTTCATAGGATAGAGTTGTCACATGCAGCACCGTACCATAATGTGGCTTCTGCTAAATTGTGCTTGCAAGTCTGTTTATTGGTTTGGTTTTTTGGGTTCTTTGGGATCTCTTGATTCTGTGTTCTGGCATTGCAGCTTGATTCTGTGTTTTGACACTGCAGCTTGTCTCCCTGATGCAGTGAATTAGTTATTTACCTCTAATTTTGGCTGAATTTAAAATTGAGGTTTTCAGATTATCCTGACTTTCAGCATGGTGTGCTATTATAACTCAGTTATTTCTTGATTAACACATTAATAACCAATGATGTGTTCTTAAACTATTGCATGTAGCTCAATGTCTAAACTAGATATTTTCATACATGAGGTATGAGTTCATACTGACACCAAGTTGTCTAGTTTACATTACTGCTATCATATATAGTTGTATTTTTTTAAAAAAAAAATTATTAATTAATTAATTAGTTTTTTAATGGTATTTGTATAACTGAGCTTTGCATTTTCTAAGATTTCCTAGATTCAGATCAAACTTGTGCTGGGTGTCCCTGTTATTTATTATTAATTTTTTTTCTTTTCAGGTTGTGTCCCCTGATCAAGCTCGTAAAATCTATCACGCAGTGAAGGATAAGGGTTTGCCAGTTGCTCTTGTCGAGTATGAAGGAGAACAGCATGGTTTCCGCAAGGTATACTATAGATGTCTTACTGATTTTGCTTATATTTGAGTACTCCCACTAACCTGATATTTGTACACAGGCTGAGAACATTAAATTCACACTGGAACAGGAAATGGTGTTCTTTGCACGATTAATTGGACACTTTGATGTTGCAGATGATATCACTCCAATCCATATTGATAACTTTGATAATTGACTAAGAAGTCAGTGTGGAAGTGCTCAATTCCGTATGTTAAAATGAAGCCATCATTTAGTTCATGCATCAATGCCCTCTATTCCAATCCTATTTGATTCATGCAATAAACACTGCGTGTCAGAAACTTTCAAGTCTGCTACAATAAATCCTTCAGATATCGGTATATTGATACAATTTCCTGTGCTATCTATCTATTTTTCCTGCTCCCTTCAAACCTGATAATTTCACTGTATTTCTCATGCTGTCCATGAGTAATACAGCAGAAAATATTTTCCATATTACACTTCTCTGCGTGGCTTCTTTATTGTTGAACATGGCATCTTGTGTTGCATGAAAAACACTAATCTAAACAGAGAAAACATAATCTTGTACGACCACATGGTGGGGACGATGTTCTATTCTAATCCAGCAAATGACTAAGCTGTAAATAGTGTCGGCCAAGCTAGCTAGTGGTTCACAATGTTAAGTTTAGTCAATATTTGTAGGGTAGTTTAGGACAGGTGAATAGCTATAGGTGTTAGGATTTTGACGAAAATTCGGATATATTCAAATATCCATAATTGGTTGGTAATTAGGAAAAGACTCGAAGACTGTTTTGGAAGTGTTATATTTGATTAGGAATGGTATTTCCTAAAGAGGATTCTAATTAGGAAATAGATCTTGGAGAATCCTAAATAGGAAAAGGTTTTCTTAATGGTTTAGGATTACTTTGTGACTAAGTAATCTAATGCTATAAATATGGTACTTGTATCTATTATTAGATATCCTGAGAGAATAATGTAGATCTAGTTGGTTAGGTTTGGGAAGTGCCCCATGGGGGCCTGGAAACCATGGAGACCATGGAGATCTTGAGTTCTGGGATCGAGTCTTGTTATCCTGTGAGAGCCATATTGGGAGAGCTTATGTGTGAGACTGTAACCAATGTAATTGGATTGGGGAGTGAGAGAGTGGTATTTTGGTTGTAACTGTTGCTTTATTGTTACATAGTGAATTAGTCTCTCGTCGTCCCGACGGCCGTGGTTTTTTCCCGTTTTGGGTTTCCACGTAAAAACATTGTGTATTATTTTCTATCTTTATTTCTTGCATTGTGTATGTTGTTTTACTTTGTGGTTACCAATACTCGTCTCCGCGGCAATGGATCACCGATTTGTTCAACAAGTGGTATCGGAGCTAGCCGTGTTTTCCCAACAATAGGATAGTACTAGATTTCATTGTCTCCATTCTCTAAATACAGATCTCTAGCTCTACGTTTAACCCACAAATGTTTGCTAGCAGTATATTGATATTTACTCAGAGAACTAGAGTAGGGTCTTTGTTTTTAATAATTCACTGCCAGGATCAAACCTATTACTTATGTACTTCTTTTAAATCTTGCATTAGTCTTTGATATTGTTTGTTGATGTTTATTAGTTGTCTGAGTTTAGCTTATAGTATTGATAGATTGGTTGTATTCGTGATAATATAGCATAACATACTAAGATTAGACAGTGCCTATGTCAACTGTGAGGCTGCCAAACTTATCCTCTTGGTCTATCTCATCAATGTCTCTTTATAGAGATCTATTTTTCACCAATTAAGAGTTCATATTATCAACCCAACTGCCAACCATTTCCTTCTAATTTTTCTCTCTAGTTTGTCTGGTACTCTCATGATATTATACTATATATTATCTTTCAATTAAACCATCACTACCACCACAAATATTCCATTTGCGGATAATTGGTGTGGCAATTAGATATTCAACAACCTTTTGCTTGTACTCACAGATAAACCCTCCCCAACTTCTAGAAGTTGACAAACATCTTATTTAAACCATTCTGCTTTGGCCAAATCCTGAAAGGAGATTTGTTGTGTGTATATATATACAGTAAAATATGCTTCTATTCTATGGATCCGTATCTATCTAGAGTATATAACCGTCCAAAATACGGGTCAACTGTTCTAGTAGTTGGGGCCTGATATGTGCATAAATTAGTGAATTACCTTGACTGGGTAAAATTGCTTAATTGCAAAGACCAGCTTAGAAGTCCCCTCCACACAGCACTTAGGTTTTTATTTTTTTCTTATTGTTTGTTTACTCTTGCATTGAAAGTATTCCTTTAAAATATGAGCTAGGTTGGTGGTGAACAGCAACTCATCATCTACAGTAGACATTATAGAAGTTTTGAATGAGCTTAAAAATCTTCTTCTTTTTGACTAATGTAGGGAATACATGTAGTAAGTTTTTGCAATATGTTATTTGTATTTATTTTCTGATTGCATCTGGTAAACGTTATGTCATGTCATTGGTCTCACATGACTTTATTACTTTTCCTTTTTTACACTTTTTAAATTTGGTAGGTGATGACTGTTTCTACGTGCAAGTCTTTTGCTCCTCAAAATGGAGCGAAGAAAATCGTGTTCACTAATAACTACAGTTCCTATCAAGCAAACTTTCTGCAGAAGTGGTTGTTCAAAGAAATAATCAACACCAACTACACAGGTTGCTTTTGTTCTGCTGAATAACAAGATCATAAGATTGATCTATATTCCTTAAATGGAAATTTATATTCTCACTTTTAGGATTATTACAAAAGAAAACACATCCATTGTTACTCTAGCTGTGGATAGGCAGGAAAAATTACAGAATCATAGAAATATTACAACCTCTCTACATTTATATGAAGAACAAAATTAATCAAATTTACAATGACAAATATATATGCTTTACACTTTTTGTTTAATCATTTCTTGAACGTGTGAGATACCCAACTGCCTAAAATTCCTTGTTTGTATGGCAAGAATGTTCTCTTCTTCAAATCTTCTGATGCAGCTTTGTTCTTTGTATAATGCAGCTCATGTGGCGAAACGGGTCCTCTTCTCTTGGACCCGGATCCTGAACCCGAACTGTCAGTGGATCGAATACTTGCATTCTTAGAATCATCATTCCTTCTGAAGAAATTAGCATATCTGCTGAATGGATCTTTTCCTTTTGCTCTCCCTTCTGATGCACTTCGGAAGAGAAGAAAATCTCTCAATCTCCATTTCCTTGACCCCTTTGTGTTGTTACTCAAGCTGAATGAAGGCTGTTGCTTATTCTGCTGCTGTTGATGTTGATGTTGAGGTTTTTGATCATCTTCATCCCATGAAAACACAGGCACTCTAAATGGAGACAGTGATCTAGCAACTCTCCTGTTAGAATATGTGTTTCTGTCTCTTCCTCTGTTATCACTTGTCTTTCGTGTGTTTTCAATCGCAGCTTCAAAAGGGTCTATCTCTTTCCTCCCAAAAGCTTCACGTATCATCCTTTTACCTTGTGAAAGAGGCGATCTTGGAGATTTAGGAGACCTTGGAGACAACAAAGGACTCTTCAACTGCGAATTGTAATCATCAAATTGCAATCCAGGTGGTGGCTTCAAAGGTTTAATCTTCCCACCATCAAACAACTCCTCAGCTGATAAAGAAGTCATCTTCAATTCCCCACTAACATCAAAAGCAAAATCATCTTCATCACCAAAATTAGACTTTGGTGATTTTGGTGTACCAGGCTTCTCTTCCCAATCAAAAGGAATATTACTGCTACTTCTCCTGCTACCTTTGCTCTCTTTGAACATATACAAGTTATCAAATTCCCTGTAGAAATCAGACATACGTGAAGGACTGGTGGGTGCACTGGTGAAGAAATAAGGACCAAACCCTCTTGGGGATGATGGAGTACTACTCATAGGAGACAAGACCTCCATTGGTTTTGGATTCAATTTTGACTGTGGTTTCTCTGTAGAGATTGAAACCAGAGAGACAGTTTAAAAGGGTGTTTTGTGTTGATTTATAAGAAATAGGAGATGGAGGAAGGAGATGAGAAAGATCAGAGAAGGTGTTGGGAAGATATTGTTGACCATGAGAAGTCACAGGTGTCAGCCGCCTTTTAATACTTTACAGGTTTCTGTCACCTTCCTTTGGTTTCACATGGGATATTGTTTAACTAAATAATTGTCTGTTATATTTATGTATCACATTTGTCTTCATGTTACTTTCATATAATTAGAGGGTTCTAATCTTAGCCATAAATTTCAGATTTTCTATCAGAACAATAATCTCATCTAATACCAAATAGTATACCATCCAATTTATCCATAAACCAATATTTTTTATTTTTTATTATTCAATAATAAAAATATAAAATAGAGATGGGTTTACACTTCAGGAATTATTTTTCGGAACATTTGAGATTTGAGATTCTGAAGAGGGAAGTTTGAGTTTAGCATTAAAAATGATAGGTTTGAGGAGACATAAATTTCGAATTTTAATTTTTAGTTCGATTATTAAATGAGTTAAGTTTGGATGTATTCACTCGTTAGTGCGTAAACTACTGTAATTATAAAAAAAAATATAAAATATAATTAATAAATAAAATAAATAAATAAAAATAATAAAATTGAAATATAATATATAATTGTTTAATTAATCAAATTGATTTGAATATATATTTATATATTGTTTATTGAAAAAAATATTTTTTTTAATTAAAATATTATAAAAATACAATTAATGTTATCAAGAGTTTTTTTTTCAAAATTAAATATTATTTTAAATAAATTACAGTATAGATTTAGAGTTAGTTTATTAAGGTCAAACAACTTGTAACTTTAAAGTGACTTAAATTTCAGTTTAATTTAAATAAAAAAAAAAACACCTTATTAATTAATCGGTAGAGCTTGGATCAATTAATAAAAATTAAATGAGCTAAATCAAGGTAGGTCCATATCAACTCAATTCGGCTCAAGTCCAATTCTACCTTTAACTACTTCCAAATGCTTATCTTTTTAAGACAACTTTTAATTCCTTTAATTTTATTTTTTCTTCCATTCCTAAAAATATTATGGATTTATTTTTCTAATTGTTACACCAAATTTATTTTTATAGTATTTTATATTCAAATGGATGTATTTCCCATTATTCCTTCCACAAATACGAACCATAATTTTATGGTCATGGTTGTGATGTTTATTTTTGAAAGTTTATTTTTATTATTATTTTTTTTTTTATTTAGTGTTTGAGCCCAAACTCTTTTTAATATTATATAGTTATTATTGAAAAACTTCTAAAATAGAATATTACATCACAAATATGAAATTGGGCAATTGTGATTGCTTTTATTTTTCTGATGATTTATTTATTCTTATTACAACTAAATCGCATCAAATTCTCGTTTTTATTTCTACAAATCGACTTATAATTCTAACTCTTTACATGGATATGAGGAAGAAACCAGAGCAAATAAACATGAATTTAAAATATTCTTAAGTTTAAAATCGATTTTAATTAAAAAAAAAGGAGGAAAAAATAAACTGACAAACTGACAACATACTTTTCCGCAATAATGTTCTAATTCCACTAATTTATAGCATGAGCGATTTTCCGAATAAAGAATTTATATATATATGTTTGGGGTTTCTTATGCGTGGTGAAATTCAAATTCAAACGAATTTAATCATTTAAAAAATTAAAAAAAAATAAATATTCAAACGAATTTAATCATTTAAAAAATTTAAAAAAAATAAATATGGCGAGACCTTCAGTGTGTTAGACTGATGTGATAACCAACTACACCAAGATACCATTTGATTCTTGGTAATTTTTTTTAGTAATATTAACTTGTGTTAAAAATTTATAAATGAAAATTTTAAAGTTTGAGTTATAAATAGCTCCATTTTAAAAGTTCTACAAAACTGATCTTTTTAAAAATTTATTTTCACTTCATAAATTATGCTGATATTTAAGTCTTCACTAGAAGTTTTTCAAAAACGGGTGGTTTCAGAAGTTTGTAGTCCGGAATCATATAAAAATAATCTGAAAAGTTTATTTTTGATATGAGTTCAAAGACGAATTAAAATTTTGTGAAGATGTATCAAGAAAATTTGGAACGACAATTCTAAAATTATAATTTTAAGATTGGGGTAAAAATGTCAACAAATTTATGAATTGCAAATAAATTTTCAGAAGGATTAGTTTTAAAAGAATTAGAAAATAAACCTATTTTTAAAATTCAAAATTTTGATGATTTATTTTCTATAATTTTTCCCATTTATTTATTTGTGATTTTATGTAATATGATATTGTCCATCACGGTTTTTATTATATAAATTATGTGATTTTTCTTTTGATTTGTCACCATGTAAATCTGACGTGAATATAAAATGTAGAATATTATTGTTTTTAAAAAATTTCAAAAGGGTGACATGGCGTGGAAAAATTCTAAATTAATATTGCATAATGCTCTAATACTGACGTAATAGAAATTTCATAATTACAAACATTTCATAATTTCCATTATATTATAATCCATATTAAAAATTTTACTAAATAATCATATACTAAATAAATAAACTAAATAATAAAATATATATGCATTTTATTGATATACCATCCTAAATAATTGAATTTATGACATTATATTACGAATAAGTATTAGAAATTAGGTAATGCTATAAATATGGAGATGAAAGTTATGATTATAACATCTCACCCTCTCCGATAGGATGTCCAAAGGAGATATTTATAGGAGTGAGGAGGAGATGGTGGTGGATGCCACCAAGGTGGGTATTGAGAGAGCAGATGCTGAATAAAGAGAGAGAACGAGAGATGCCAGAGTGAGCATCGATGTTTCAAGTTGAAAGTTGTGGATATTTTATTATTTTATTCTTATTGGTCTAATAATTTTATGACATGGGTCACTTTAGGCATTTAAATTAAATGTTACTATTAGAATATTAAGATGTTAGGAGAAATGCAGAAATATCATGTGGGATCCACGGTTAGGCATCTCATGAGAGATGCTACCACCTCAGAGCATCAATAGTGTCGTTGGTTATATTTGGAAATCAATTGAATAGTGAAGAGTGGTTTTCTAGAGACTAAAGAGTGTTGTGATTGTGATTCCATTAGCTGTCTAGATTTTCTACTTTTTCTATTTATAGGAATCCTTCAAGTGGTCTTTTTTCTGATATACCCCCTTTGTTGCATTACTTAACATTCCATCTAATTTAACTGATTTTGTTTACGATTCGACTCTTTCATATCCTTTCGCTAGTACCGTTTGGTCATGACCGTTTTCAGGTCCATATGACCTCTAGGATGACCGTTCGGTTGTGGCGGCTGCCAAGACCTTATGAACTCTAGAATAACCGGTCGGTCATGGCGGTTGTAAGGTTCATGTGATCTCTGAGATGACCGGTCGGTCGTGGCGGCTGCTGGGCCCTTGTGGCCTCTGGGATGATCGGTCGGTCGTGACGGCTGCCAGATCCATGTGACCTCTGTGATGACCAGTCGATCATGGCAGTTGTAAGGTTCACGTGACCTTTGGAATGACCGGTCGGTCGTGGCGACTGTCAAACCCTTATTTCCTTTGGAATGACCGGTTGATCCCAGTGGTTCATGTAACCTTTAGAATGACCGATCGATCATGACGGCTGCCGGACCCATATAACCTCTGAAATTACACATTGCTTTCGCCAGCATCACGATGCATCCACTTCTTAAACGCTAACATTCTTAATTATTAAATGATTGTGTGGGTTCACTCCCTAATAACGAAAAGTGTAACCAAATTGTTAAAATGTTTGAACAAACTTATTAATTAATAACAAAATTTTACTTTTGCATCACTCAACTTGACTTTGATTTTAACAGCTTGCGGTCTACATTAACCCCTTATCTTTATTCATATTGGATTTATTATTACCTCATACCTTACACACATCTCATTAAATTATTATTAAATCACAATATTCTATCATCCTACGTAATTGCATTACAATAATCCACGTGCTTAATCGAAATCATCGAAATAGACTAATTCCCAACTTCTAGATTCACAAATACAAATACATTAAATTGACCTACGAAGATGACACATGCTCTACCACTGGATTTAATTATAATAATACGTGTGATTTAATTCAACCGATTGATAAATATTCAAGTATTCAATCCGTCTAAATCTAACAACCTTAGTTTTCTGATAAATTAGTTAACAACCAAATTGAATTAATTAGAGAGGCATGTTGATCATCTGGGGGAGGATATATATAGTAAATGAATTGCCCAAAATACAGAATTGGAAAAATACACGTGCAGGGGGTTTGATAAATAATTAATGTAGGGTACAAATGAAGCCGACCAAACTGTGGATCAATGACAATATGGTTTTTAATGGGTAGTAGTACCAAACTTTGTTTATGTGTGAATCCGATGTGTAATAACATGATTGTTGCGGTTGGCTGCTTCTGGGAAACTTTGAAGTTGTTTTGTATCCATTCGTTTTATGATAAATTGATATCTCCTTTGGTTTTATTGAAGTTTTTGTAAAGGAAAAGATGAGTTGCAATCTTAATATGGAGATTGTTTGGATTCCTAGTATAAAATTTGGAGTATAGGGAAAAAATAAATAAATAAATAAATAATCGTATTATATATTTTTAAAAATTATATTTAGAAATATTTTTTAAAAACCTTCTATTTTAACCGATAAAATTAAAGATTAAATTATTTTAATATATTTAAGAAAATTTCAAAACCATCCCTAATAAAAATTTTAAATTCTTTCTATTTTATACCTTAATTTTATTTTTCTCTATCTTACCACAATCATAACAAAAAATATTAAAATTGGTATTTGTAACAAAAATGGAGATGAATTAATAAAATTTTTAATTATCAAAAATTATTTTCTTTTATCATCCTTTTGACATGTGGCCAATTATCACTGGACCACCATTCTTACGTAGAAAGTAAAAAAATAGCTTTAAAAAATTATAATATTTTTAATTTTAACAATGATAAAACGAGGGAGAAATATGATTAATGTGGAAAAAAAAAACTTAAAACCTTAGAAATATTTTTTATTTATCCCTAAACAAAAATATATTCGGAAGTCCTTTGTATTAAAATTGAATACTCAACCGTCGAAAATCAAAACATGGTTTTCTATCGGGCCAAGCCCATTACTGTTCTCTACGGGCCAAGCCCAATTTACTCTTTTACAAAAAGAAGTTTCACATGGTACTCAGTCCAGCCCATCAGCTTCTCTATCTAACACAGTTACTGAATACACCCCAATTTTTTTTCTAAACACACACCATATCACGAACACTCACCAAGTAGACAAAAAGTACAAGTCAAATCAAACCAAAGACACAAAGATATGGGTTGACGAGCGAGATTTTCTGGTTCAACCAAAACGAAGAAACAAGTCAAATAGGTAAAAATGGAACAAAAGTTAAAACAACAGTGATAATAGTAATACACATCTTTATGTTATGTGTTGGTAGTGATTCTCCGCACTTTGATAAAAAGCAGCTTTTCATGTACCTGTTGAGTACAAAATGACAAGTCACGATGGGGACACACACACCAGAGGACCACCATTTCACTCACACTCACATTTTCCATTTTCTTCACCAAAGACAAACTCTTCATTCCCATGCCACCATTTTACAAGAGCTAGCTGGCAACCAGACTCATCTGGGTAATTCACTCATTCATTCATTAAAATGGTTTCTGATACAAGGAATGATGACATTTGTTTGGACCACAACCCGTTAGTTGGATGTTGTGCAGATGTGGTAGCTTTTTGTTCTTCATAATAAATATAGCTTATGAGTTAGGATTTCAATCCTATCCTATGGTGGTTTTATCATGGTTTCTTCAATGCAACATTAATACACTAAGGAATGACAGAGCCTATCAATGGGCCATTCACTGTGCAGAAGTAAATACTACCTATTTAATCTATTGCTGACAGAATGTAGTTGGGCACAGACTTCATTAATTAAGTAAAAAGACAATTTATTAGACTCTTAATCAAAATACCCATCTTAGAAAATTGATCAAGACCACCTCTTTTTGTGTATACAGAGCAGGAAAAAAATAAAGAAGACCTGAAAACATCTCCTCTCACAACTACTTTACAAGGCTAGAGATTGTACACCAGATTACACCATCTATAATACTCTAATAGCTATACAAAACTGTGATTCCAAACACAAACCCAGATTGTGAAATGAGACAAAAATTTTATTTCATGTGCAGACAAGGTACCTAAAATTGAATTCATATGGCATGACTTGGACAAACTGTGAACAAGGCTCATTTTTACCTCTTTCAAGACACTTGAGTGCTTCTTTGCCTAGCTCACTTGGTAATTGAAGGCAAATCCAATCGAGTAATGACTCGAAGTCCTTTGCAAAGTCCAGTAAGTACCAATCCAATAGCTTTGGTATTGCAATTTTATCCGATGAGAAACCAACTGCAGCTTGTAGGTATTCACGTTTCGCGACTTCTAGTTCATTTTCGACTTGAGAAGCTGTGTATACTCTCACCTAATTCATGAATCGATCAGTTCCATGGACCAAGTTAAAAATTTTATCATGAAGTTTAACTAAATTGAGAGGGACCACTGAATTTCTCCATGGAATAGTCTGAGAATGCACATGGTACTTGATCGGATAATAAAAACAACCTATCAATTTCTATGCGTGGACTTACTGCAGGAGAGGACCAGCTTCCACAAGACAGCGCAAATGTTACCAAAGGTTCAGATAACTCCAGCCCGAATAAGCTCCTTGCTGTCATCTCATCATTTTTCGTCCCCTTAGAGAAGGTCTGGTGAGAAAAAGTTGCAATAGAATTGATTAAGTTGCTGAAAAGTCTTGATTAACAAAGTCAATAAAAGCAATGTGAAATGTCAACACTTACATATTTTGAGTGGTAAGGTAATCTCAGGATAAAATGTTCTATGGTTATTGCATTTAGTAAATGGCCCCCCACATTGATTATTGCCTGCGTAATCAACAAATCATGGAACTAGTTCAGTACAACATCACAATTTGTCCTTATTCTAGCTCAAGGAAAATTTGCAGATGCAAATTCATATTCACATTGAATCGAAATTATAGCTAACCAAATTCAATAACATGCTGTAACTGTAGAGTAGATGTTTTCTGATCGGATCGTACCTTTCTCATCAATGCAACAACCATCTCAGGGCTATCTGGAATTCCATTCTCAAAGAATGCCTGCACAATGTAAGCTTATTAATACTTACTGTACGGGAATCAGTAACTAGGATTATTAAGTACAGATTATAATGAAGAATGTATTGAAATGAACATAAGATTCAGAAGTGTTACTATTAACAGCTATACTTACATTCATCATGCAGGAATTGTAAATGTTTATCCAGAAAGCAAGTCTCTCTTGATGGTTGAGATTCAGTAAACTGATAGAAGCAAGCTTACCAAGAAGGATACTGTCGATTACAAACATATTCTGGTATCAGTACATGACAATTATTGTAAAGAAACAATGAGATGAACTTAATTGAAGAAAAAAGCTTACTTCAATCTCCGAACAAGGAACAATGAACTCGATGTTCTGTTTATATTGATTGAATCAGCTTCAATTGCACATAAATTCTTATAGGTACCAATATCTCGTTTTCCAAATTCTGTACAGATACCATAAGGGTCTTGAAACTCTTTCACTCCATTGCTTTTAACTGAGCTCATTCTTAACAAAATGCTCGATAAGCATTTTACAATATCTTCTGAAATCTTATTAGGACCTTCATTTGCAGCTGGTTTCTCATCCGAAACACCAACCGGTCTCGCCTCATTATTATCTGAGTCTCTTACTCGACATTCAAGCTGAACATTACAAGAAATTCGTATTCATTTGACTGAAAAGAAAATCCACCATTGCTTTAAAATAAGATATAATTCACAAACCTGCAATTTCTGAGGATCTAAACGTTTCTCAGCAAGTTTAGGATCAAGAGGAGGTCTCTTCGCCGGAGTTCTAACTACAGGTTGTACTTTATTGACAGAAGAAGACTTCTTCTTCTTAATTGGAGTAGTACATGATTGATTCTCTTTACCTATCCCATCATCTAATCAACAGTTGATACAATTCAGCCATTTAAATCCATAAATTTGAACCAATTCAAATAATATGAGTGAGTGGTTACCAGATAGCGCTGCCAATTGCCTAATAGCAGACACAGCAGATTCAGCAACATTTCCAGGTTTGAAATTCTTGTTTAGGCAAACATCATTCACATCACTTGAACTCTCCATGTTCTTCTTGGAGGATGAAATGTAAACGGCTTCTTGATACAAGTCTTGTCTGAAATGCACCACTTGTTCTTCAAGCCGAACAACTTCCTCTTCCAATACAGCCACTTCTGCAAGAAGCTCTTTTGTCTGCCGGAAATTATTCACAATCAAAATCTCAATGTTTCAATAAAAGTGCTCAACATTGTAATTGAATGGCAGGGAAAGGTGAATTACTAACAGAAGGAGGAAGATAAGGAGGCAAACGAGGTAGAGCACCCAAAGGTCTATTAAAAGCTCTCTCCAAAGCTCTGTGAACATTCTCTTCTTGTCTCAGCTTCTGCTTAAGCTTATCCACCTGAAACAAAAAAAGTTTCCAAATTTCAATGCCCCAATTCACAAAACAACAAATTCTACCCAGAAAACAAAAACGAGTCCTCCTCCTCCAGCTCACATCTTGTTGTAAAGCCATTTTTCTCTCTCTACTCGAAGCCCGTCTATTCGCAGCTGCTTTTCTCGCCTCTGCGTTTTTCCTCCTCTGCATTTCCAGCTTCTTCTCCTTCATCACAACAAATATATCAAATTTTACAAAGACTGATCTCATTCAATGATTCAAAGACCATAAAAACAACAATCAGCTACCAAGCATTAAATAGGCCTAGTTTAAAATTTCAAAAAACTAAAGGAGCGTTCACTTTATGGAGCGTCGTCGTTGGAATTGAAGCCATTTAATTCCTTTTTCTCAGGTGAAAAACCATTAACCCATTACACAAATCATTACCAAAAACTCAAAAATTAGACACAAATTAGTACTACTAACACACATATATCGAAAAATCAAAGACACCCCAGATTGAAAAACTTCGATTTGATCACAAAAGACGATTACTTTATCTTGCTTGGGTTGAGCAATCTTCATTGAAGTCCTGACTCTCGCATTCATCTTTCAATAATCCCAACTCAAAAACCAGACCTTTTTACCTCATTCCTCTCAACTAAACAAATACAATCACAAGATAAAGAATTGAATTGTAAAAAGACGAATTATATATATATATATATATATATATATATATATAATATAATCAAACAAAGAGATAGAGAAGTGAAAAGTGAAGCGGTTGTTTTCAAAAAATAAAAATAAAAATATTAGAGGAAGATGATACTGTACGCAACTCCAAAGCAGAGACGCACTCACTCACTCAATATCACTACAAGAGGAGGATCTATAACTACTATATCTATATCTCTCTCATCTCATCACCAATAAACGTGCAACTTTTTTTACGTGTTATATATATATATATACTACTCTATATACCATACCACCCACACAGACAGTAACAACAGTGAATAATTATCAAAAATTAAATTTGTATTGGATGAGATTAACTGGGTTGACTTGTACTTGTTTGTTTGTGTTGGATTTGGAGGATTCAAGAAGTTGTATTTTGTGGTGAAAATGATAACAAGAATTAAAATAACAAAAAAAATGGCTGGTTATGTCAAGGCAAAAGCTGCTCCCATCACATGTTTGCCAACTAAACATATCTTTCTTTTATTTTTATAAAAACCAATTTCAAATTATTGTTTCTCAATTTACCATTGTTGATTTACAGAATCTCCAAAATCAGAAAAAGCATTAAATGCAAATTAATTTTTATATCTATTTGTTTCCTCCATGTCTGTAAATGGAAGTGAATTATTTTCATTAGACAAAAATTGAAGGTCAAGATATGTATACAAAACAAATATATATAAATATAGTGTATGTATCTATATCTATATATATATATATATATATATGATAATAAACCAACCCCACGTCGCGTGCAATGTCTGGCGTTGGTGTTAAGTTTTGTAGGCTCAAGAATCTATCTTTTATATCAATGGAAAACAATTATTTTCATTTTTTGAGTTAAATCAAAAGTTAAAACCACATGGATTTATGAAACCATCATGATGGACGATGATGGTGATCATAAAAGCTCATTTTTAGAGCTAATATATATGAATATGATAGAAAAACCACGTGACTTAGATTTCTAAACTTGCCTCTTATTGCTTGCTTTTCTAATTAATCCATCTTTAGCTTTTGTGGTCCTGTTTAATTAATCCAGATTAGTGAACACATAAGGGACAATTCATACCTATAAATAATATAAATAATTTATATAAGTAAAAAGGTTTCTTCAGGGGTCTATCAAGATTAATACACTTCAACTACACAATTATTTTGTGTTTTATAATTTATGAAATGGAACCATAGATTGATAACATATATGAAATGATAGGGACTTATTACTTAATTTTCTTTTGTGAGGAATAATGTCAAACATCATCATTTCCGTAAACGGTAAGGTTTTCTGTAAATTAATTTTTATAGAAATTGCTCATTTGCTTTCATAAAGCAAAATATTCCAAATCATTGTTATAGCAAAAAATCCATTTTAGTCTTCTGTGTCTTCATTTAGTAATTATTTTCCAAGCTGTAATTATTCTATTTAATCACTACCATATCATATTAAAGTTTCATTAAAATAATTAATATGGTCAATTGAAAAATGATTATTGTTTATTATTTTTTGTTTTCCTGTTTGTTTTGTTGTTTTAGATACAGAAACTTGGCTGGATATTTGAGTGTATAATTTGATATAAGATTCTCTTGTTGTCTTTTATAAGTTTGAGTTTGACCAAAAACTTAAATTTAAAATGTCAATGTACAAAAACATAAAATAGACTAAGATGTCAGATATATATCATATAAGCCAATTTAAGAAGCAAAATGAATTAAAAAAAATTTGACATTATTGTTAACAAATGTATACAAGTTAAAATAACAGCAGTAGTGATATAACTCAATAGAGAGAAAAGAAAATTGACCCTAGTAGATATAGAAGATGCTTGAATAGAGAGACCTGCAAGCACAGGCACCAGACATAGCTACTACTTTCAATACAAAACAAGACATTTGGTCCTACAATAGATACAGTGGTGTGGAAAAATAGACCAAGTACTGTGAAAAAACACTGTATCAGAAACATAAAATTTATACAAAAGAAACCATGTAGATCATAGATTTCTGTGAATTGATAAAAAAACAAGAGTAGGTCCAATTTTGTACCCTTTGAAGAGAAAATGTATGTACATCTATTAAGAGCAAGAGCATAATGTGGTGGTTTAGCAGATAAATGAATTATGAATTATATATATAGATGAGATGAGTCCATTGATGTGTTAACTGTAAAGTGTGTATTTTCTTTATACATAGCTTTTCAGTGTGGGGACTTGCTGATTATGGACTGAAATTAATCTTCATGCTACCAAAATGATTGTACCTCTATCATATTTATTTTATTTACCTTTGCTTGCTTTTTTACTCTTCTTGTTTCAGTTTTTTCATGATTGAAATTAGGTAGGTGATCAAATTAGCTATTGTAAATATATGTTCTGTTCAGCTTTTTTCATGGTTAATGTCTAATTAGCCAGGGTTGATTGATTAGTTTAAAGTGTTGAAGCTGCATATATGGGTTTCTGGGTTCAACTTTTATTAAGAAGCAGCTTTGGATTTGAGCAAAGCAGACATTGTAAAAAGCACAAAAGCTATATTGGAAAAAAGCCACTTTGGTCTGTTTGGGCCCAAAACCAACAACAACACAGACATTGTAAGAAAATTTTATAACTACTATTCACTGTTCCATCTTTCACCACCTCAAATAGTATCAATTATTGAATCACACACAATTCACAAAGCTCAATCATAGCATAATTAAACAGTTTGACATGAAACACAAAATGGCTACAGATTAAACTTTTTCAGTTGGTGGCCAGTTGTCACCATCTTCGTTTCACGGTAGGTTTTGTCTTGTAGTTACATGACAAAGCATCAATGAGTATATAATAGGATGGTGAATATTGGGTTCAAATAGGACAATGTATGTGAAACAGGAGAAAATAGAAGAGCTAGGTGATTAAATTAAATTTTAAGGCAAATGGAGTAATAAAACAAGAGGAAAGAAGGGTCATTATCGGATTAAATTTGAGGGAGCTGGTTTATGTATGCGTTGCCAGCTCTATAAGTATCTGGATTCTGGTCCCCGTATGTAAAAGAAAAGAAAAGGTGGTTTCATTTTCAGTACAGGTAGTGTTTAGTGTTCAGAAGGCTGAGTATATAAAGATGGTGTTGAAATGTGTGACTTTTAATTCCTTGGAATTGAATTGAGCCAATCAGTGGTTTATTGAAAAGAGTATCAGGAGGTAGTGGTGGTCTCTGGGGAGGGATTGCACATTTGCATTTGCAGATACATGTGTGTTAATAAATGAGAAAGAAACTTATCAGCAGGAATACATAAGTGTAGCAGTGAGTGAGTGAAGAAGTACATACATACAGACCTCCTAATTCATTGATGATGTTACCAATACAAGAAGAAAAGGCCTGGGGCTTAGATGACACAGACCACAGTGGTACAATCTAGACCCAGGTTTTGCGCTTTGTCTGAGGCTGCTCTCTCTCAACACAGATTAATTGGTCAGAAATAAGCCAAAATTTTACTGGGCTGATATCATAATTGTAGCCCATATCTTAAGTCCATTGGGCTGAAATAAGTAGCCCAGGTTTATCGGGCCTAATATTTAAAAATTTCAGTAAAACATATGCGGTGAACGTAGATCGAATACGTGACCTTCAGATCTTCAGTATGACGCTCTCCCAACTGAGCTATCCCCGCTTTGATACTTGTTGGAAGATATATAATCAATTTCTCCATCTACGTACGCTCGTCTTTCTTATTTAAAAACTGCATATCATTAGTGTCTTTCCTGTAATCCACTGGAACAAAAGATCGACCAAACCACCAAAACCCTGGACCCTACTTCCCCACATGCTTAAAACAAAATTTCAAAGCGCGTTGTCTCTTTTGAATAATAATAATATGGACGGGTTCCATGTGCTAATATCTTTGTTTTTTTATCTATTGTACGCTGACTATGAAACCATTACATACTTTCTGTGTAAATCACGTGGATTTAGAGTAGATAAAAGAGTGTGTGAATTCGGTTGAGTCACTTCGAAATTGGAAGTTACAAACCGTAAACTTAAGATACTACCAAAATATACCAAATAAACAGTCTAAAAGCCAAAGTACACTCTATTCAAATGGTCCCTTGAAAACAATTTATCACTCTCTTATAAAGCACGCGCACGCCATTGGATAAGCCACTCACAAAAATAAAGTTAATAACTTTTGACATACCAAATATTCCATTCACTAGAGCTCACATTTATACGCAATTCCAACACCTTCCAAGTAACACAAACAAAATGAAGACCATTCTGCTTCTTCTTCTCTGTCTCTACTACCAACTAGCTTTTCCTATCTCATGCAACGCCAACCAGATTGATAATCTCAACAAGTTACTCCAATCTAGAAGATCCAACAATCCTCCAAATACTGAACCATGGAGTAGTGAATTGAGTGATGTAAATCATCTTCACTCTACTGTGTATATTGGTTCGCAGAAGGGTCTAATGGAGGCTGATAAGATCACTGCTTTGCCAGGACAGCCTCATGGTGTGGATTTTAATCAGTATTCAGGTTATGTGACTGTCGATCCAAAAGCTGGAAAAGCTCTCTTTTATTACTTTGTAGAGTCTCCTCAGGATTCTGCCTCCAAGCCTCTTGTATTGTGGTTAAATGGAGGTAATGTATCTTAACTGCATTGAATTCATTACAGTGTTTCTTAGCTTTATTATGGCCCGCCACTAAAGAAAATTCTCTGTTAATTGTCAATATCAGGATTCCAATAATGTTTTACCTACTACTCCATTTCACATTATAGTGGTTTTATCTGATAATTTTCCCACTATCATGAATACCAATCATGAAATACTTGAAGAAAAAAATATATATATTATCATTTTCTAATAGTGAGTGTTATGTACAGGACCTGGTTGTTCATCTCTAGGATATGGAGCCATGGTAGAACTAGGACCTTTCAGAGTCAACACTGATGGCAAGACTCTTTTCAGAAACCCATTTGCATGGAACAATGGTACCATCAAAATTTTCCTATTTCAATTTATATCATCTAAAGGTCTATTCTGATTTCAAGAGTGAAATGAGAAACTTTGCAGTTGCAAATGTTATATTCCTGGAAGCTCCAGCTGGGGTGGGGTTTTCATATTCAAACACATCATCAGATTATGCAAACACAGGAGACAAAAGCACAGCAGTTGACTCATGCACATTTCTAGTGAACTGGCTTGAAAGATTTCCCCAATACAAAAACAGTGATTTCTACATAGCTGGGGAGAGTTATGCTGGTCACTATGTGCCTCAGTTGGCTTACACAATTCTATCAAGGAACAAGAACAGACCCAGAACTCAAATCAATCTTAAAGGCATTGCTGTGAGAATATAACTATACATACATGCATGAACATTTATTAACCTAGACTGATGTAAAACATATCTGATCAGATTGGAAATGCTTGGATAGATGATGAGACTTGTACAGATGGAATGTATGATTACTATTGGACACATGCTCTCACCTCAGATGAAACACATGCAGGAATTCATAAATACTGCAACTTTAGTACAACTAATGATCTGTCAACAGACTGTATAAAGTATATGGTCCAATCAGATGATGAATTAGGAAACCTTGACATATACAGTATCTATACCCCTCCTTGCAATTCATCCTCACCACCAAAATCTCCCTCACTTGGCTCTGTAAGATTTTTACATTCAATCAAAAACATTACCATTACAAATTACCAGTCAAAACTGAATGTTGATCTTGATAATCATATAAATTAGGTAAACGAGTTTGATCCTTGCTCAGAGAGATATGCAGTATCTTATCTTAACCTTCCACAAGTCCAGAAAGCTCTTCATGCAAAATCCACTCAATGGTTCTCTTGCAGGTAACTTGCTTTTAGTATAAGTTATTGCAAACCATGTACATTGTATTGCTTATATTTGATAAAGGAAATTGGTTCAACTCTACACTTATTTTGCAGTGATGTAGGTTGGAAAGACTCGCCAGTGACGATTTTGCCAACAATACAGCAGCTGATTGGGAGTGGAATCAGAGTGTGGATATATAGGTGCATTGAACTGTAACAATTTGTTCATTAAAACTCATAGTAATATACAGGATTCTGTTTTAATGACAATTAAATTGCAGTGGTGATACGGATGGACGAGTTCCAGTGACATCGTCTAGGTACTCTATAGGCATGCTTAACCTGACAGTGGAAAATGCTTGGCGATCATGGTACAGTGGTGGTCAGGTAAGGAGTTACAATATTGATGTGTCCTGAAACGGGTAATGTGTTTCAGATTTAATGATTTTAGTGGTGTGTGACGATTGTTTTACAGGTTGGAGGATATGTGGTGAAGTACAAGGGAGTGGCATTTGTGACAGTGAGAGGATCAGGTCATACTGTTCCTAGTTATCAACCTGAGAGATCTCTCACCATGTTTCAATCTTTTCTTCAAGGAAGGCTTCCTCCTTTCTCCTAAACAATATCCTGTAATTTTTGCAAGCTCTTCTTACTATTGATTAAATATCAGAAAGTTTTGAAGATAATCATCAATAAAATTTCTCCTTTGAATGCTAATCCAGTCAATAAAACACAAGTTGGGGCATAAGAAAACCATGGAATAAAAAGACTAAGGCGCGTTTGAATACTTGAAACATGGAATAAAAAGACAGGCGCGTTTGAATACTTAATACCAAGTGCTAAATAAATAAATAAATTAAAAAAAGAAAAAAAGAGAAGTTGAAGTCTAATGTGCCGTTTATTATTTTTATCTATTATTATTTAGATGTAAAGCTATTTAAATATATATTTTTTTTTACATTATGTTATCAATTTGGTATTCCACTAAATATTTTATAAATATATTATTTACTATATTTAATTTAATAAAATTAGTATAATATATTAATTTTTATTTCTTTTTCAATTTAATAAAATTTTTATATATATTAATTTATTAATCTCCCAATTTAAAAAATATATATATAAATTAATAGATAATATGTATTGATTGTTGATTATATTACCTATTTATTGTTCAAAATAAATATTTAATTATTTCTATAAATATAATATATATTATTTTTTTGTCTTTTATTTGGAAAACTATAAATAATTTTATTTAAAATAAATGGTTTTAATTTAACCGTACAAAATAAATTTTACAAAATAAAAATATATATATGAAGACAATTTAAGAAATATAATAAAAACATAAAATTTGTAAATAATGGTATAGGAATTTACAATCATAATAGATGCTATCCTATTAAAAAGTTTCATTCATGTGTTAATAACTCTGACTCATATATAAAATTGAATTTCAGATATTTGGAACCAGATTTCAGCCAAAAAAATTCAGATATAACTCACATCATTTCACACATTTAAAAATAATAATAATAATAATATTTTAAATTAAATTTTCAGTATTTAGTATTAAATTGAAAAA
Source organism: Cardiospermum halicacabum (assembly GCA_031304145.1). Taxonomy (NCBI): domain Eukaryota; kingdom Viridiplantae; phylum Streptophyta; class Magnoliopsida; order Sapindales; family Sapindaceae; genus Cardiospermum; species Cardiospermum halicacabum. The sequence continues at coordinate 3,194,805 of CM062394.1, forward strand.
ATAAACGGATTTAAAATAATAGAATTTGTGGTACTATGATTTAAGTTAGTTATATATGCGATCGATTTGATGGTCAAACTTGACTCATTTACTTCAAATTTGAAATTCATTCAATTTTTAATATTATACAGAATTTGAGCTTACAAATTAATATTTAAAAACTCATCTTAAAATTTTAATATTAACTCGACTTGTTTAATAATATTAATTAAATAAAAATATTAATTTAATATAAATTATATAAAATTATAAATGGTTGGTTTACATTAGTAAAATCTTCATTGCTAAAATTTGAAATTCAATTTTTATAAATTTGAACTTAAATTTGTCAGAAAAATATTTTTAAAAAATAGTTTGAATTTAAATTCGAATATCAACCGAAATTAATTGATTAATTCGAATTTTCAAAGTTGACTCGACTTATTTTTTCCGTCCTATATTAAGTTGGTTGACCTTTAAATAAATTCTAACCTGTTAAAATTAACAAATGGATCGAGACTTGATCCAACATATAAAAATTTTTGTAGATCTTGTGATGTTTGGTAAATAGATTTTTCATTAGCGATTTGCCAATTTATCTGTTGGGGAGAAACTTTTTGATCAGCGATTAGATTTTTAATTAGCGATTTTCAGAACGCTAATTCAAGTAGCTTTCCACGAATCGCTAATCAAAAAGCTCCTATTTTACCCTTAACATTTTGAGTATTACTAAACTACCCTTAATAATATTAAAAACTTCTATTTATACTAAATTTGGTTAATTTTAATAATAATTATATTTATTAAATATGATTAAAAATATTTAAATATATTTTTTTAGTTACTCTTTTATTTATTTATTAGTTAGTTAGTTGATAACTAAAGAATAGTTGGTTTTTAATTAAAAATCTCGAAAATGGACTTTTTAAAGTTTAAAATACAATTATAGACCAGTTTTGAAAAACATACAAAAACACACTTTTAAAAGTTTAGTTTTCACTCCACAGGTCAAGTTTCCAAAAATACCCCTGAAAACTTTACAATTCACAGTCTGTAAATTACGGTCACAGTCTATGAATGACTTATGGAGTGAAAATCAAACTTTAGTTTTGCAAACTTTTTAAAAGTAGCCTATAATTGTATAGTAAACTTTTTATGACCTATAAAAAAAATTCCCTAAAAATAATGTACTCTACTTCAACAACTAATTCTTTACATCTAGCAGCTACTTCAACATCTAATTGTTTACATCTAACAGCTACTTCAACATCTAATTGTTTACATCTAACAGCTACTTCAACATCTTATTGTTATTACCAAAAACTTATGCCAAATCGTTATTTCAACATCTAATTTAACAGCTAACTCAATGAGTAGTTCCAGTTTTGGGTTCCAGTTCCGCCACTACAGCAACTGAAACTCTCAACAAATTCTTCTACAATAGTTGGTTAGTTTTGAGTTCCATGTGGTCCCCACTCATTATTTTATTAATTTTAATATTAAAAATAAAAATTAATAATTTATTTTATTATAATATTATATTTTAAATAATTAATAAATACTTAATAGGATATATATTAAACTTTAATAATAATTTTTATTAAATTTTATATATATTTATTTAGTAATAATAGTTGGTAAATGAATACTAAATATTTAATAAATGTAATTTTTAAATTAAAATAATAGTAAATATAAAAAAATAAATATAAAAATATTTTAAAAAATAAAAATAAATAAAATAATAATTATTAGAAATAATTTAAGTATATATATTAATTTTTTATTATTAGGAGAAAATTAAAAACAAATTTAATTAATTTTATAATTAATTTAATTGATTTAACAGTATAAAAAATTAAAAATAAAAAGTTGGAACCGTTCGAAAAAACTGAGATGGGTTGCACTTTCTCCACGTCTCATGATGAAAAAACAAGTGGAAGGACAATTTTAACTTTTTCCACATTTTTAAAGAAAGTGGAACTACCATTAAAAATGATCTAACTTCAACCATTGGATATGTTTGAAGGTGTATTTATTCCATAACTTTATTTATTGGGATATTTATTACATTGATTATCATTTATTACATTTATTGTTCATGGTTTTTGGTTTCATATCCTTTGACTTGTCTTTATTTATTTAATGTTTTTAATAAATATTCGTTTAATATTCCTTAACGTCTTCATCTTCATGTTTTATGATAAGTATCCATCTTACATTAATATGTTTTGATTATTCTTTTTCGAGCCGTATAAGAGCATATCAAATAATATCCTAAAAACAATTCTAAATTATCCTAAAAACAATTTTAAATTTTAATTTAGGATATCAGTAAAGAAAATCACATTCTAACCGTTTCTAATCTCATTTCCAATATTTAAGAGTATTCAAAAACTCCCTCCTTTTTGGGATTCCCTATCCGATTTTTTAATTGACAATATATAGTGGGAATGTTGGAGTAAAAGAGTGATTTAATTAAATCGGTAATAGGTGGACCCAATGGGATGACGTGACAAAATTTAGAAAGTGATTTATTGGAAACGGTTGGAGTACATGAATATTTTTTGTATCCCAATAAAAATTGGGAACTCCAAAAACGAGTTTTTTAGGATTTATTTTTTAGGAAACCATTAGAGATGCTCTAAGGATGTCGCATAGTACAGAATCTTCAAAACGAAAATATTTCTTTTAATTTGCTTTAGCTTTTGACTCCCATCAATGAGGGAGGAGAATCCGAGTAACCTCGAAACAATCCGCTCGGTCACCGCTAGTGCTAATTACCAGCACTTGTAGATAATTAGCATTTAATTATAACTGAAGGGTCAACATTTTAACAATCTGCTGAAACTTAGTAAACCGTGAATACTTTTGTAATTTGTTGGCATGTCAATAAATTGTCGGTACTCCAGTAAGCCACCGATATCTCAGTAAGTCGTCGCACGCCAATAAATCGCCACACATCAGTAAGCTGACAACATATTAGTAAGTCGCTGACACTTCAGTAAGCTACCGACACACTAGTATTCCGACAATATGTCAGTAAGTTGACAATATACCAATAAACTACTGGCACTTCAGAAAATTTTGGATACGTTAGTAATTAGATAGCACGCCAGTAAACCAACAACACACCAATAAAATGTCGATATTCCAATAAATCGTCAACATTTTTCCCCTTAAAAAGGTATATAACTCTTCATTCCCACCGTACTAAGTAGAACGAGCCCATTTAAATAAATATTTTATTCATTTATTAGCCCGCCACAAAGCCTGTATCTAATGTAAGCTGACATTTTCGGTTAAAGCTAAGAAAATCAAATTACTGTCAGGCAGTATCTTGTCTGTATGAAACATCCATCCTATGAACTACCAAGATGTTCAAAAACAAATTTCAGAGCAAATTGTCTCACCTGTAACAGTGATATTTGTATATTGATATGTAGCTGTATATCATCTGTCACAAGTTGGCTCCATTTTGGGAATTTCGATATAAAATAGTAGTACAACATCGAGATTTGTGAGCAACAAGAGTCTTCGAGCTAATCACTGAAACACTTTTGTGTTTGGCGTTTGACTTTGAGCAGTCTCCACAGACATCAACTAGAGAGTACGAAGCTTAAGTTAAACAGATAACATTAAATAGGAAATAAGGATACAAAATTAACCTAGTGTTGTTTACATCGATTCAAATCCTCCACTACACATTCATACAAAACGTACACATCATTCAAAAGTTGACTTCATCACGCCCTGTCACGTATAAATATACATCGAATCAACAGCATCAAGTGCTAACAACTAAACCGAATACACAACACAGAAGAAAATGAAGTCATGTGTGCTTCTGCTCCTTCTCTGTTACTACATAGTAGGTATCCCCAGTTCATGCAAGGCCAATCAGATTGATAATCTTAATAGATTACTTGAATCACGAAAGTCCAAGAATCCTCCTAAGCCTGAACCATGGAGCAGTACTGGATTAAATGACATAAAACAAGAATACTCTCCTGTGTATATTGGTCAGCAAAAGGGTCTTATGGAGGTTGACAAGGTCAGTTCTCTGCCAGGACAGCCTGAAGGTGTGGATTTTAATCAGTATTCAGGTTATGTGACTGTTGATCCTAAAGCTGGAAGAGCTCTCTTCTATTACTTTGTGGAGTCTCCTCAGGATTCTGCCTCCAAGCCTCTTGTTCTCTGGCTTAATGGAGGTAACTATCATATCATGACTTGCACGTCAGTAATTGGAAAATCCAAAATCAAATCATAAATCAGTTGGAAAAGTACAATTTATTATCATTTCGTGTTGTAAACTCATAATGAGATGTGATGTGCAGGCCCTGGATGTTCATCTTTGGGATTCGGAGCAATGGAAGAACTAGGACCTTTTAGAGTTAACGGTGATGGGAGGACCCTTTACATTAATCAATATGGATGGAACAATGGTACCATCTATCACTTTATCTGACCATTTCCATTTTCCAATTATCAGACCTTTAACTGATATTGAAATTGAAAAAACTTGACAGCTGCCAATGTTATATTCCTGGAGTCTCCAGCAGGGGTGGGGTTTTCATATTCAAATACAACATCAGATTATGACAATACAGGAGACAAAAGCACAGCAGAGGACTCTTATGCATTTCTTGTGAACTGGCTTGAAAGATTTCCCCAATACAAAACCCGTGATTTCTACATTACTGGAGAGAGTTACGCCGGTCATTATGTGCCTCAGTTGGCTTACACAATTCTATCAAGGAACAAGAACACAAACCAAACTGTCATCAACCTCAAAGGCATTGCTGTGAGTATAGTAATCATATGTTTAAATATCATTCCAGGTTTCCAATATGTTGATGAATTTGCAACTGTGATACAGATTGGAAATGCTTGGATTGATGATACAACTTCAATTCAAGGGATGTATGATTACTATTGGACACATGCTCTCAACTCAGATGAAACACATGCAGGGATTATAAACAATTGCAACTTTGCTAGTGATAACGAGTCAGTAGCCTGTGATCAGTATTTGGACAAAGCAGATGCAGAAGTTGGAGAGATTGACATATACAATATCTATGCCCCTCTTTGCAATGAATCAGCATCAAAACCTCCCTCAGTTGGCTCTGTAAGGCTATATCTTAACAAAAACTGAATATTCTTTGTTCACATCCATTTCATCGGTCAAAAGATAACATTGGTCTTACATCAACAGGTTAAAGATTTTGACCCCTGCTCTGATGATTATGTCATGTCCTATCTGAATCTCCCAGAGGTGCAAACAGCTCTTCATGCCGTACCAACTAATTGGTCAGCTTGCAGGTAAGAATACATCACCAATGAATTGCCAATAAACAAGTAAAATTCCTGCAACTGAAAATCCGAAATTATTTTGTCGGCTAATTATTCAGCAATGTGGTTTGCTTATTTTGCAGTGGTATGGGGTGGACAGACTCTCCAACAACAATATTACCTACAATACAACAGCTAATGGCAAGTGGAATCAGTGTGTGGATATACAGGTGAGTTGATATGTTACAACGTATAAGAAACTATAACAAATGCTATTACACTTCATCATATAGATTGATTGATGATCATACATGAACTGCAGTGGTGACACGGATGGCCGAGTTCCCGTGACATCTTCTAGGTACTCCATAAACGCTCTAAATGTATCAGTGGATGCTGCTTGGCGACCATGGTACACTAGTGGAGAGGTAATTAAGCAATCAATTGTATCCTGAAACATTAATGAGTTTGAGTTTTTACATGGTTAATTCAGTAGTTTTTATGTGATTGATTTTCTACAGGTTGGAGGATATGTAGAGAAGTACAAGGGAGTGACATTTGTGACAGTGAGAGGATCTGGTCATACTGTTCCTAGCTATCAACCTGAGAGATCTCTCGTCATGATTCAATCTTTCCTCCAAGGGATACTTCCTCCTTCCTCCTAAACAACATTATCCAGTTTTATAGTTACATTTTACGTTTCACATATCCGTTAGGAGATGTATCAATAATTGCCTCCTGCAGAAAGCAGGAGTTCAATACTTTATATTGTAAGTTTGCATCGTTTTGTAAGATCTTGTCAGTTTACTGATTTGAAAATTTCAATAGAAATTGGCTTTATGAATAGGTTTTTTAAGATTTAAAATTTATTTATATATTTATTTTAAAATTTTTATCAAATAAATTTTAAAAAAATTATTTTTTCTAAGAAAACTGTTAGTAATATTTTTACTCATTAGTTCATTTAAAAATAAAAATAAAAAGGTGAACCAAAATTTTATATCCCGCAGTTCCCTTATGTATCTCAGCATCCATTTGCAGCTTCGAAATATAACTCACTTTGGACAGTCCAAAAATCTTCACAACAACCCAGCTACAAACATTATATCAGGTCTGGCTGCTGTTAAAGATCTGTCATTATTTTAAGCATGAGGTCATGGGATTTTCGGGACAAATGTAGTGGAAGATGTGTCCGGTTGAAATTTTGTAACCATTTGGATACAAACTGTCGTGGTGAGGTGACATTAGGCTTATCCAAACACTGTTTTACTTTCATGTATCTTTGGTTTCCTCGTTCAACAGCAGAGGATGATGACCAAGCTCTCACTCACCATTGTTCTCCTATCGCCACGTGTCATATCTTTTCACCATAAATCACCTGCTGCCACGTACTTTATGACAAGTTACAAATTTTTCAGTGGCTAGATCCCTCGCCATGTCATCTAAGTGTTGAGGTGTCACACCAAGGGGGACTTGCACAAAAGTGATTCGTATTTGTTGCGCTGCTTTGGATAAGGTTCAGAGACTTTTGCTTTCGTACCAACGGTGTCGTAAAAGCTTTGAAAGTCACTTGCGGGGGACATTTTATATGTTGCCACATCATCAGGAAAGATTATGTGGCATGAGATTCTCTATGTTTGGAAAGACTTGGAGAATTGGAAGATGTGTTAATTCTAGATTCGATAGATCGACGTGTGCTAATAATGAGTTAAGAATAGACAATAGAGAGTGATGGACTTGTTGCAACTTGTTCGATAGCTATATGCACCTTGTCTGGCCCGAATAATTCTTTTAACTATATGACGGGTAGATGTGAGTAGAGTTTGAAATGGTACATGTTGCTTACTCTCTAAACCTCGAGGTCTACCAACTCTTTGTCAACCAAGAATTTTAATAGATTAATTCAACTCAGAATTTGAATGGATTAATTTATATACATTCTTGCGTTTTACCCTTAAAGAAAATAACAAATTTATAACCATGTTGATATTAAAAAATTAAGCATAATTCCAATTTTTTTAAAAAAATTATGATATTATTAATTTTGATCGAATAAAAAAAAAAAACGATTGAAATTTAAATTGCCCATAATTTCATCACCAAAGAAAAAGAGTAGAGTGAAGCTCAATCGGAACACGTGTCGTATCAAGAAAGACATAACAGAATACAAGCGCGAGGTAGGGGGGTCCCGCCAAACCTGCACACGTGTATGATTAAATCCCGGGATTCGGAGAATGTGAGACCACCACCGCCATAACCGAAACAACTTCCTTCTCTTCCTCCTCTAAACGATCTGATCTTCCTCTATCCGTCAAATGCACTTCAAACAAAGATTCTCTCCGTAAAATCCACTCTACCTCTCTCATTGCCTCTATCTTCTTTCTCATTCTCAATTTCCAAAATCCCAACCGTTTAACACTCTTCTTCTACTCCGACTCCTACTTAATAAACAATTTCCGATAATCGAAGTCTTACTTTCCTAGGTTTTAGTTTTGTTATTGTTTCCTTTCATGTTTAATGTCCATTTCGTGACTGATGGCGGCGAATTCCAGAGCATTCGCGACTCAGCTCGATTTCTTCAGCTTGAGTAGACTTGTTGACGTCTCGCATTTTCAAACAAGTGGTAATGGATTTGTTGAGCCGAGGAAGAGGAAGAGAGTATCGTTTGATACTGACCGTTTCATCCGAGTGAGTCGTCGAATCAGTTGCTGCTCCTCCGACTCCATCCGTAAGACAAATTGGTCGGGTAATAGTTTGGAGACGAGAACAAAGATTAGAGTGTGAGCTCTCATCGACTCAGAATTCAAGCCTCTCCTGCGATGCCGTTTGCTTCTAGTCAGTGAGTTTTTTTAATTTTATTATCCACATTGAAAATTTGAATGAAATTTCTTGAGCTTAGATTGTTTAACTATGATTTGTAGATCTCCATTTTTGTCTGAGCAAGAGAAGTTTCATCCACGCTGTAGTCCTCGGAATTCAGGTCCACAGTCCCGCGACGAGCCACCAAAAAGAGGTATATTCTCACTGTTCTAGAGTTTCAATGATGATGAGTGAAGGGTGGTCTGCTGGTTATGATTGTTAATGTTTATGATTGTTAATGTTTGTGGTTTTATTGAGTGTAGACACGGGCATTGCAAATGAGAAGGATTGGGGGATAAATTTGTTAAATAATATTATTAATGAGGCGGGGACTAATGAAGATGGTAGTACATGGTATTGAGAAAGCGGTGAGGATCCTGGGGATAATGGATATAGATGTAGATGGACAAGAATGGGAGGTAAATCCCATGATGGTGTCTCGGAATGGAAGGAAATGGTATAATTTCTTTTCTGTACTTTTGAAATCATGGTTATTGTGCTGTTTAGTGTTGGGAAGGAGTGAATTGGATGTGTAGTAATCTGTATTGTTTTGCTGTTAATTGTAATCATTTGGCAAGTTTTACTAGTGGAGACTTGCTTGCTGTTTATATCTCTAAGTTAAAGGATAGACAATCTACTTTTTGATTGAAATATGGTATTTGGCGGGCCTTTTATGGCCCCAATATGTTAATTATACTAGCCAAATAATGTTCTACTCTGTCACATGTCGCTTTTTAAAGTTCTTCTCAGTATCATTTGTTTGTATAACTGCATTAAGTATTATCCAGGTAGATGCATTAATTGGATTCATTGATCTCCTTGACAGTGGTGGGAGAAGAGCGACTGGACGGGATACAAAGAGCTAGGTAAACCGTTTGATGGATCTTGATCTCCACCTTTTTGTTGTTGTAAGTCATTTGGAAACTGCTGTCTAAGTGCCTTTTTAAAGCATAAATCATATTTTTGCAGGCGTGGAGAAATCAGGAAAGAATGCTGAAGGGGATTCATGGTGGGAAACATGGCAAGAGGTGCTTCACGAGGATGAATGGAGGTGGTTAACTATTTTCAACAAGCATAAAGAGCTTGGTTTCTAGTTTTGCAACTATCCTCTAGCCACAAACTGAATAATTATCTGTCCACAAAAGAATCTTTTCACATGCAATTACTGTACTCTGTACTTCTATAAATTGTAGCAATTTAGCAAGGATTGAGAGGAGTGCTCAGAAGCAAGCAAAATCAGGCACAGAAGATGCTGGGTGGCATGAGAAATGGTAAGCTAATCTCCCGATACTCAACTGCTACAAATAATTACATTTTTTTTGCATTAACCTTTGTGGCGATAAAAAAAGAAGAAGCCTGATTTAAAAAGTAGTATTACATTGCATTTGAACTTAGGTGGGAAAAATATGATGCCAAGGGATATACTGAGAAAGGTGCACACAAGTATGGTAGACTTAATGAACAATCATGGTGGGAGAAGTGGGGGGAGCACTATGATGGAAGAGGATCCGTTCTTAAATGGTATTGCTTGTGATCTAAGTTTCTCATATCTAGAGCTATTGTGTTTAGACATTGTGTCTCTAGAATCTGATCATATAAGTTTGAGTTATTAAAAGTAAAATGAGGTGTGAAATGATAAGAATTTAAAATGGCTGTCTTCACTAATAAAGGCTATTACTTTAGTGGGATCGTAACAACGTGGTTGGTTCTCCATGTATGATAAAGCTTTGCTTTTAGTGAAGTTTCTTTTAGTTTTATTTTCTACTCCTCAGGACAGATAAGTGGGCTGAGACTGAACTGGGTACCAAATGGGGAGACAAGTGGGAAGAGAAATTCTTTGCAGGCATAGGTTCGCGTCAAGGAGAAACATGGCATGTATCTCCCAATGGTGGTCGTATGTACTATATCCTTCTTGTCTATCTGCCAGCATATTCATCCTTGCTTCGACAGTTAACTATTCATGCTTTCTGCATTATATCATGTATAGGTTGGTCAAGGACTTGGGGAGAAGAGCATTTTGGAAACGGGTAAGGAATACTATTCTCAATCCTTCATCCATAGATATTTGGTATTAGTACCTTTCATATCAATGCATGTCTTCTTCCTCACCAGGAAAGTCCACCAATATGGCAAGAGCACGACTGGTGAAAGTTGGGACATTGTTGTTGACGAGGAGACATATTATGAGTAAGGGCTGATTTTTGGTATGAATGTCTGTATGTTTATATCAGCATGCAATCAACTTTTGATTCAGACATGTCAATTTCTTTTCACCACAGAGCTGAACCTCACTACGGCTGGGCTGATGTGGTGGGTGATTTGACCCAGTTACTTTCTATCAAACCACTTGATGTGCCTCCAGGTGTGTTTCCAGCTCTGGATTTTTCTCCTTTTACAGATGATGACGATGAGGAGGAAGATGAACCCCCACCAGTAGATATAGATCTTTCTTCACAATAAGCAGCTTTTTTTTTTAGTCATAATTATTCATTGAAATGGCGAGCTCGATGTGAATTCAACTTCAATTTATTCATTTTTTTCTCATCAATTTGTTTAGTATACACTCTTTGAATACGTATTCCTTCTCAAGTTAGCTATGTCATTTATAGAGACCTCCTCATGAGTGGCTCTTCTTCACTGGTTCTACACGTTGTCATCAAACAAAACCGAATATACCGAATCAAGTTAAGTCATATATTTAGTTTCTTCTTAAGAAAATAAAGGCCATGCGGTGAACATAGAGGAAGTGATTGAAGAAAGGCAGCTTGTTAAAACAAGCGATTTACTGCTCAAAATTCTCAACAGGATCATTTCTTGGATATCAAGAAATGTATTCTGTACATATGGAAAATAAGAATGATTTTTTAACGAATGACACCATGCCGCTTATTAAAGTTTTATGTGATTGGTTGGAAATTTTTTTCATTTATAAAAATAATACAAATTAATTGAAATTAAAAAAAAAAAAAAACCATTTAGTAATGATTAAAATCATAAATTACAATTTACAAATGCCACTTAAAAAAAATTTAAATATATCTGTAACAGCGAACACCAAATGAACCTCTCTTTCTCCGACTCTTGAGATCGCCTCTCCGTTCATCTTATTCTTAGGTTTGTATCTGCTGTTTTCTGTATTATTGTCGGATTATTCAATATTTTCTAATTTGCTTAGAATTCTGTTTGTTTTTAGAGATTTCAGAGTCAGTCGTTCGTCCCTTAAATTATCTCGCTATCTTGCATTTTCGCAATATTTTTTCAGAGACAGCTTGTGTAAGCATTTCTTCACCTGAATTGATTAATTTTCTCAGTTGAATGTTTGAATTGATTAGAAATTACACATTGACTGTATACTGCTTAAGAAATTGTTATCGAACCGATAGTGAAGCCATATGAGAAGTTAGGATTACTAGGGGTTTTGATTGTGATTTAAAGAGGTTTGGTAACGGATTAAGTGTTAATAGAAGAGCATGAGTGAAACTCTGAATTAGTAGATTTCAGTGTATAAGTGTGTAGTTATCTGGCATTGTGTAAAAGGTAGCTAAGTTTCATAGATAATATTCTAGATGTTGGTACGTGTTGAATCATTTGTATGTTTGTTAAATGAATTCAGGAATAGATATACTATGTTCTATACAACAAGTCTAACCGATTTTTCTCTCTAAAACTGTCTCGCAAGCTTTTGTACCCTCTCTCAGTCTTGTTGGGATGCAATCCAAAGTCCCACGTCGGTTAAAGAAGTCAAGCAAGACTTGTATATATACATCCACACCTACCCTAATAGAGCTCAAGAACAAAACCATCGTGCGAGTTAGGCCTAAAGCGGACAATATCATTCTATGTAGGGTGGAAGGAGTGGAGCTCTGGGCCTAACAAGTCTCACTTTCGGATCGGAGCTCCTCTTTCACTATCGCTTTCCAGGTCTCCTCGCTGCTCTTTTCTGATTACCTTAGCTGGGTTTTGGATTTCAAAAATCATCTACAAAATTTACTTTTTAAAAAAAAAAAAAAAATTGAATATTTGAAATGACATATTTCTAAAACAAGTTTGGACCGGGTTTTGACACATGGGTCGGACTCTATTCGGCCGGCAAATGAATGGGCTTAAAAGGCCCAATAATAAGGAGAAAAGTAAAGTCACACCGTTGAAACTTGGTTTCCAACTGTAATGTAAGCAGGTATTATCTCTGTGAAATCTTGGAATCGCGAACGTGAAAAGGGAAATGCAAGGAGGATCATCTGGCGTTGGTTATGGCCTCAAATATCAGGTACCTAATTAAGTGACTTTTGCTTCCGTTTAACTTGCAGACGCTGATTTTGTTTAGAATCTGATAAAAAAAAAATAAGTTTTGGCGCGCAGGCTCGGTGTATTTCCGATGTGAAGGCGGATGGTGACCATACCAGCTTCCTCACTGGAACTCTCAGTCTCAAAGAAGAAAACGAGGTAAAATTTGACTACTTTTATATGTTTTTTTTAAAAAAAAATTATTTATTTATTTATTTTTATTTGGTGGTTTTGTTGCGATTTTTATGTTAGTAGATCTGTCTGAAGAAGAATTGAATCGATATTGTAGGTGCATTTGATACGGCTCTCGACTGATGGAACTGAGCTTATATGCGAGGGATTGTTTTCTCATCCTAATGAGATCTGGGACCTCTGTTCCTGTCCGTTCGATCAACGCATTTTCTCCACGGTCTATTCTACCGGTAAAATATTTTGATTGATTTTAAGTTGTATCCAGTTTGGGGTTTTGGTGAGTTGTTTAGTTTGAGATTAATGCGTATAGTTTGTGTTACTTTTTGTCTTTGTAATTGAAGGTGAAACGTATGGAGCAGCTATATGGCAGATTCCTGAGTTGTATGGCCAGTTGAATTCGCCTCAGTTGGAACGAATTGCTGTTCTGGATGCACATGTTGGTAAGATTAATTGGTGAGTTTTGTTTATTCTGGTTTTTAGCAGTTTTGAGCACTTTTGGATTTGGTTTTCTGGCCTATTTTGAAGCAGTTGATGCCTTTTTAATATCATTTAGGGAAATGTGATATGTTGTTGTTGATATGTATGTATATTGTCAACAGTATTCTTTGGTGGCAGTCTGGAAAACATGATAAGTTGATCAGCATTGATGATGAGAATATCTTTTTGTGGAGCTTGGATTTTTCAAAAAAGACAGCACAGGTACACCTTTTTAACTAGATCATGTTGTGATATTATTTTGGTTGGTTATGATGTCTTGTTGATTCTGATTGTCCTATTGGAATAGGACTTGTCAAGGTTTTTGCATGTGGCTCAAACTTTGTTATTGCTGTATATAAGACTTTGTTTTGCCAATAGAGTAACATGTGTGTTTTATATTATTTTATTAAACTTGATTTTGTGTTAATAATTATTCTCTTGCTCTGGCTGCAGCAATTTTTCAGAATTTATGATTCATTTTTTTTTCAATGATTACCCTTAATGCAATTAGTTTTTATGGTGTTGTTAGATCATTACATGTAGTTCTTTAAAGTCTTTCTCGTGGCGGCAGTTCATGATTCTTACACCTAAGTATAGAAGCATGGATCTGTTTGTTTCTTTACATAGTCATGTAAAACTGTAGATCTTTAGATTCGTGTTATTTTATTTTGGTTGCTATGAAGAAACTTGCTGTACTAACCCATCAAGAATATCTTGAATGTTTATCTTTATCAAACCTGTTGAAACTTAGGTACAATCTAAAGAGTCAGCTGGCATGCTGAACTACTTATCTGGTGGAACATGGAATCCGCATGATTTGAATACCATTGCAGCTACGTCTGTGTCATCTGTCCAGTTTTGGGATTTACGAACGATGAAGTATGTTCTCACGCCTTTTTGTTTAATTTTGGGATTGTAACTTTGTCCATTTCCAGCTTTCTGTCCCCATAATTGTTTTTCCACCACACACTGAAGTATGTGGTTTAGATTTCATAACTATGTTAGTGCTTAATTTTGGAGAATAATTGCTCTTTTTGTGTGTCATTTCACTGATGTTGCCATATGAGATTCAGTAGCTTCTATTTTGTCCTTTTAAAATTTAAACAATGAACTTGCAATTGTCAACTTTGTCTTGAAAAATGCACGAATCCCTTGAAATTCTATACGTTTGTTTGTTTCAAGTCTCCACCACTTGTTAAAGAGATGTTTGTGAAACTGATATGTATTTATATTTCTCCTTCTTATGAAAGAATTGGATTGCACTTGCACTAGGTTTGTGGTGCTAACCATAGAATAATTGGTGCAGGAAGACAAATTCAATTGATCGTGGTCATGTACGCAGTGTGGATTATGATACCGTAAATGAACATATAATTGTAAGCTCATCAATCTCTATATCCCTAGTATGGTTATTTGTTGACTTCAAGTGGTCATGTTCACATAGCTTTAGAGTAAGGATCCATACCAATGTTACTGTTCATCTGAGAAGGATATTACCAAGAACCTTGGAGTGTAAATATGCTAGGTTTTGAAGTGTTTTCTGAATCTACTCTGAAGGATCATATTCATGATCATTTTGTCCAGATATCTTGAATTAAAATTACTAAATATAATTCTATTAATCTGTCTTGTTGAAACCATATTTGACCGTAGGCATATGGGTGTATCTATGTTCTTTTCTTTTTGAGTCCCATCATAAGTCTTGTAATATCTTGCATATTTGAACTCAATATCATCGCAGTTTAGTTGGATTAGGTATTTCTTATATTGAAAGAAGTGTTTTCATATTTATTACTTGAAGCCTGTAGTCTTATGTTACTTATCTTAAATTGAATGGCACTCTGGCATCTCATAAGTGAATGTTCTACATCATTAGTGATAAGTTGCGGCTGTTTTTCGTTGTAGGTCAAAAATGATTTCTTTGAATCATGAGCTAATACCTCAGCATACAGTAAATAATTAAGTTTTTTTTTTTTTTTTTTTTTTAAAAGGTAGGAAACTTTTGCAGTAGTTATGAGTAAAGTATTGGTTTGTAGTTATTGATTCCGGTTGTTTAACTCCATTAGTTTTTGAAGTCATATATCTTGCTTGAAGTTATGAGTTGTAGTATTGCCTTGATGTTTGGACGTTTTTCTTCCTAAGATGCAAATTAGTGTTGTCATCGTACGAACTGCTGTGATTGTTGTAGGTTACTGCTGAGGATGAATCGGGGATATATTTATGGGATCTTAGAATGCTGAACAACCCTATTCTAGAGCTCCCTGGACATACACACTGGTAGTACATTTCTGATCATTGAAGCTGTCTCCTTTCAGTAAATTTTCATGCATTGGAAAACATTTTTGTAAAGGTTCTTGTCTCTGTGAGCATGCTGATAATCATTTTAAGTGTTTGTTTGTGCTTGGATGTACCTTGTAAAAGAGAGATTCATGTACTGATGTTTGTAGGGTTCTGATTTTGACCTATTTAAGAACCTTGGCAGGACATGGGCTGTCAAATGTAATCCACAGTACGAAGGATTGATTTTGGTAAATCCCTCCTCTCCCTTGGTTGCATCTTGCTGCAATGTATCAAGAATAGAATGTTTAAGGTGTTAGTCTGTTCTCATCTTCGCTGCATGCCAGGAGAACCTTATACATAGGATGTACTGTACTTTTCCATTGGTTCACTTGAGGATAATTTTAATTGGGGTTGTTTCCTTGCATGATATTGCTAATCAATTGTGTAAAACTAAGAGAATTTTGGATGACGGTTTTTTTTCTCCTTTAGATTTTGGGAATAAATTATTATTGGAATGTTGACTGGCAGTGGTTTAATATGGGTTTATAATGCAGAGTGCTGGTACGGACTCTGCTGTTAATTTGTGGTTGGCTCCTGCTTTTACTAGTGATGAGTCACCAGCTAAAAGGTTGTTTGTTTTTCTGAATGAAACTTGGTTATCTCATCTCATTCCTATGTTTGATTGTTGTGGTTAATATCTGTCTTGCTATAACAGTTCAGTCAGGCCTACAACACCAAGGGTCCATCCTTTACTCAATTCATATAATGATTATGAAGACAGTGTATACGGTAATTGCTCTAACCATTTATGTATTCAAATCATAAATCTTGAACTGATAGTAACCTTGTATCTTACTTCTAATTCCAGGTCTTGCATGGAGTTCTCGGGAACCTTGGATTTTTGCTTCATTATCCTACGATGGAAGGGTAAGACATCTATACTGTTTGATGGAAGAAAAGGCACGTCAATGTTCTGAACATGACTATTAGTAATATTAGAGCATTCTTATTGGTTAAATGCGGTTAAAGTAGCCCTCTGCTTAATAAACCTAAATAGCTAACTTATGTTATCCATAATGATGGGCAATTGGCTTCAATACAATATCTACATTCTCAATGATCTTAGTCATTCTTTTTCATGTGAAATTTGTAATACAGGTGGTTGTAGAATCAATAAAGCCTTATCTTGCCAAAAGATGAAGTTCAACACAAATTTTCCTCCTGCATCTCCTCGCGCAAATCTCGTTGCGATTTGTTTCCTCTATAGTGTTGGTTTTGGTTTCTACAATTCTCTTCTAGTCAGAACAAACTAAAGAACCAAATCAATTCCTACGAACCCAGTAGAATAAGTAGGAGGAGAGAAGGGATTATGTGGAAGAGAAGACGTTACGTTTACCGATGGCGCACATGGTTGATTCGAGTGATGTGTACATCATCTTCGTCGGTTTCTTTGTTTCGTGTTTGAAAATTGTAACTGTTGTTCAACGTCCATTAATGGACATACAAATGACTGTACACCAAGAATAGATTACATGAGATCGGATTGAGAGGTTTTAGTAGTTGCGAAGGGAAATGCTGATGTGCTTTCGGTCATGAATTACCAAATATGTTGGGGTATTTTTCAATTTATAAGAGTTATGCTTTATACTGAAGTGAATCTATCTTTTTACGATATTACAATTTTACCCTCTTCCCCTTTATGGTTTAAGTCGATATGAAACGTTTTGGGTCGACCATCGAAGATTGAATTCAGTCTATTTGATACGTTTCTGTTGGTGTGCTTATTAGAATTGTTTAAACTTTTCGTTAGAAGTATAAATTAACTTTGTAAAATTAATATTTTTTTTTATTAAGAGTAGATGGTAATTAAAAGTTAAAATTTAATTTATCTGCAATAATTCCAATCACATCCTCCTTTCGTAATCCTGTATAGAAAGATGTGGCCGTCTCATTACTCTTACAGCTTCACAACATATTGATGTTTTTAAATAGGTTGAATAAAACATTGGAGAAGTATATTCGTCATACAATTATTATAGATTTGCTTATTACTAAATTCACTTGGATGATATATTATAATTCCATATATTGTTATATTCTAAGTGTTTTGTCATTCCATATTTTTATAATTTTGTTATTTTATTCTATATTGCAGCAGCTGGCATTTTCAGTAAAAGTTGAGAAAATCAAATTATCAATCTGTATCGTGTCTCTGAGAAATATCCATTCTATGAACCAGACTTCTCCAAAATTAATAAACACAAATTTCAGATCAAATTGTCTCACCTGAGCAATAATATTTATATATTCATATTTGGATCATGTTGTCTTATGCAATAGTTGTATTTACAAGATGGCTCCATTTTTGGAATTTCGATACAAAATACATAGAGATGTGCTTAGTTTAATCATTTCGTGAGCAATAAGAGTCTTCGAGCTCATCATTGAAGCATTTTCGTGTTTGGCGTTTGACCTTTGTGCAGTCTCCACAGATGTCGACTGTCGACTGGAGACTGCCATGCTTAAGTTAAAGAGATAACATTTAAAAAACATAATAAGCAATTAAGCTAGTGTTGTTTACATCGACTCAAAACCTCCACTAAAAAGAATGTATCACATTCATACAAAGCGTACACATCATTCCATTAGAAAGTTGACTTCATCTCGTCTGTCATGTATAAATACAATTAGTTCTAACGCATACATAACACAAAAAAAAATGAAGTCATGTTTGCTTCTGCTCCTTCTCTGTTACTACATAGTAGGTATCCCCAGTTTATGCAAGGCCAATCAGATTGATAATCTTAATAAGTTGCTTGAATCACGAAAGTCCAAAAACCCTCCTCGGCCGGAACCATGGAGCAGTACTGGATTAAATGACATAAAACATGAATACTCTCCTGTATATATTGGTCAGCAAAAGGGTCTTATGGAGGCTGACAATATCAGTTCTTTGCCAGGACAGCCTGAAGGTGTGGGTTTAAATCAGTATTCAGGTTATGTGACTGTTGATCCTAAAGCTGGAAGAGCTCTCTTCTATTACTTTGTGGAGTCTCCTCAGGATTCTGCCTCCAAGCCTCTTGTTCTCTGGCTTAATGGAGGTAACTTACATCATTTCCATTAATTTCATACTTGGAAATATGCGAAGTATTTATTTTCATTAAACTCGTAGTAACATGTGATGTACAGGCCCTGGTTGTTCATCTTTTGGAATCGGAGCCATGGAAGAACTAGGACCTTTTAGAGTGAACAGTGATGGGAAGACCCTTTACACTAATCAATATGCATGGAGCAATGGTACACCTATAACATTATCAGACCATTTCCTTTTCAAATTATCAGACTTTTGACTGATATTGACATTGAAAAAACTTGACAGCTGCGAATGTTATATTCCTGGAGTCTCCAGCAGGGGTGGGGTTTTCTTATTCAAATACAACATCAGATTATGCAAATACAGGAGACAAAAGCACAGCAGAGGACTCTTATACATTTCTAGTGAACTGGCTTGAAAGATTTCCCCAATACAAAACCCGTGATTTCTACATAACCGGAGAGAGCTATGCGGGTCATTATGTGCCTCAGTTGGCTTACACAATTCTATTGAGGAACAAGAACACAAACCAAACTGTGGTCAACCTCAAAGGCATTGCTGTGAGTATAATAATAATAATAATAATAATAATAATTATATGTTTAAATATCATTCCAGGTTACTAAAATGTTAAGAATTTTGTGATACAGATTGGAAATGCTTGGATTGATGATAAGACTTCAAACCAAGGGATGTATGATTACTTCTGGACACATGCTCTCATCTCAGATGAAACACATGCTGGGATTATGAACAATTGCAACTTCGCAAGCAATAACGAGTCAATAGCCTGTGAAGAGAATAAGCGCAAAGCAAATGCAGAAAATGGAAATATTGACATATACAATATCTATGCCCCTCTTTGCAATCCATCAACCGCAAAACCTCCCTCAGCTGGATCTGTAAGATCTTATTTTAACGAACTGAACATTCTAGGTTCAAATAATCTATTTCATGCGTCAAATGACAATACTGATTCTACATCATCAGGTTAAAGATTTTGACCCCTGCTCTGGAGATTATGTGAAGTCTTATCTGAATCTCCCAGAGGTGCAAACAGCTCTTCATGCTGTACCAACTAATTGGTCTGCCTGCAGGTAATAATACATCATCAATATAGACAAGCAAAATTCCTGCAACTGAAAATCCAAAATTCTTTTGTCTGTAAATTCTGCAGCAATGTAGTCTGCCTATTTTGCAGCAATCCTGGATGGAAAGACTCTCCAATAACAGTATTACCTACAATACAACAACTAATGGCAAGTGGAATCAGTGTGTGGATATACAGGTGAGTTGATCTATTACAATATAAAAGGAACTATAAGAATATATTACATTGATGATTATCATACTTGAATTGTTAAAAATTCCTGCAGCGGTGATACAGATGGCCGAGTTCCGGTGACATCATCTAGGTACTCCATAAACACTCTAGACGTAGCAGTGGACGCTGCTTGGCGAGCATGGTACACAAGTGGAGAGGTAATTAAGGATTCCAATTATATCCTGAAATTGGCAATGAGTTTGAATTTGTACATATTATGTCATTGATTGTTTTACAGGTTGGAGGATATGTGGTAAAGTACAAGGGAGTGACATTTGTGACAGTGAGAGGATCTGGTCATACTGTTCCTAGTTATCAACCTGAGAGATCTCTCGTCATGATTCAATCTTTTCTTCAAGGAATACTTCCTCCTTCCACCTAAACAATATAATCTAATAAATATGACATATGCAAAATTGATTATATATATCAGGTCGCAAGTTTACTTTACACTCACTGCTACTAAAAGCTCATATATTCTGGTAGCTGATTATCAATAAAGCACCTTCTTTATTTATAACACTTCGATAAAAGCTAAGAAAATCTAATAAAAGTCTAAGGAAGCTAATAAGTTTAATGTTGAAAAATCCAATGCAAGAACAGAACAACTAAAACAAGACATGCATTGTAAGGTTTTATGAACTTTATAGTCTGATGGGCTGAGAGCCCACTGGATATGGTTGGACCGTATGGCTTGTTAATTTATTGGGTTTTAACTGCTTAACCCATTTTACCGATGTTTGGGCTGGAGTCGCAGATTTTAAATTTTATATTGGTATAAGCCCACAGATCCATATAATTAAATTCACACTCAATTGTAGACATAAATATACTAATGAGGGTCGGTATTAACACCCTGTAAAACTTGTTTAAACACCCCATTAATATTTAATTACAGCGATGTCCTCCACTTAAAAAGTATCAATAGTAATTATTTATATATATTTAATATATAATAATTTTAAAATATATATATAAATTATATTATAAAATTAATTAAATATATAATTTTAATTATTAAATCGATTTATTTATATAATTATTTATTATTATTTATATTTATAGTAAAAATTCTTTTAAATGAACTTTTTAAAGTTCAAAAATACAATTATAGGGATTTTTAAAAGTTTAGTTTTCACTCCATATGCCAAGTTTTCTAAAATACCTCTGAATCTTTACCATTTGCAGATTTTGTGAAATACGGTTACCGTCTGTGACACAGTCTTATAAAGTAAAAAGCAAATCTTAGTTTTGCAAATTTTTCAAAAGTAGCTTATAATTATATAGTAAACTTTTTATGATCTATAAAAAAAAAATTCCCTTATTTATATAATATAATTATTATGTGATTATAGTTTATATTTTTAGATTAATAATAAAATAATTATAAAAATTAAATAAAATAGTTGAAAGTGTATAAATTATTAAAAAATTAAAATAAAAAAATATTTATATATTTTTAATTTAATTAAATTTATTATTTTAATTATTATATATAAAATAATTTTTAATAAATTATAAATTAGTAATTGTGAAGGATAAATTTGACATGAGAAAAAATTTAATAAAAGGGTGTGGAAACCAACTGGCTGGAAATCATTACTCTATATCAATTTGTGTGTTGAATTTTTATGTGAGGCGTAATCCTGTCAATGTCATTACCTTCTCATTATCGTATGGACTGGTCACTAATGGACTGAGGTTTACGAAAGAGACAAGACTTGGAAGAAACGGCCACTGATATATCACTCACAGAACAAATATGACTTATGAAATGGTTTTGTATAATGACTTCTAAAGCAATGTAAATATTTCCATGGTTGTCTTATGCAGTAGCTGTATTCCTTCTTCTGCACGTTGGCTCCATTTGATCTGGCTTGGAAAATTGAAATGCAGATTAACAAAACGTTGAAAGTTCACAGCAATTAGAACTCACCATCACTGGAACGTCTATTTTGTATTTGGCTATAGAAAAAAATTTACATAGAGATTCGTATTCAAACAAAGCACCCGTCATTGACTTGGAAATTTAAGAATGTTGACAGCAACTTAACATTTGTCACTCTCTTATCTGACTTCGGGTATAAATCAACTGAGTCTTTTACGACCACACCACAAGAATGAAGATTCATTCAATTTTGCTTCTGCTTCTTGTTTGTAGTATTCCCAGTTCGTGCTATGCAGACCAGATCGATAATCTGAACAGATTACTGAGATCACGGTGGTCCAACAATCCTCCACGGGCTGAACCATGGAGCAGTTATGAATTGAATGATGTAAACCATGTTGAGTCTCCTGTATACGTTGGTCTGCAAAAGGGCCTAATGGAGGCCGACAAGATCAGCTCTTTGCCAGGACAGCCTCAAGGTGTGGGTTTTAATCAGTACTCAGGTTATGTGACTGTTGATCCTAAAGCTGGAAGAGCTCTCTTCTATTACTTTGTGGAGTCTCCTCAGAATTCTAACACCATGCCTCTTGTTCTCTGGCTAAATGGAGGTATGGACATCATTATTATTGATAATGAATTGTTTCTTTGCATTGTTTTATTGCAATTCTAATCAGGTTAAAGTAGCTGTGTACAAGTTGATCACTCACTTTCTCGAGTGTAGCAAAATAGACAATAAGTATGAATGTGAGTGAGTGTAATAAGTATCGTTCAATCTGATCATTAGAAGACAAACCAGAGTCAACACGACATAGTGCATATAGATATATATGGCCTGCCACTAAAGAGTAGCTTTTTATATTTGACTTGACTGTTCATTTTTGGACGGTCTACTTTATCATTTTGTGTTGTAACATGTGATGTTTCAAGTTCAGGCCCAGGATGTTCATCTCTTGGTTTTGGAGCCATGGAAGAACTTGGACCATTTAGAGTCAACAGTGATGGAAAGACCCTTTACACCAATCCATACGCTTGGAATAATGGTATCATTCAACACGTTATCTGACTCCACCTTAATGTCCATATCAGATACTGAAATTGGAAAATTTTGCAGCTGCGAATGTTATATTCCTGGAGTCTCCAGCTGGGGTGGGTTTTTCATATTCAAATACGTCATCGGACTATGTAAAGGCAGGGGACATAAGCACAGCAGAGGACTCTTACACATTTCTTGTGAACTGGCTTGAAAGATTTCCCCAATACAAAAACCGTGACTTCTACATAACTGGGGAGAGTTATGCGGGTCATTATGTGCCTCAGTTGGCTTACAAAATTCTATCAAGGAACAAGAACACAAACCAAACTGTGATCAATTTCAAAGGCATTGCTGTGAGTATGATAAGTATATGTTTAAATATCATTCCAGGTTACTAATATGTTGATGAATTTGAAACTGTGATACAGATTGGAAACGCTGTGATTGATGATAAGAGTACAAGTGAAGGACTGGTAGATTACTTCTGGACACATGCTCTCAACTCAGATGAAACACATGCAGGAATTGCAAAGTATTGTGACTTCGGAGGAAGTAATCTGTCGACAATCTGTGGAGACTATTTGGAGAAAGCAGGAAAAGAGATTGGAGTTATCAACATATACAATATCTATGCCGCTCTTTGCAATCTCTCAGCACCAAAATCTCCCTCAGTTGGCTCAGTAAGATTCTATCTTTAAAGCACAACACTCCTGGCTCATATCCGTTTCATGGCTCAGATTATATTTTACATAATCATCAGGTTAAAGATTTTGACCCCTGCTCCGGAATCTATGTCAAGTCTTATCTGAATCTCCCAGAGGTGCAAACAGCTCTTCATGCTAGATCAACTAATTGGTCAGGTTGTAGGTAAGAAATAGTAATACATTGTCAATGAATTATGTACATAGACTAGCAAAATCCACCTCATCTGTCCTGTTTGCTTATTTTGCAGCATTGGGGAATGGACAGACTCTCCATCGACAATATTACCTACAGTACAGCAGCTGATGGCGAGTGGAATCAGTGTGTGGATATATAGGTTTGTTCATAATTTTTTAACAATTTATGAGAAAACATATACTATAACAATTTGTCATATTTATACCTGCAGTGGTGACTTGGATGGCCGAGTTCCAGTTACAGCGTCTAGGTACTCCATAAACGCTCTAAATGTAACAGTGGATGTTCCTTGGCGACCATGGTACACTAGTGGAGAGGTAATAGAGGAATCAAATTATATCCCGACTTTGGTTTCTGTATTTTGTAGCTATGTTGTGTTGTGATAATGTTTTACAGGTTGGAGGATATGTAGTGAAGTACAAGGGAGTGACATTTGTGACGGTAAGAGGAGCAGGTCATATGGTTCCTAGTTATCAACCTGAGAGAGCTCTCACCATGATTCAATCTTTCTTTCAAGGAGTACTTCCTCCTCCATTCTGAACAATATCTTCCAAATTTGTCATGATTACGTTTGTACTTCAACATATTTGCAGGATCTATGTTTCTATAGCTATCTTATAAAATAATCATATTATTTATGCTATTAGTTATAAACTAACAAGCTTTAAATAAGAACAACATTGAAACAATGAAAGTAACAGTGACAGTGAAACAGCACTGATGAGAAATAGTGAAGAAAATAACTGAGTTGAATAAGCTCTTCGGATCATGAAAAGCTGTAGTTTGGCTAAGTATCCCCTCAGCATTCCTTCTCCATATATTTATGCAATACTTTGATTGCCTTAATCAAGCTCTCCGACACTTCATCGCTCCTAATAGTTCTTAAAACGTCCTCTGTCAACTGGAAGGGCAGAGACATGTTAGCATAATCATCAACACCAACAACACATTTTCCTGCGCCTGCAATAGTCATAGCCTGCTTAATCATGGGGTTTCAATACCATTGAATCGTTGGCATGTGTAGGTTTTCTTAGAAAATCACGGTCATTCAATCAACCGAAACAGAATAGGTATATTTGGATGAATATTTTATCTAATTAGTTAAGATATCAAACTAATGAGATTGTATATATTGGTACACTCTGATGATTTTGTACATCTGCTAGTATAGTAATGATCTTATGGATTTGAAAATGAATAAATATGGTTAGTGGTCATTAAAGTAAATAATAGTAAGTATGAATGTAATATAGTAGGTATGGATATGGTTATTATGTCAAGAATAAGAGTAATTATCATGTAGTTCTCTATATAAATCTCGTGAAACTTGTATGTAATGTAAGTGTTTTCTCTATCGGATTATATAAAAGTAGTAGTTATTCTTATTTTTTATTTGTGGTCCCAAATATCATATTGGAGCTATATTTTTAAGAGCTTGTGAGGTTAACTTTTAAAAAAATAAAAATTGACTGCAAACTTTAATAAGTGAGTATATATTAAATGATAACAATTTCTCCATTCTGATTCCGTAATTTTTAGAAAAAATTTATCAAAATTAGGTAACTAGAATGAAGTATTATGTGAAGTCATTTGGTTTGTGGAAGTTTGTTGACGAAGACAAACAAATACCATAACATAAAATTGATCAAACAATCAGTATAAAAAAAAAAACATACATGAGGATGGAAGGATAAAGAAAGAACAGGTCATACACTAAGATACCACAAAAGTAATATGGGACGAGTTAAAGATTTGAAGGGGTCCTAACTCTCAAAACGAGGATTGAAATGTTAAAATGAAGAAAATTGTATTGGCCAAAAAACCTACTCCAAGTTGTCTCAAAAAAGACTACGATTACAAAGTGGTGGAGGATATGCTAGTTAGTTTTGCTAGAAAAACTTGAAGGCTGAGGTTTCTGTTATAGAAGAATATTGTGGTTTTAAGAAATTGATTCTTTCAATCATGATAAATAAACTAAATTACAAGCAGAGAAGCAAAGATCTCCATCTGGTTTGTTGAAACTTTTCTAGCTAAAGAAAATGGAAGAATGATCTTTCATCTTGCTCAATTTGTTCAAGAACAAATCAGTTGTAACATCTCAAATTCGAGTTGAAATAATTTCGCTAATTGTTTGACCATTTAAATGCATAATTTTGTTAAATATTTTATTTTTTATTTTATAAAAATTACAAATTAAAATAAATAGAAAAAATAGCAATTAGATACCCGTGACTAAAAGTTTAAAATCTCACAATTATAAAAATTGAAAAATACATTAATGTTAGATAAAATACCTATTTTGGCAAAAATTATCATTCCAAAAAAAAAACCACTCTACTAGGGTATATTAAGTCATTTATTAAAAAAGTATAATAATAATTAAATCATAATTTTTTTATTTTAAGCGATTATTAAATTTATCATATTTTTATAAATTAAATTGTTAAATTATTTTTAATATTTTTTTAATCGAATTATTCCTTTATACTGTACAGGCTATTAAAATTATTATCAATTTTGAAAATATTTTTTATATTATTTTGATTTAAATTTTTCTTAATTAATAAAAAAATACTATTATTAATTAAATATCATTTTATAAACGATCTAATTTTATTAATAAATAATATTATTAATTTATTATTAATTTTTTTTTATTATTTAAAAATAAATTATAAAATTAAAATAATATAAATAATATAAAAAATATTGTTTTTAAAATATAATTCCAAAATTTAAGAATATTTAAAGAAATAACTTTTTAAAATTAGATAATAAAAAAGGTGATTTGCGATTTTTTTATTAAAAAAAATTATATTTTCAGATCAACATTAAAAATTTTACGAAACTAAATTTTTTAAATTTTTTTTTCAAAAAATAGACCAAAATGACCACTTTACCTTTCAATACATACAAAAAATATATTCAGTAGTTTCCCGGTGTGTAGTACTAAAATTTTGCTTCCATTTGAAAACTGAAATTTTGCTTTCAAGTATTACATACGGGGAAACCGATTGAAATTTGCTTAGTTCTCAGAAATTATACTGTTTTCTGCAATTTTTTTTTTAAGTTTAGTTTTATAATTTTTTATAAAAAAATTTAAAAATATAAAAAATTTAAAATTGATCAAAAACTCAAAAAAAAAAAAAAAAAACTAATTTTATTTATTACCACTAATAAAAAATTTCCATATACATTTTTTGCCACCTTTCTTCTGTGTGAACACGCAAACACCACCGAGAGCAAAACACCCACCTCTTCGCAGTCCTCCACGACACTACACACAACAGCCGCATCAAAAACTCTTCTCAACAGTTCTACACCTCTCTCGAATATTCTCGCAATTCGATCACACCTCTTCATATACACACCCACAAAACCCAAAACCTCACACTCAATTTCCACAGTAAACAAAAATGGCGGCAACAACGAGCGGAGGAGGAGGAGGAAAAGCAATAGGAATAGATTTAGGCACAACATACAGTTGCGTCGGAGCATGGCAAAACGATCGCGTAGAGATAATCGCAAACGATCAAGGAAACAGAACAACACCGTCCTACGTGGCATTCACCGACACAGAACGGTTAATCGGCGACGCAGCAAAGAATCAAGTAGCAATGAATCCACACAACACTGTCTTCGACGCTAAACGTCTCATCGGCCGTCGATTCTCCGATCTCTCTGTTCAAAGCGACATGAAGCTCTGGCCTTTTAGGGTTATTTCCGGACAAGGAGATAAACCGATGATTGTAGTGAGGTACAAAGGAGAAGACAAACAATTCGCTCCGGAGGAGATTTCGTCGATGGTGTTGACGAAGATGAGAGAAATCGCAGAGACGTTTTTAGGACAGAGTGTTAAAAACGCTGTCGTAACTGTCCCTGCTTATTTCAACGATTCACAGAGACAGGCGACGAAGGATGCAGGGGCTATTGCTGGTTTGAATGTGATGAGGATTATAAACGAACCGACAGCAGCAGCGATTGCGTATGGGTTGGATAAAAAATCTCAGAGGAAAGGAGAACAGAACATTTTGATTTTCGATTTGGGCGGTGGGACATTCGACGTGTCGATACTGACGATTGAAGAAGGAATTTTCGAAGTGAAAGCGACTGCCGGAGATACACATCTCGGCGGCGAAGATTTCGATAACCGTATGGTGAATCACTTCGTCGGAGAGTTTCGTCGAAAGAATAAAAAAGATATAAGTGGAAACCCCAGAGCTTTAAGAAGATTAAGAACCGCGTGTGAACGAGCTAAGAGGGCTTTATCATCGACATCACAAACGACTATCGAAATCGATTCGTTATTCGAAGGAATCGATTTCTACGCGACGATTACACGAGCCAGGTTTGAAGAATTGAACTTGGATTTGTTTCGTAAATGTATGGAACCGGTGGAGAAATGTTTACGAGACGCGAAGATTGATAAAAGTCAAGTCGATGAAGTGGTACTCGTGGGTGGGTCGACCCGGATACCGAAAGTAATGCAACTTTTACAAGATTTCTTTAACGGAAAGGAGCTTTGTAAGAGTATAAACCCAGATGAAGCCGTCGCATACGGCGCGGCGGTACAGGCGGCGATTTTAAGCGGTGAAGGGAATGAAAAGGTTCAAGATTTGTTACTACTCGATGTTGCTCCGTTAAGTCTGGGGCTGGAAACAGCCGGTGGGGTTATGACTGTTCTTATTCCGAGGAATACGACTATCCCGACTAAGAAAGAACAGATCTTTTCCACTTACTCGGATAACCAACCCGGCGTTTTAATCCAGGTACTAGTATTTTGATGCATTTGAACCCTTAAAAATGGCTCTTAATTTTGATTCTCTATGAATCAGGTATATGAAGGGGAAAGAGCGAGGACAAAGGACAATAACTTATTAGGCAAATTCGAGCTGACAGGAATACTCCCAGCGCCCAGAGGTGTACCACGAATCAACGTATGTTTCGACATCGACGCGAACGGGATATTAAACGTGAGCGCAGAGGATAAAACAGCAGGAGTGAAGAACAAGATAACAATAACGAACGATAAAGGGAGATTAAGCAAAGACGAGATAGAGAAGCTGGTGAGGGAAGCGGAGAGGTACAAGGAGGAGGACGAGGAGGTGAAGAAGAAAGTGGAAGCGAAGAATGGATTGGAGAATTACGTGTACGGGATGAGGAACACGGTGAGAGATGAGAAGTTTGGTGGGAAGATGAGTGGGGAAGACAAGGAGAGGATTGAGAGAGGTTTGGAAGAGGTTATTGAGTGGTTGGAGAGGAATCAGTTGGCGGAAGTTGAGGAGTTTGATGAGAAGCTGAAGGAGTTGGAAGGGTTGTGCGGTCCGATTGTTGAGAAGATGTATCGTGGTGGTGATGATCGGATGGGGGGTGATGGTGGCGGTGGGCCAAAGATTGAAGAGGTTGATTGAAGTTGTGAGGCTCCGTTACGCATGGATGTGAGTGAGATTAGAACTTTCAATTAAATTAGTTTCGTAGGGTGTGGTGTAATAAATGGATGTGAATATGTTAGTGTACTTTTTTTTTTTTTTTTTTTTAAATGGTGTGGTGATTATAACCTTTGACTATATTTCACATTAAAATTGCGTATTAACTAATTGAATATTAGTTGCTTTTAGTTTTTAAAATATTATTATAAATATATATTATATATAAATTGAAAGGTAATTACATAATTATTTATTAAAAAAATAATAAATTATTATTGATATTTAAATATAAAGTTATTCAAAATTATAAATATTATTAATATATATTGTAAAATTTAATTTAAAATAATATTTAATATTGATTACAAAATTTTATATATTTTTTGTAAAGTTTTTTTAAGGGTTCTTTACTTTTAGGCCTTAAAAAGTTTGAATTATGTTTATAGGTCCATTTTCAAAATAGTTCATAAATGAGCTTTCTAAACATTACATTTCGATTCCAATTATAACCTTTTAATTTTAAAAATAATTTAAAAAATATTTTTCATATTATTAAAATAAAAACATAAAAATCAGAATGTTGTATTCCTAAACTGTCTTTACCATCACAAACCCGGTTTAGAAAGGTTGAAAACGGTCTAAGAAAAATAATCTGGTTGAATCGATTACTCCTATTTCTTCTTCCTCCTCTTGTTCAAGCTCTTCTTCAGCCTCTGGTTCGATTTCTCTTTTAACTCGAAAATTTTCGTCCGTCTTCAAAACCCTAGAACTAATCTCATATTTTTTGCGAATTCGTTCATAGTAGACAAAAGATCTGTGGCAAATTGTGGGTAAAGTCGTCGACATCAGGCAGTTTGTAGATTCGAGGAATCAATTTGTGCAAAAAGACACATTTTCCAAGTCGATTTTCAATTTGCGCTGTGGAAGAGTCGATATTGTAAAGGTATGTGTTCAAGGCTGAGTTTGCTTGATGTTAATTAATAGAGAAACTCTTCGTTTTACGTTTTATTTGTAATGTTATTGTGGGTATTATTGTGGTATAAATCAATCTCATTGACAATACATCTTGATAGTTCATATTCATATGTTTACACTTGGATATGTCCGTGCAGATGTATTACATACCAATTAATTTTATTGGAACACACATTCATGCATTAGATGTAGAGAAATTATAATATGCTGCTTCATATTGTAGTTTTCATTTAAATTGGTTATTGATTCATGTTAATAGCATTGTTGTTTATATGATATGCTTTATTTTGTCAGTTCTGTTTTGTTGTTAGTTATGTTTCTGTTTTGTTAGTTATGTTGTTGACTGTATAGGCTGTTTGTTTGAAGTTGTGTAGATAATGTTTATGTGGTTATTGTTGTGGTATAAATCAATATCATTGAAGCTGTGTAGATAATGTATTGGTATGTTTCCTATTGGATATAGTTTTGTAGATATGATATGCAACAAGTTGTGTTTTTTAAATAAGGTTTCATGTTTTAGGTCTGCACAAATTAATGATATTAATGTTGACATGAACTGTTACTTCATTCTAGATTTTGGTGTTGTTGTTAATATGATTTGTTTATTCCTTTTCATTACTTTGAATCATGAGTTTTGATAATACTATATCAGTAATATTTGATTACAGTGATATGTAGATATGTTTCTACAAAGGGCTATTGTAAGAATTAGATAATAGGTAGGTTTATGGTAAAACTTTTGGTTTAAGGTGGATGTTAGTTCAGTGTAAGTAAGTAGATTACAACTTTTATTTTCATGCACGTGAGGTAATCTGTTTTAAATTTTGTTGAATTGTACTTATTAGTTTTTTATCGCATATCAGAACATTTTGATGACAAATGTCTATGTTGTGAGTTCAGATACCCAAAAATTTATTTCCGTGGTTGTTGTCTTTGAATGTTATTGCTATTGGATTGAGTCCTTTCTGGATTGATTTGGATTTAATTGGTAAGATTATTTCCATTTTAAGTTTAATTAATTTGATTGACATATGAGTTGATGATATTCTTAATTAGATTGATTTGGTCTTAACTGGTTAGACTATTTCCTTTTCTCGTTTAATTGATTTGATTATATATTCTAATATGATTTATTTTTTTTAATTGATTTGATCCTAATTTGTTGGATTATTTCCTTTTTGAGTTTAATTAATTTGATTTTGTAACATGAGTTATTTGTTTTCTTTGCATTAGATTGATTTTATAATACATTTCATTTATGAGTTATTTTTTTTAATTGATTTGATCTTAATTAATTGTATTATTTCCTTTTTGAGTTTAATTAATTTGATTTTGTAACACGAGTTGTTTGTTTTATTTATATTAGATTGATTTTATTATATTTTCATTTATGAGTTGTTTTTTTCCCTTGGGATAATATATTCGTCGGAAATATTCATTTACGTGCAGAGCATACTGTACAAAATTGCAAGAAAGTAGCAATTGATGTGGATGCAACATGTAATGGGATCTCTCATGTACCTTCCAATAGTCAAACTTTAAGAGCACACAAATAGAGTGAAACATTCGATAGCCCGACATGAGGAAGCAACAAAGTCATAGTTGTGTAATCGTTGTATTGTGTACATGTAATTTATGGTTTTCAGAAACTGTAACTTAGCTTAAATAGTTTATTGTTTAGTGGTTTTGAAACCATATACTAGCGTGTAATAAAGCTAAAGTGATCCTAGTCGTGAATATGGAAAGATACATTCAACATTTGGTTTTTGTATACAGATATGTTTGATAGAGTGAGAAATGAAGGCTTGCGAGACTTGGGCCGATCCACCCAGCCATTTGTGAGTTAATTTGACTCTAATGTGACCTCAGACGGTAATATGGCAGCTCAAAAATCTGATGGCACCTTAGAAACCCAATTCTGGCCATTTTTGGACTCCAGTTTGCTTTGCCCATGTATGAAATGTCCCTTACACAAGTAGTACTAAACTTTCAAATAGACAAATGCATTTTCAACTCCCCTTAGTGTAATTCATGAGTGTAAGGGACTAGATGTGATACTCCTACTTTAGGAGGTACTTAAGTGTAGTCCAATAGTCGGGTCCCCTAAGCTTTTTTTAATTTTTTTTCTGTAAAGATAGGTTAGATAGAGTGAGAAATGAAGGCTGACAAGATTTGGGGCCGATCCGCCCAGCCATTTGTGAGTTAATTTTACTTTGATGTGACTTCAGATGGTAATATGTCAGATCAAAAATCTGATGGCACCTCAGAAGCCCCGATTTGGCCACTTTTGGACACCAATTCACTTTCCCCATGTATGAAATGTCCCTTACACAAGTAGTACTAAGCTTTCAAATAGACAAGTGCATTTGCAACTCCCCTTAGTGGAATTCATGAGTGTAAGGGACTAAATGTGGTACTCCTACTTTAGGAGGTACTTAAGTGTAGTCCAATAGTCGGGTCCCTTAAGGTTTTTTAGTTTTTTCTGTAAAGATAAGTCAGATGTGGTGGGAAATAAAGGCAAGCAAGATTTGGGGTCGAACCGCCCAGCCATTTATGAGTTAATTTGACTCTGATGTGACCTCAGACGGTAATATGACAGATCAAAAAATCTGATGACACCTCAGAAGTAGGAATGGCAACGGTATGGATATGGTACAGATATAGCTCTTACCATATCCGTACCGTAAAATTTCAAATACAAAAGATCCGCACCATATCCGCTCCGCACAGTATAAAATTTGTTACCATATCCGCATCTTGCGGTTTTTAACAAAATCCGCTACTATATCCGTATCCGCATCTATGAATCTCTTTTAATTTTTTTTTTATTTTTTAATTTCGTAAAATAATACATAATCTATTAGAGCATCTCCAGTGGTATGTCTATTTACAATTTTTTCACTGCCACATCAGCAACGTGGACTTTATTTTAAAAAATAGAGCTCCAATAGTACCGTCTATTTTAAATGTCCAGCTGATGTGACAAATTTTAAAGTAGACATCGTCTATAAGACCTTCTATTTTAGACAGTCAAATAGACATGCTGACTCAACATTTTTATATTATTTAATTAGATTTTTATTATGTTTCAAATTCTTTTTGTTATAATAAAAGAGTATAATTTTAATTAAATTTCTATTAAAATTAAAAAGTAAGAGTGATAGAGGGTGACCACTGTATGACTATTTTTAAATTATATTGTCTATCAATAAAAATTTTAACACATCATCATTCACGACATTTATTTTACACGGCCACATCATCTGACGCCCACGTTCCATTTGAGATGCTCTTATGACTTCCAACAACACTAAATGAAATATAAGATTAAATCTTCTATTAAAGTTATGATATGAAATATATAATTATTTATAACTTCTGAGAAAATATTTTTAAAATAGATAAACAAAACATAAAACATCATACTCAAAATAATATTTTGAATAGAATATTCTTCATACTTTCATATTAAATATAATTAAATAATTAATAATTAAATTAGATTTGACTAATAATGGTTTTTTTTACCAGAAGTCTTTTATTTTTTTATTAATAAAATAAATAAATATTTATATTATATATTTATTGTATAATTTTTACGGTACGGATACAGTACGGATACGGACGATAAACTATTATATCCATATTCGTACCATATCCATTACAGTTACGGTAAATTTATATCCGGATATGATAACAAATTAATTTTTTTCGGATACGAATATGAATATTTTTATTACGGTACGATACGGTATCTGCGGATAGCGGATCATATTGCCATCCCTACTCAGAAGCCTAGTCTTGGCCACTTTTGGACTCCAGTTCGCTTTGCCCATGTATGAAATGTCCCTTATACAAGTAGTACTAAAATTTCAAATAGACAAGTGCATTTTCAAATCCCTCAGTGGAATTCATGAGTGTAAGGGACTAGATGTGATACTCCTACTTTAGGAGGTACTTAAGTGTAGTCCAATAGTCGGGTCCCCTAAGATTTTTTTATTTTTTCCTGTAAAGATAAGTCAGATGTGGTGGGAAATAAAGGATGGCAAGATTTGGGGTCGAACCGCCCAGACATTTATGAGTTAATTTGACTCTGATGTGACATCAGACGGTAATATGATAGATCAGAAATCTGATGGCACCTCAGAAGCCTAGTCTTGGCCACTTTTGGACTCCAGTTCGCTTTGTCCATGTATGAAATGTCCCTTACACAAGTAGTACTAAACTTTCAAATAGACAAGTGCATTTTCAATTCCCGTCAGTGGAATTCATGAGTGTAAGGGACTAGATGTGATACTTCTACTTTAGGAGGTACTTAAGTGTAGTCCAATAGTCGGGTCCCCTAAGATTTTTTAGTTTTTCTGTAAAGATAAGTTAGATGGTGTGGGAAATGAAGGCTTGCAAGATTTGGGGTCTAACCACCCAGTTGTGAGTTAATTTGACTCTGATGTGACCTCAGACGATAATATGATAGATCAGAAATCTGATGGCACCTCAGAAGCCTAGTCTTGGCCACTTTTGGACTCCAGTTCGCTTTGCCCATGTATGAAATGTCCCTTACACAAGTAGTACTAAATTTTCAAATAGACAAGTGCATTTGCAACTCCCCTTAGTGGAATTCATGAGTGTAAAGGATAAGATGTGATACTCCTACTTTAGGTGGTACTTAGGTGTAGTCCAATAGTCAGGTTCCCTAAGTTTTTTAGTTTTTTTTTTTTTAGTTTTTTCTATAAAGATAGGTTTGATGGGGTGAGAAATGAAGACTTGAAAGATTTGGGGCCAATCCGACCAACCATTTGTGAGTTAATTTGACTATGATGTGACCTTAGACAGTAATATGACATATCAGAAATCTGATGGCACCTCATAAATAGTCGGATCCCCAAAGGTTTTTTATAAATCTGACATTTGATATGTGCCCTGAAATCAGATAAAGGAAATTCCGCAATTGAATTCCACTTTCTTAATAAATTTCACCCTAAACAAATTAAGTGATTTAGGGGTCATTAAATTGCAGAAACTAAAATTAAGGAAGAGAGACTTGTATACCGATATCAACTTCGAAAAATTTTAAATCATAAATCTGATATGATATTAGAACATTCACAATGGCATAGAAAAATAATAAAACAAGCATGCAGGGCTTATAAAAAATTGGTATCCTTAACTTAAACATAACGAACATGTAGAGCTTATACAAAATTGGTGTCCTAACCCACCATTTCCTACAAGGACACCACAAGGTGCAATTTTGTTATCTAAAAACCTTAAACACATATAAGAACACCTGGACATTTTCCTTGTCAACTCTCTCTTCTCTCTTGACTTGATTATATATTCTTGCAAATACATGGATGACTCACAATCAAAATCATCATGATTTGATATATGCTGATCAACTTTGAAGTCACAACAACTGAAATACCACTGTGTTCTCTCTGCTGTAAAGGAACTAATGTCTTTTTACCAAGTACCTGAAAATGTACGTAACATCAGAAATATCTGAATACATATCACACATATCTGACTTGACTTCAGAAACAACTAGACCCAAAATAAGTAACAAGTTATTTAAAAATATCTGTAATATCATGTCACAATTTCCATCATCTAAGCTCTCAGAAACCTTAGCACTGGACTCCACCTTCTTATCACTCCTATTAACAACATTATCAACCAAAGAATTTACTCTCTCTCTAATCTTTTCAGAACCTAAATCCAAATCTAAACTATTTTCTACCTCTTTACTCTTTGCAAAACCTAAATCTAAATATTTTGTTGAAGAGTAAGAGACACATGCAATTCCAATTTCATAAAAATAATACAAAAATACTCACTTCAATTGTATAGATGAGGTATAGAACTAAAAGTAAGGCAACAAAAATCAAGAAATAACAAGTCCTCCAATATTGACAATGATTGTCCAAAAACCTGCAGATGAAATAACAAGAAATAAATCAACACTGTCCTTAATATACTCTTCTTCAAATGTATTCTCTCAAGGAAAAAAAAAACTCATAAATGAAAATATAGTAAAATTAATCTAATACAAATATAACAAACAACTTGTGTTACAGAATCAAATTAATTAAACTAAAAAGGAAATAATCTAAGTAATTAAGATCAAATCATATATAAAAAAAAATAACTCGTATCAAAACATATAATCAAATTAACTGAACCAAAAAAGGAAATAGTTAAGACCAAATCATTCTAATTAAGAATATAAAAAATTCATATATCAATCAAATTAATTAAACTTAAAATGGAAATAATCTTACCAATTAAAACCAAATCAATCCAAAAAGGACTCCATCCAACTGCAATAATATTCAAAGACAACAACCACATAAACATAATTTTCAGATATTTGAACTCACAACACAGACATTTGTCATCAAAACGTTATGATATGCAATCAGAAACTAATAAGTAATTCAACAAGTTTTAAAGCAGACTACCTCACATACATGAAAATAAGAGTTGTAACCTACTTCCTTACACTGAACTAACATCCACCCTAAACCAAAAGTACTACCATAAACCTACCTATTATCTAATTCATACAACAGTCATCATAGAAACATATCACTATAATCAAATTCAGATTATACACATACAAACAACGAAGAAAACAGACAAACAATCACAACACACCAACTATACAAAGAGGAATCATCATCATACATAAGCATACCTAGGTTAACATTCTCCAGAGTAAACACCAAACACAAAAATTAACACCATTGTCTTCCCACTTACAATTGCAACATAAATTGAAGAAAACCCATAATATACACCCACAAATCTATCAAAAAAGCCACCTAGAACTACCTATACAAACAAAAATTAAAGTTCATACAAGAAGATAAATATATGCAGACAATTCATTGCATCTATTTCCAATTTTCACAACAAGGGACTGTAACTTACCTCAACCTGGTTTGAAGAATCACCCATCCTCCAATCCTCGATTGCCCTCACACCAATTACTAGTAAGAACTGCTTGTCAGTGCACAAAAATCCATTCACAATTCAAAAACCCAACATACAAAAACGAACACTGTAGAGTTGGTGTTTCAGGAGCTCTTCCGAAGAGAAGGTTGAGAGATGCCAACGGAACACGAGATGTTGAGTGAGGAATGGTGATTTAGAGGAGGACGATCAGCGGTGGATTTCAAAGAGATCAAAGAATGGTGATTTGGAGTTGGAGAAAGAAGAAAAGGAGGAGGAAGAGAAGCGGCTAGGAGAAGGAAGAGGCGGCGACGGAGAAGGAGCGGTAGAGATCGGTGAGATTGAAGAATGGTGACTTGGAGAAGGATAGGCGATCGATGTTGTTGAAGAATGGTGATGTTTTTTTTATTTTTTAAAAAAAAAAAAATATTTTAATGGTTTATTATATTTAAGGATAAAAAAAGTCGTTTCATATTTAAATATAACATCAAATCTATCTTAATGGCATTTTTGTTAATATATTTTCAGTTGAAGGGTAATTTTGGCATCACAGCCTATTGGTTGCAAAGTGAAGTTTAGAATGCTTATATGTGAAAGATTTTGAGATTGAGCCTATAAAAATAATTCAAACTTTCCAAAGCCCATTTTGAATAATTTCCATTTTTTTTAATTTAAATAGTTTTAAATTATAAATTAAATTATTTATATGTATAACTATAACTATTAGATTAAATTTAATTTTTAAATATATATATAATATTTAATTCTAATTAACCGGTAATTCATCAATTTTAATAATACTTTTAATGTTTTATTAAATTTAATTTTTATCCGTTTTTATTTTAGGTGGATTTAATTTTTTATTTTGGGTGAATGTAAATTTATTGAAATATATGATATACCAATAAAAAATATTGTAAATAAAAAGTTTATTTTAAAATTTTTAATTCTCATCAAAATATTATTTATTATTAACTTTTTTAATTTTAACCATATATTAGAATTTCAATATAATACTATATTTGTTTTTCTAAATAATTAATTAAAACTTTTTATAAATTAATTGGTGATCCGATATTATAATATTTTATTTATAAAAAGTACATGTATTTAATTATTTTTTAAAAAATAAATTAACCATTCTCAGATATAAATTTACGCTGTAACTAAAATTCAAATTAGTAGATTCCAATTATTTTAATATTTATTTTTATTTTTTAAAAATATTATTAAAAAATAGTTAATTACGTTCAGTCATATTTCCTGAACAATAACAAATTACACATATATGAAAATATAAGGTAAATTTAATTTTTAAATAAATATTACATTAAATTTTGATATTATATTAATAAATTTATTAATTAATTAAAATTTAATTATTAATTAAAAATATAAATATATATTAATATCAAAATATTTATTTAAATATAATATTTATTTAGATATAATTTACCATCGCATGTACGAGATAAGATGGCGTACAATTTTAACTTAATAAAACAAATAAATAATTACTCATGCTTTGTATGTGGCAAGAGACGTAGTAGGTGTTACAATAGCAATAGAAGCATTGACTAAACAATTTGGCCCATTTGGCCCTGTTGTATCAATATGATAGGTATGTTTCAGGGTCCATCCCATTTAATTTGCTTTTTAAAAATAATCTGACTATTTAAAATTACTCTTATTTTTAAGTTTTAAATGTAAAATAATAGTTATTATTATTTTTAAAAGTATTTTTTTTAAAAATTATTTCTTATAAACTTAAAAGCATTTTAGTGGAGATTCAAAAAATTAAAAACAAGAGGGATATATATTTTTGCCGTTTGTCTTAAAATAAATAATTATAAATTATAAATAATAATAAAAAAATAAAAATAAATAAACAAAAACCTAGACTATCAAGTCAATTACAACTTGAGTGTAGCTAATGACTTAAAAAGAAGGAAATGGCAATGTCATCTCTTTGCTGTTTCTCTGCACATGGTCTGTATTTAATATTTTGTCGAGTTTTCAAATCAATAATTGATGGATGGTCTATCATTTCTATCATTCAAAGTGAAGGAAAAATAATATACCGTATGTAATTCCAAATATACATACTACCGTAGAAATGTAAATTAAGATAGAAATACATTACTAGTCAATCGGTCGGAATTCTGTCATTAAGCCGTTGAACGACACGAACTAAAATTCTCAATCTACCAGTTAAGAGCGTCCATCTACGATAATGAAAGGAGACAAATCGGAGAGAAGAGCCGGGAGTTTTAGTGTTTTTTTAGAGAGAGTTTTCTCCTATTAGAAATGTCTACTCAAATCACGCATACGTGATCTCTAAGAGGGTGGAAGTTGAGAGACTCTCAACTTTCCACCATTCCTCATTCCTATCTTATCCCACCACTTTTAAGTGATGGATTTTAAAGAGGTGGGCCACCCAAAATATAATTAAATCCAACACAAAGTATACACTAGCTCATTTTCTCTCCTCTTAAAATCGGAGTAGATTAGCACTAGTGTTTCATTTGATCCCTGGGGAAAATGTCAGCTGCACTTTTGTTATGTCTCGCTTGTTTCTTTATCCCTATCCACACTCAACAACTAATCGACGACACACATCAAGTCTTCCTAGACGCACACAACATGGTCCGTGTAGAGGTGGGTGTCACTAATTTAACGTGGAACAACCAAGTTGCAGCCTACGCACAGAATTACGCCGAGCAGAGAATTGGGGATTGCAAATTACTGCACTCAGGAGGACCATACGGTGAGAACCTTGCTTGGACCTCTTCCGATATCTCCATCCCAGATGCTGTCGGACTTTAGGTTAATGAGAAGGACAACTACGATCCTAATTCAAACACTTGTGTTAACGGCAAGGTTTGTGGCCACTATACTCAGGTAGTTTGGCAAAACACCCTAAGTCTCGGATGCGCCAAAGTGGGTTGCAAAAATGGAGGAACTTTCGTTTGCTGCAATTATGATCCACCTGGAAATATTGTTGGTCAACGTGCCTATACATTGACTCCAAACCATACAAGTTCACATGATCCGCCAAATGGTAATAATAACATACCTCCTCTGCCTAGTCCACCGGTCTATCCTATTCATAAAAGAAACAATACAGGACTTGTGTGGGGGAGTATTGCTGTAGGAAGCGTGTTGATTATTGGTTTAGTGATATTATGGATTGTTTTCAAACGAAAGAGGAAACCAAATAAGACTCGTCTGTCTTTCGATGATCAATTTGAAAATGGAATGGGACCTAGGAGGTTTTCGTACAATGAATTGGTTAATGCTACAAATAATTTTGGAGAACAGGACAAGCTAGGGGTTGGTGGATTCGGAGCGGTGTATAAGGGGTTTTTGAAGGACTTGAATTGTTTTGTTGCAGTGAAGAAGATATCCGAGCAATCTAAGCAAGGAAGTAAGGAGTATGCTGCTGAAGTCACTATTATTAGTCAATTGAGACACAAAAACATAGTCAAGCTTATCGGCTGGTGTCATGACAGAGAATTAATGCTCGTTTATGAGTTCATGTATAATGGTAGTCTGGATACACATATCTTCAAAGACAAAAGCTTATTGACATGGGATGTCAGATACAAAATCGTACAAGATATAGTTTTGGCTTTATTGTATTTACACGAAGAAGGGGATAGATGTATATTGCATAGAGATATAAAATCTAGCAATATTATGTTAGATTCGGAATTTAATGCTAAGCTTGGGGATTTCGGACTAGCAAAACTTGTAGACCATGCCGCAGGGTCTAAAACTGCAACTTTAGCCGGAACTATTGGATACATGGACCTGAATGTCTAACCACAGCAAAAGTGAGTAAAGAATCGGATGTTTATAGTTTTGGAATCGTGGCTTTGGAAATTGCATGTGGAAGAAAATGTATAGAACCAAAGGAGGAGGAAAGTCGGATTTCATTGGTGGCTTGGGTTTGGGAATCATATGGTGAGAATAAACTCAGGGATGTTGTTGATGAGAAGTTGTGTATGGAGTTTGATTGGAATGAAATGGAGCGTTTGTTGATAGTTGGATTATGGTGTGCTCATCCTGATCCAAATCTAAGACCAGCTATAAGAAGAGTTGCGCAGGTAATTAACTTCGAGTCATCATTACCAATTATCCCTCTCAGGAGGCCTGTTCCTAAATATGATACACCTACTTGCCCTGAAGTAAGCTCCAGCTCAAGTCAGTCCTTATTGTCATTATCTCTTTCTAGATGAGTTGTTGACAAAAGTTCATTTTACCTCTGTGTATTTGGTATGAATTTTCCTTCTAGTTTTAAACTTTTGGTGAGATGTCATTTTGGATATTTGTATAATATGGGAACGTGTTAGGAAGGACTATTTTTTCATGTATTTTATAATATAGACTTTGTGGAAATATCAAATAAATTGAATACAAAAATTATATGGGTTTGTGACAGTGTAACTTATAAATTAATAATATATTAAAATTTATACAAATAATTGAATGAAATATTAATGGATAGAATTTTTAGTGTTCTTTTGTTATTTACTATTTACCTGATTTGAATTTGTATTTATTATTGAATATTTATTATTCAATCATGAATAAAAAGGAGGGTTTGGCCTACTTTTTGGTTCATGCATTTTAACTTTTCTAGTATTTTATGCTATTATTATGCTTAGGAGATTTATTATTAAAAAAAAAAAAAAGGCTAAATGGGGTTTAGAACAGATAAGTATAAGGTACCTATACCTTCAATATAAGGTATATTTATCACTGGCATTACTATCCAAATTATGTCCGGCAGTTAATGGAAGTCTATTAGACTTAAATTTGCTCATATTAAAACTATTTAATATCTTAGAAATGTAGACTTTTCGATCTCCAATTTGTTTTCATTCATTTTGTCTAGATATGGTCATTTTTTAAAATTTTATAAGTTTTTTCTAAATTATTTATTCTGTCACGGCTAAGATTCATTTTTAACTTTTTAATTAGATTGATACCACGACCAATCAATAAAATATCATCCACATAAAGTAATGAAAAATAGATATGTTGTTTTCAGTTTTAAAGCAAAGACATACATCAAACATGCTTCGTTTTTAATTTTTAAATATTGAAAAAAAAAAAGTGAAATCACGGCCTAGGGAACTGCTTTAAACCATACAAAGAATGCTTCAGCAGACAAACTTTTTTAGAATTTATAGATTTAATGAACCCTTTTGGTTGAGACATATAAATGTTCTT
This sequence comes from Cardiospermum halicacabum, assembly GCA_031304145.1. Lineage (NCBI taxonomy): Eukaryota > Viridiplantae > Streptophyta > Magnoliopsida > Sapindales > Sapindaceae > Cardiospermum > Cardiospermum halicacabum. The sequence goes on from CM062394.1 coordinate 3,237,006, forward strand.
GTCTTAAAAACTATGAAGGGATGTCGTTTTGACATTCATCCGCATAACCTCCCAATTAATGTAAGCAGTTAGTGCCAACATGATTTTAATTGAAATATGCCTAAACACATGGAGAATATTTTATAAAAATCAACCCCAGCCCTCTGAGTAAAATTCTTAGGTACCAACCTTACTTTATACCTATTCTGATTATTTATTTATCAGTAAAGTTTCCTTTATCCTATAAACCCTTTACATGCCACTATCTTCTTATTCTAAGGTTTATCTACCCATATCCAAGTTCCATTTTTATATCCAAGTTCCATTTTTATGAGAGAGACTAATTCATCTTGAGTTAGCAAGATTTTCACGTGAATCTTAAAAGCTTACTATATTTCATTTTGACCTTCCAACATAGTAAAGCAATTCACTTGGACACCTAGTGTTAACGGGGTTAGAGCGTGAAGAACATATACTAGAATACATTTATTCAATATTTTCTGGAGTTCAAGTGCCTCATTTTTTTTGGACTTCAAGTGCCTCATTTTTAGTAAATGGGAGGGTTCAAATGAAATTTTACAAACATTACAAATTCAAATAAAAAGTGTGGTGTAAAAATTTTTAATTATCTTTTAGATTTCAACCAAAACGCTAAAAGTAATTTACTTATTTATCTTTTATTTTATAATTAATTATATCCTTATTTTTCAATTATATGTATATTTATAATAAATTTTAATAATTTTATATTTAAGAGCTAATTTAAAAGTTAAGATTAGTACTAAACATTCAATTCTACAGCTAACCTAACAGTTAATCTGTAATTTAAATAACAACTAACTAATACTTCTATTTGAAATATTAATTTAACTTTTATTTGAAAATTCTGATGTCAAACATATTCAAAATCAAACCAAATCAAAGTGTTCATATGGTCATTTTTATTTTTTTCTAATCAAAATTTGTAGTTATTTTCCAAGAGGAGTAATTTATTCCAAATCCCCTTCAACCTAGAGTGCACCTAAAAAAGTTTTTTTTTTTTTTTTTTTTTTTCGTTTGCTATTGGTATTGGTTATTTGGGATCATAGATAACCATACAACCATAACAAACCATTAAAGCCCTCAAACCATGCTTTTTATAAACAATAAACTCTCCATATTTTACAACCATAAACACTCCATTTGAAAAGAAAACTCTCAAGTTACATTTGATTCTACGAACTCTTATATAAAGCATTTGAAAAGAAAACTCTCAAGTTACATTTGATTCTACGAACTCTTATATAAAGCAATTAGTAATCAGTACATCAAACCAATGTCAATACCAACCTTTCATAAATAGATACCTACAAACCTATTCCTACTATTCTTATGAGTTACCACCATCTCTAACCATGTTAATAACCATGTTATAAAATAACTTAAGTGGATATAAAACAATTACATTTCAATGTAACTAGAGTGATTTAGTTGCATGAGAACGAAAAATATGAATTTATTAACTTATAATAAGAAAAGTTTGAAGGTCATATCCATTCATAATTTAATATTCATGCAAATTGGGCCGTGCTGTACAAGATATGAAGTCAACTATACATTACACTAACATTTTAGGAGTTTAAAAATGTTTCTGACATCGAAATGCATAATTAAACTCTTAATTATTACTTGGAATCCACGACTCTACATGTATATAAGAAATATCAGAGTCAAATATTGGCAATGGCAACCCACCCACACATCTTCTACAGCCAACACATAACATGGCTTCAAAACTGAAGAAGGGCGGCGAGGACTGTAAATCCTCATGGCCAGATCTTCCTCAATCACTAATCCAAAGAATCTCATGGCAACCAACATTAAGGAAAACTCTATCCGATGGTGGAGTGACAAAAACCTGGAGACAACCACCTTCAAAGCAATGCACTTCCACTTCGACAAACAATCACCAGCTTCAACTATACGGAGGAGGTCATCACCACTGCACAAAAGTCGACTCCAGCTTAAAAATCCGATTCGGCGAGTATTTCTGGCATTCCCGGAGGCCATCGCCGAAACCTGAAAAGATATATTACAAGGGATTCATTGAAGAAAAACTTGTAGTCCAAGACAACTCCTCTCCCGTTAACTACTACAATGTAGTGGAATACGAATTGCATCAGTGGTTTCAATATCTTCCTCGGTGGGACCCCACCATTCCGTTGGAACGTCTGGTGATGTCTTCGGGGAAGAAGCTTACGCTGGCCTTGACAGGCGTCACCGATCCAGCTTTTGTGTATCAGAACGGATGTGTGTGGAGAAATCAGGAGGGTAATATTCCAGATCCTCATTGTGATTCAACGGGAAAACAGAAATTGATGAGATTGACAAACGCTGTTGGCTCCAATGGCAAATTCTTCGCTTTGAGTATGCAAGGAACGCTTGCTGTTATTGAACCTGGTTGCTCTGATGAGTTGAAAATCACAGGTTTAGGTACGAAGAGAGCTGTTCCAAGTGGGGTTTCGAGGTATTTTAAGGAGTATTTGGTGGAATCCAATGGAGAGGTTTTACTCATATTTTTAGTAAGTAGAAGAAGTGTGGATATTGTGGATGATGTGGAGGTTTATGAGCTGGATGTGGAGAGATTGACTTGGGTGAAAAAGGAGAGAATTGGAGACAGGACTCTGTTTCTGGGGAGTAATTGTTGTATGTGGATTAAAGCGAGTGAGATGGGAAGCAAAACTGATTTTGTTTATTTTAGGAGTGGATGTGAATCGGTAGACGAATGGTGGATGTATGATATGAGAACAAATAGTATTTCGTCTGGCAACTCAGGCCATGGAATTCTTCCTTCGATTAGCCGCGCGTTGGATCGGCCCAAGAGAAAAAGGTTCAGCTTAAGAATAAGCAAAATGCCTCTGCGTGTCTTCTCTTAAACATATTTGCTGGTATAAATATGATGAAGATGTATCATTGTTACATTTGCATTGAGTATGTGCATACTTAAGTCATATTTCAATAAAATCTACCCCACTCCCATCAATGAACCACACGCAACATAATCCACGATTATCAAACAATAAAAACACACAAACACACTACATACATTACAGATAACATAGAAAAGCAAACAACCAAATGAAATGCAGAAGGCAATAACCGTTCATAGCTCAGGAACAGGAAGATCTTCATCATTAGGTGGAGGAAGATGCCACTGACCATCATCACCTCTAACCATCCCTTTATTCCTCTCCACCCACCATGAACCAGGTACAGACAATTCAGCCTTCAAGTAATCACAAGACTTATTAACAAGAGCCACACTTCTCTTCACTCTCAACTCAAATTCCCCTTTCTCCCCATTCCACCCGGCCACAATATGCAACATCGCCTGCAAATTATGCCAGTCACTCGGATTCTTCGACTCCTTCAAGCTCTCCGACTTCCTAGTATCAATCACCAGCTCCGTCCCAATATACTCATACCCCAACAACTTCCCTGGATAGTGAGTAATCAAATCAATCGTATTCCTAACATGCAGGACTTTGAAATTTGAATATCTCTCAGCCCTTTCTTTAAACGCTCTGTTTCCCACCTGTGGAGAACCGAACACTATCGCCGTCACGGGAATGTCTGTGAATCCATTTTCGACTAAATCGAAACCGCTTAGAATCGATAAACTCGCACCCAAGCTGTGACCGGTTAAAACAATACTCAATTTCTCGCCAGGGTAACGCTCTCTGACTAATTCTTTGATTTTGGTTTGGAGCTGAGCTCTGGCGCTGAATTTGCAGAAAGGCGATTTCGGGTCATTAGATGTGTAAATCGTGACCCAGCCTTGCATTGCTTTAGGAACATCGTCATCGTCATCACTGCTGCTGCTGTTATTGTCGATTTTGGTGTTGGATTCCTTCAACAGAGGCTTAATCGACTGCATCTTGGCGCCGAACACGTTAATCCACTCGTAGTTTCTCGTAGTTCCTCTCCAGGAGACGTAGATTTCTCGGCGGCCGAGGGATTTGGAGACCTCGTCATTCGTTACAGCGATGTAGCCGATCCAATTCGACTCGCGGTCCCATGACTCACGTGATTGGGAGTGGAGGAGAAACGCTTCCGGGAGACTAACACGTGCCGTGGCGTAGATGTAGAAAACGACGTCGTAGTTTGAGTCTGATTCCAGCATCGTTTTTGATAAGAGAGTTGACTTGCCGTAGCGGCAGCTACCGCAGTACTTAGAGTTGGTTTCGTTGTCGAAGGAGTCATAAGTGACCTGGCAAAAGTCGCCGCAGCGGAGGATTAGGTTGCGGAGGGAGAGGTCCAGGGGGTCGAGAAGGTTTGACCAGTCTTCACTGCCTAGTAACTCTTCCCAGGTTGGTTCTGACATTTTTGGTCCTATCCGGTGATCTTTTTTGTGTGGATGTTTTATTATGTTTGGGTCTGGTCTGAGTTTGAAGATGGATATTTAGCTCCTCTTCGACACTTTACACACTACTCCATCGTGAATCACATTTTTCCATTTAACAAATAGAGGGATCATAATTTGGAATCTAGAATAAAAATAGCCTTATCCGGTGAAGTGAGTTTGGTGGACAGGCGAAACCCGGGACCCAGTTAAGGTGAAATCCAAAACATTATTGAAGGCAATGATTTAAACAGTATGTTTGAGTTTATGCGCGGGAAGGGCCCATCTCACTCCATTTTAAGAGAATTTGTTTTCTCACCTCGTCTTTGATGGGTGGCAATTTCTATTATTACTTGATTATCAAAATATAAATTTATTTTAACAATATTAAATATAAAAATTATCGAGCTCAATTAATTATGAATATCATTTATCCAATTTATCGATTATTATAAAAAATATTTGAAATAATTTTTTTTAAATTCAACTCTTCGCATTTTACATCATCTTATATTAACCAAAATTGACATTAAAAAAAAAATATCAATCATCAAAATAAATATTTTAAAAATTAAAAATAATCAATAAATTTCATAACAGCTTTATTATCAATTAACTCACGGAAAAGTAAATCATAATGGAACTTGAAGTTTACTATTATTCGATTTATTAATATATAATATAACCATTTAATCCATATAGATAATTAAAATGTAATTTTTCATAAACTCAAATTTTAACATATAAACTTCTACGGAATCAGATATTTGAAATCTAATTGAAAGTTTAAATAATTTTTAAAAAATCAGAAAATATTTAACTATATTTTAATTAAAATTTTTAGAATGATTTAAAATTTGCAAAATTTTAATAATTTTTTAAAGCATAAAAATACACTCCCTAGAGGTATAAATGTATTTAAGGTGAAATTTGTTATTGTTGAAGTAGTAAATGAACGGATGAAATTGAGAGTGATAGAGGTAGGAAAATACACTTTTGTATTGAAAGAAGGCCCCTCTTGACACTTATTGGGCTGGGGTGTTGTATTAGACCTTGGACTTGATCCAATTCAATTCTCAATTTCGTCCCACATTTCAGGGTTATTTTCGATAATTCTTGAATTTCTCCTCATTTCTCTCCATTTCAAGTTTTTAGATAATTTAGATCTCCTCAACTCATCTTTTCTTTATTTTTAAAATTCATTTACCACATAAAATATTTTTCAAATTAAATTTTTTTAATTAAATCCTCATCTTCATCATTTAATATCTAATTTGATCATAAATTTTTATTTTTGGTTTAAAATCATCTAAATTCAGTTTTTTTTTCTAAAACCAACATTTTGGAATCATTTTAATTTGAAATTTCAAAAGTAATAAATCTAGAATAATTACTCCTCTAAATAAAATGAAAAAATAAAACTGAAAAAGTGGACATTACATACAAAATGAATCAACTATCTCCCTTCCCATTGAATTCAAAATTCACATGGTTACTATACCATCTATCGTAGTCCATCGGTCATATTCTTTTGATTCTTCACTAGATTTCTTATAATATTGTTAACAAACCAAATTTTAATTTTGCAAATAAAGTAATCTTAATGGATTAACACTATGTAAGATAGTGCAATTCCTGAGTTGGGTAAAAATAGAGGATTGTAATTTTAACCGTCATGAATCATGATTCTCCAATCACTAATACCTTCATTTCATCGTTTAAGTCACATTTTTTTCTTCTTAAAGGGTAAGTATTTCTACTTGTACATGGATAATCTGGGTTCATTCCCTGATAATAGTACCGAAAATTTGATGTGACCCAAGTATAAAATAAATCAAACTCTAAAAACTGTTTTCTAAAATTAAATACCAAAATTATTTATATATATATAAAGCAATCAAAACTAAATAACTATTTACTAAAACTAATAACTAATGAGCATAATTAAATAGCTGAGATTGAGTTCGATGTAAGAGACAACGTAAAACCATGATTTCACCCACTCTATCATTTAATTCTTAAGTTATTCCATGTCCAATCAAATAATCATTTATCTCAAGCAACACACATAGTTTATAATTCTCTCGAATGATATAAATCCTAATTGATTAATCTAATCGGAAATCTCCCCTACAATAAAACTCACCAATAGCATAAAGAACAAAATCATAGATAATATCGGTTCAATAAAAGATCTCACTTGTTATTTCACTAATGTTTAATTGCTTTAGATCTAATTTAACCAAACTTCTTAAGTAAGATGTAATTGTCATTCATGGACTAAAGAACTAAATTCATTGAATTTTGAATAGGTTACATCGTAACCCTTAATAAAAATTTTAGTTCCTCGTTAAAACACAAATATAAAATAACTAATAACATAGAATTAATTGAATACAAGGAAAGAACAAAATTGAAAATTAAATCATCCGGTCAACACTTGCTAGATCTTCCAAATTCTTGTTATAGCTCACGATTTTTTTCTCAAATTTCAAATCCAAGACTTAATACTCTTGATTCTCGCCTCTTCCAAACATGTTAACTTCTAAAATTTTAACTTCTATTAAACGAGTCTCAAGTTTACCTTTTATGAAGTTATATAAATTAGGTTTTTCAAACTAGGTGACAAGCTTGGGGATAAGCTTCTTTCCCTACTTGCTCACCACTTCTCACATATACATTGTACACCAACTTTGGAGTCTAGGTGACAAGCTATTATTGGCAACAAGCTTGTTTATATTTCTTTTCTCGCCCGATATTAAAATTTTGAGTTTAATCTCTTGGTGACAATGACTAGGCGACATGTTAACCGTCTTGTTTTCTCGCCCACTACTAAAATCTTGAGCTTTAAATCTTGGCAGCAAGGTAATCGCCAAGGCTTATTGCCCTCTATTAATGTTCATATTTTATGCCAACTTTATTTCAGTTTCCAAACTAACTTCTGTCGTTATTTCGAATATCAATTTAATATCTAAATGACTTTTGTCTTTCAACTTTTCCTCTCCAAATAAGCCCCAACTGTTGTTCGAGAAATTTCTAAAGAACCCTAAAAATTCTCTTTAAACACCATTAAATTCACACCTAGGCTGAGATTCATTATTGCAGTGAAAAAATACAGTAAGTCTGCGACTTATCACATATTCAATACTTATCTCGTCGCCACATTTCTCGATCCAAATATTTGGTATATCTCATTAATAGTTCTAGCAATCCTACCATATGATACACTTTTTGTACTAGATAGGATTTTGTCAAAAGTCACATCGCGCAAAGATTGACATGTAAGAATAAAAGATATTTTACAGATTTGCTAGATTTCCTCTCCAAAATTCATCACTATCAAGAAACGAGACCATCTTGAATCGTTTCCATTGTGAGTATCATCACAAGCCACTAATATTTCCAATCTATTGTTTCTTCTAGCCAATTTTTATAAAGCGAGACATAAATTTGATGTAGTTGGCATCTCAAGTGCACTTGGTTGTTGGGCATCGTCTGATATGTCTTTATAAAAGATCATAACTATCCAAATTCTTTTGTATAGATATCTTAAAAAATATTGGATTATAAGGTGTAGTTTGAGACATCTCAATAGAAGATCAATAACCACCCAAATCCTTTTGTAATGACATTCTTGACAACACCTTGTGGGTAGGTAGCATTGGAGACACCACCACAAAATCTTGCTTTAAAAAATACCTTAAGTTAGACAATCATTGTATCGATGTTCTTCGTTAATTTCAGACTTTTTGTTATGAAAATGGTGGCTGATGAATTTGGTCATTAGTTCTGCATAGGGTTGGAAGATGAGAACCACTTTTTGTAACGTCCGGTCTCCGCCCCCTGGTTTTAACCCGAAGCGCGGTGGCAGGGCGCCATGTCATTCACAATCGGTCTTAAGACTGACCACTAGCCCCACTGACCACCATTACGCTTTCCAGCATACTTTGTCCTCACTCGCATGTTTTCCAGGAAAACTTCCCGGAAGGTCACTCATCCCAAGATTGCTCCAAGTCAAGCATGCTTAACTTTGGAGTTCTCAAGTTCTGGGCTCTCGAAAACAATGTGCACATTAGTGATATAGGTAGCAATTCAATTCCTTTTAACCTTGTCTCAATATGGGGTGTTACATTCCACCCCCCTTAGGACACAACGTCCTCGTTGTGGTTGGTCCACATTATTCCCAGAATCTTTACCCCAGCTAGACGAATGCCCTGGGCTTTTCTGTCCACAGGCGTACTCGCGGTCGCAGGGTTGCTCTGATACCATTTGTAACGTCCCCCTTTAGGACACAACGTCCTCGTTGTGGTTGGTCCACATTATTCCCAGAATCTTTACCCCCGCTAGACGAATGCCCTGGGCTCTTCTGTCCACAGGCGCACTCGCGGTCGCAGGGTTGCTCTGATACCATTTGTAACGTTCGGTCTCCGCCTCCGGATTAACCCGAAGCACGATGGCAGGGCGCCACGTCATTCACAATCAGTCTTAAGACTGACCACTAGCTCCACAGACCACCATTACGCTTTCTAGCATGCTTTGTCATCACTCGCATGCTTTCCAGAAAAACTTTCCGGAAGGTCACCCATCCCAAGATTGCTGCAAGTCAAGCACGCTTATCTTTGGAGTTCTCAAGTTCCGGGCTCCCGAAAAACAATGGACACATTGGTGATATGGGTAGCAATTCAATTCATTTTAACCTTGTCTCAATATGAGGTGTTACACTTTTATGCGAAACCAGTCAGACTTGAATAGAAGGCCTTGCACAGTACTACTTCATAATATTCTTCAGCATATGCTCATGCATTATTTAGTATCACTTTGTGTAAGAATTTTTTAATAAATGAAAATTCCTATTAAAGAAAGTTGGGTATGCTTGAGTATCCTACATATATCTTGACCAAAATAGTGAACATTATCAAGTTCAATCATTCTTAAGACTTGATTAACATTTTAAAGATTTGTCTACTTGAAAAGGTTAAAACACCAATGGGAGATTTAGTAAGTCTAAGGCAGTGGTTCTAAAATTATATGTATATATTAAGAATGTGAAATTTTTTTAAGATTCCATGTCGGAGTCTACGTAGACGAGGTGTAAAAATTAGTACGTCGACATACTAGTAAATTTGGTAATGTTAGATCTGGAATCAATATAAAATTTTCGATTGTTTAGATTTCTAATGTATAAGCCTTTTATTTCTTTCCCCATTGCATTTGATTATATTCTATTTGTAGCTTTTTTTTTTTTTTTTAAATTTGAGTTCGTTTAAATTTCCATCCTGCATAACAAAAATCAACTTCATGATCTCTTCTACTCCGTTCGTCATTTTCTATTATGTCCATCTAAAATCAGGAAGCAAATATCATCTATTAAGGTTGCGTTTGGCATTAATGGTTTAAATAGTTTTTGATGGTTTAAATAACAATTCGTAAAAGTTAGGTGGTTGATTATAGTGATTTAAATAGCAATCTGACAAATGTTAAGTAGCGGTCTAATAAATACTATTTAAAATAACTTTCTTTGAACCGTTATTTTAAAACTACCAAAATTCTCTTCTATTTAACATTAACAATTGCATGTCAAATAATTCACTATAATTTTATATACAACCATTATTTGAATGGCTAAAACTACTACTAAATAGTTATCACCACAAATCTAACATTTTAGATGTTATTTCAAACCAAACCATTGGTCGCCATAATTATATCTAACATAAAATATTCTATTTCAGTTAACAAATATTCTAATCCAACTACGGTTGTTCCAAAGAGTCATCCCACAAGCGGATAAAATCAACCAAAGAGTCATCCCACAAGCGGATAAAATCAACCATCGACAAGAAATTGGTGGGAAATCAGCCCAATGTGGAATTAATATCAAAGATTCATCGTGCAAACAGCTTGGGATGGTTATAACTCAAAGCAATAATGAGGTTGATTCGTGGCTGCGTTCGAGTTTCGACTCAGCAGATGAAAAAATCGAAATAAAAAACCATTGACTTTTTTCCCTTGTGCGCCCACAGATAGTTGTTTCGATTTCTCAAAACCAGAAACCTGATTGTATTTCACAATTAGCATATGTTGTTTTATTACCAATACATAAATGTGTTTATATTAGCTCATTTCTTTTTATAGTTTCCCCAAAATCTGGAGTTGTTGAGTTCCTCGTATGACGTGTCAAAGTACTTGGATACACTTTTGACGAAAAATAATAATTATTTTTTAAGTAAGATCCAATAATTTGTTTCTGATTATTTTAAAATTGTTGGGAAAACAATTATGAATTGACATGGAACATATCCCGAAACCTGAACAAACAAAAATAAACCAGAATTACAACAAGACCAAGTAGGTAGCTTTCATCCCAGAAAACCAATCATGTACTAGGGTTATATAGCCGTACTTATTCAAATAAGCACAAATAGAACAAATATCTGACAATAATATTTTTCTTCTCTACTTTCTAAATTGTATCTTAATTGTTTCTAAAAATGTAAACTCTGACATTTGTGTTGTTTGATACCATCATCTGTGTACCATATCTTTATAGTAACTGGTTGAGATTAGTTCAGTTTTTTGGCACTGATGAATGAAAAAACCAAATTGTTGTTAAAGAGTTTAACCAGCTGTAAACTCAACTTTCTAATACGAGACGAAAACAGTAATTAAACTTAGATAATGTAATTAAATAAATTTTTAATTAATTTAATAAATATAAAAAATTTTAAAAATTAATAATTTATTATTAAATTTTAACTATTTTCAAATTAAATTATAATTATTTATTTTAATAAATCAAATTAAAATAATCGGACTAGACAATTTATGAATTTTAATAATTTTTTTATATATTAATCTAATAGTCATTCATTTGGCTGAAAATCAGTTGAATAAATTAACCTTATAAACTAATATTAGTATTTTAAAATAAATTATTACAAGACAATTATTTATTCAACAAGAGTAATATATAAAATTCATAAAAATAACTGATGTAAATCTATTAATCTCATCTTCATAATTACATTGCATAAAACCATAAACAGAAATCCATTCATATGGAATCAAATCACAGAAAATATCCAAGTTTTTTCTTAGTCAAAAAAATAATAAAATAAAAAATCATATTGATCAACTATTTTGTCACCAATAGATATAATTAATAGTTTAAAATGAAAGTACATTAATTTCAGCATCATCTACAACTATATAATCCCATATCTGATCTACAATTTTGACTCTAATCTCAAACACCATATTAAATACAGTTGACCTTTATTTTACTTTTTTATTTTCCCTTCCATATTTTACACAATTGTAAATATGATCTTTAACCAATCCAACCATATACATACTCATCCATCAAGTATGCCCATTGTATTTTAATTTTCCCCTTTTAATCACCATTTGTTTGTTACACTACTATAAATATGTAATATGACAACCTGGAACCATATACTAATTAACTTTTGTAAACTGTAACCAATCTACTTACAAATTTAACAAGCACTCCCCCCATTGAGTACACAAATTTATGATTCTTCAAAATCTATGAATTTGGATGTATATTGAATAATTAAATAATATTTGAAAGATAAGTATGAAATTGTGTTCACTTCACTGTACCAACATCCAATAAAGGACAAAAGGAAGGCAGAAAATGGAAAATGTCCTAGGAGGAGATAAATAAAAAATAAAAAATAAAAAAAAGGGTGAGTGGTTGAGTTGGTAATAAAAGAGTGCATGTGGGGTATTTCCATAAGGAGTAAAAACGAAAATGATTAAGGCAGCCAATGTATGTGTGTATAAATAGAGATAGGATAGGTTTAGTAGAAGAAAGTGAGTATCAGAATAGAGATTAATTTTCCTAAACAAGATCCCCTGGTTTTCTGGTCCCAAACCACCATTCCTTTGGGGGAAAATACCACTCTCCCTCTCTCTCTCCCACTTTAAATACTCTTCACTTCTTCATTTCATTTGAACAACGACTTCTTTTCTCTCTTTCTCTCTCAAGCTCAAAATGAGGATGAGCTGCAATGGATGTCGTATCCTCCGCAAAGGCTGCACAGAAGATTGCACAATCAAACCTTGTCTCGATTGGATCAAATCTCCCGATTCACAAGCCAATGCTACTCTCTTCCTCGCCAAGTTCTATGGCCGCGCTGGTCTCATCAATCTCATCGAGGCCGGCCCTCCCAATCACCGTCCCGGTCAGCTCCCTCTCTCTCTCTCTCTTTTTCTTTTTTATTTTTATTTTTATTTTTTAATTAAATTAATTTGGTTTGGCTTCTTTTTCTTCAGCTGTTTTCAGGTCACTTCTATACGAGGCTTGTGGACGGATAGTGGATCCGGTGTCGGGATCAGTGGGCCTGCTCTGGTCGGGTAACTGGGCCCAATGTCAAGCTGCCGTCGACGCTGTCCTCCGCGGGTTACCGATAGTGACCGGCAACACTCTCCCACCACCACTCCCGCCGCCTTTGTCCTCTTCATCTTCCGCTACGGTCACTTCCATTGCACCTGCAATGTACACCAACATTCTCCGAGCTTACGATATTCGACACGTGTCCCCCGTTGCTGATAAACCCACCAACAACAAGAGGTTGAAATCCAAGCATCCGACTCCTTGGCTCTCTGATAATGCTAATGTCATCGTCGTCGATGATGAGAGTGTTGAATCCGTTGAAGGTAAACCTTTGACACTCAAGCTCGTTGATGAAAATGGTGGTGTTGGTTTGGATCTTACTTTGGGTTTCAATGCTCCGTCCAATTAAATTAAAATTTGGGTTTTTGTTGGTTTGATGTAGTTTGATCTTTGTTTTGTAATAAGATTCCACTTCAATGGAATTGAATTGAATTTGAAACTAAACTAGTTGCGTCTGTCTGATGCTATTGAACTGAATTAACACTTGCACATACCGTAAAACACAAAACGAAATGTGGTGGTGGTACTGATTCTATGTACAGCCAATTTAATGGGGGCTTTTCATTGCAATCCAATGGCTTTCAAAAGAGACTACTCTGGAAACAGTGAAATGTGAATGGAACTGTCTTATCACTATTAATTTAATTTAACAAAATGTAATTTATCTTTTTTTTTTTTTCAAAATTTGAATTTACACAAGGAAACACAATGCCACAGAACACATTATCACAATGTACAAATGAAACACAATACCACACAATACAACACAATACCACACACCACACAATACAACATTTTGTGTGATCCAGTGCAACCATTGAACACAACACACAATACTAATTGTGGAATTGCACAACTGATTTAGATCCCAATGGTTCATATCAAATATTCAAATAGAGGGTTTTGTTGGAATTTTTTTTTTTTTTTTAATGTATTTATTTTTGTATATTTATTTATGTTGGGTTTGGGGTAATAATTAGAGGTGCAAATGGGTAAGTTGGCAAGTGAAGTGGTTCCACGTCGAGTGGTGTTTAAAGACAACTGCTCTTCATGCAAAGCTCTTGGGGTTCGTGATTTGTTGTGTTGTGAAGAGGTTTTATTTGTATCTTTTTGTTTGTGTGGGCCTGGGAATCTAATGTATATTTTTCCTTGCATTATTTAATTGATATTTTTGTGAATTAATGTGATGGTCATGATCTTAGAGAGTGAGTCTGATCTAAAGAAAATGCTAATTGACTAAAATCTTCAGTTCATTTCCTTAAATGGGGTGCTTATTTAAAAGAAAATGAAACCGTCTAGTGATGATTTTCAATGGGTTATGACTAAGAAGTTGCTAAGATTTGTATGTGGTGGAATCTTCCTTTTTTAAGAAATGAAGAGGATAATCACGTCACATAAAATAAATGAAATGGGTCCTTTTTAATTATTTATTTCTTTTTGAATTTTAGAAATTTCTTCCTCTAATTTAAAAAATAATAACAAAGCTGCCTTGATTTGTAAAATAATATCACAACTACCACCTAATCACGTCATTTAATTTGGAAGAGAACAAATAGCACAAACATGAACTGAATTGAATTTGAGACTATCTTTCTCAATCTCCTCACCATCGTTTCAAAATCTCAAACTAGCTGTCTCTGATACAGATGAACAGAATTACAACTTACGACACACATTAAAATCAAAACGAAGTGTCTGATGTCTCTACTGATTCTGCAGCTGTATGCAACAGCTAATTTAATGGGAGTTTTGATGACAATTCAGTAGTTAAAAACAAGAATAGAAATCAACAGTAAAATCGGAATGGTACTGTCTTGTCACATTAAAATTATTATATTAAAATTAAAAAATATATATATTTACTGTTTAAAATCTAAAATGTGAATTATACCAAATTTTTAAGTTTAAACCATTATCTAAAAATTAACTGATGTTATATTCTAAAATTAAAACGAAATGTGACGTTTTTATTAATTCTTGAGTTGTATACCACAACTAATTTAATGGAAGTTTTGATAATAATCAAATGGTTAAAAAAGATAATAGAAGTGAACAGTAAATAATAATAAAAATTATATAAATTTACTATTTAGAATCCAAAACTTGAAGTATATAAAATTTTTAAATTTAAACTATTGAAATATGCAAAATTTTAAAATCTAAACCATCATAATTTGTATAAGAATGAAGTGTTTTTACACTCTCAGTTCTTATTTTGAGAATAGAGAAGAATAACTCCTAATGGGAAAAATCATGGTAGAAATAGAAACTTGAGTTGAGTCTTTGAAAATGGTTCATTCAGTGAGACCTGTCCTACTCAAGTCTCCTCAAATTAACAACAATCATAACCATTGAACTACTTAAGAAATATATACCTGACCTGAGCTTCACAACTTTGACGATTTTTGTAACTATAATTGTATTGAGTATTTTGAGTAGTAAAAATGAATGAGGTTTTGAAAACGTAACGGTTGGTTATGATGTTTGATTTTTTTATTTTTTTTTTTACAATATTCTAAATGTATTTTAATATTAAATTTCTAAAAATTTATTTTATTTAATGTTGATTGTAAGTAAAAGAAATTTTAAATAAGAATATTTTATTTAAAAATTAAAATAAATTTGAAAATATAATATTAAAATATAATCAAAACATTTATTTATTATTAATATTAATATGGAATATGTTGTACATGTTATCTAGAATCGAAAACGTGACATAGATAAGATTTTCTAAACTCCGCTAATCAAAATTTTGTATAAGAATCAGCACTTTGACCTTCAAAATATTTACTTGAGTCATGTAATTAAGAAAATAGAGGCATCTGGGAAAAGTCATTCTAGAAATAGGAACTTTGAGTCTTTGAAAATTCCTCATTCAGATAGATTTAACAGATAGATTTATTTAAAATCTTTTGTTCTGAAAGATCTGTTTTATTTATCTTTTATTCAATATTTAAGTTTCACCCCATTTTATGTTTTGAGGTACATTTGGATACTAAATAATCATTTATACTTTCAAATTTTATATATACATATAATAAATTTACGTATATGGAATTCTTAATATTTTTAAAATATTAAATTGCGAATAATATCACACCATATCATTGATCTTTAAGATCCGAACAAATGAAAATATTAATTTTCATATACTAACTTACGAGAATTCATAACAATTCCTAAGGGATTCTAAGTTTTGTAGTTATACATTTGAATTTGTAGCACTATACAAACAATTTTCTAAGAGATTCTTAAGTTTAATAGTAATACGTTTGAATTTGTAGCAATTATTTATTTTATATGGTGAACCGGTTATATCCAAGAACAAGTCAGCAAAAAATTGAATGAACTTTACTTATATCGTAAACACGGAAAGTTGTTATGTTTTCGGATGATTTTGGCATAGTTCTTCTTTTTCATAAGAATGACATATTTTAAAGATATTTTCATCAACTTTTCGGGGCTAAAAGTGAATTTGAATGCTAGAAAGTACGGGAAAAGATAAATGAAGATTTAGGAGTATAAATGAGACGAAAATAGACAAAATTGGGAAAGTTAAAAAAATTTCAAGCTTGGAAAAGAAGATATCGAGTTTGCTCAGCAAAATTAGATATCAAAATTTTATGGAAGTTTTTGAGCTTGTACCAAGATACATGTCAAGATATAGCTCGGCATCTCATAAATGGAGAATCTTGTCGAGTTTGTTTTCGAGATCAATCTCGGTATTGTTAGGATTGTTCCCCGTCATGTAGGGACCATGGTTATAAACTTTGTAATATTTAGGCCCATTAGGTTTTACCTTAAGTTTGTGATATAAACTTGAGATGGGTTATCAGATTTTGGTGATGACAGATTTTGAGGCAGAGAAAATCACATCTCTTCAGGAGTAGATTGGTCTACGTCATTCAAGTATTGGTTTCAAGAGTTCAACAAGTAAGGGATGTGAAAGAGTAAAACACTTGTGAGGGGAAACACTTGAGTGATTGGTGAAAGTGTGGGTTATTCATTGTTGAGTGTTGGGTAAGTGAGAGTGTACTCTTCCATCTCAATAATATTATTGGCGCCTTCGTGGGCGTACCCGCAATTTGGGGAACCACGTAAATCTGTGTGTTTACTCTTTCTATAGGTTTATTATTATCCATTACTGTTGAGTTTTATATTTGTTGTTTGTTTCTGCTTTAAGTTAGCATAATATATTCTTTCAATTTCCTAACAAAGTTAGGGTGTAAAACCCAATGCCACATCGGTAATGCAATAGGATAATGACTTGTATATAAAGAATCCAGAGAACTCTATTAGTATGAGGCCTTTTGGGTGGTGGTATCCAAAAACAAATCCGTGCGGGTTCGACCTTGGTCCAAAGTGAACAATATCATACTAATGTGAGAGTTGGGAGCGGCTCCGGAGGGTTCAACAAGTGGTATCAAATTCTGGTTCTTAGATGGAGCCCGTGATTAGATCCGTAGTGTGCCTTATGTTGAAAGTCTTCTTGATAACATGGTGGTCAAGTAGCGAGTCCCGTTAGGTAGTAACCGTGGTATAAGATGGTTTGACGGATCGGTTGAATATCTCAACGCGACAAGTGACTGATGGGCCGGAGAATTATCTCGAGGGGAGGTTATCTGATGTGCGGTCCTTGATTTGAAGGATTAGTGGACTAACTCAAGAGAAGGCGATGTGGCATTTGGTTTGAAGGGGAGGATTATTGGGGTGTCAAACCGAATACCACATCGATAATGCAAAAGGATAATAACTTGGATATAAAACATCCAGAGAACTCCATTAGTATGAGGTCTTTTGGGTGGTGGTACCCAAGAACAAATCCGTGCGGGCTCAGCCCCTGACCCAAAGCGGACAATATCATACTAATGTGGGATTGGGAGGACGGCTCCGGAGGGTCCAACATGTATCTCATGTAGAAATCTCGAATAGAGATGTTTGCCAAAGTAAATGCCAATATTGGAACTCGGCAACATATGCAGAAAATTATACCCGAGCAACTTGACGAGTTGATGCTAACTTAGTAAATCTTTGAAGGAAAAAAATAGAAGCTTTTGAGATCCATTTTGTAAGGAGCTTATCTTGTACTATTAATATTCAATTTAACCTCCAAGAACTAGGTCTTTGTTCATTTTCCAAACTTAAATATTTTAGAAAAGAATTGAAATAAATTGCTCTTCATTTTTCTCTCAAATTTTAGTGGATTCATGAAGAAGATGTGTGGAATTGAAGCATGATCTCTCAAGATCCAAGCTCAAGACTCTATCCATCCTCTACGTTACTAGTTTCATCATTTCCCTTACTCATTCTATTTTCTATAGTTTTTTATATGGAATTCTTGATGATTCATGTTTATATTTGTCTAGTTATGATAAGCTAAAATTGATGTGATTGTATTCTTGCGGATCTAAGTAGATCTTATGATTTTAAGCCTTTCATGTGCTTTAATAGTGATATCTTGAATATAGCATATTTGTGTATTTGAATGATTAATTAAATTGATAATAATCCATTGATATATTTAATCTTGAATGAAACTAGGCATGGTAATTTCATGATTAGATTTAAGGAAATTGAGTGATTAAATTGATACTAGACACAATGAGTTTTTAATCCTCTCTACCTTGGATTGTGATGAATTGATATTTTTAATCATTTTATAAACATATAAGTGGTTGTAGAAGATATAAATTAATGTAATTATTTGAAAGAACATTAGGTAAATACTAATGAAATCCATTGCAATATTTTCATATATAATGTGTTTGATGTAATAATCTAAAAGATGATCAATGTTTTACTTAGTGAAACAAAAGATTCAATCATTCTCTTCGTAAGATCTTTATTAAAATCTAAGTTTGACTTTAATTCTTGTTGATTTTCTTACAATTGTTAGTCAATTGTTAGTTTTGTTTTAATATGAAGATCATTCTTAATTTTGAGTATACTTTACTTCATTAGACTCGTAGCATATAAAGTGACTACAATCCCTTGAGTACGATATTTGTAATATTGTATTACGATAGATAGATAAGCTTAGAAACTTGATTGATATTGAGTTTATTGAGTGTAAGTTTCTACCATATCATTCTTAGCGTTGTTTTCAGAGATTGTATTATTGTGTAAGTTTATTTGAAACCTAGTGTACTTTTAAGCTTTCCTTTTGTGTTTTTCTAGGTTTGTCTAAAGAATATCTCAAAGAAGTCACTTAGAACCTCTTGATCCGGAGATTGAAAGGACTATTCACAATCTTATGAGACAAAGAGAGAAAGAACAAGTTTCAAATGAGACAATGGCTAGTCATGGCGGAAGTAGAAATGGTTCCCATGATGGTGATGATAAAAAAGAAAGATATAGTGACCATGGAAAACTAAGAATGACTTAAGGAAATATAGCATCCAACCCGTAAATAGTATGTCCCTTTTTATAAATGTGCCACCAATTGGTATTGACAACTTCGAGGTAAGATCCGGGCTAACATAAATAGTGCAACAATCTAGATTTGGGGTTATTGCAAATGATGGTCCAAATTAATACATTAACAAGTTCATGTATCTTTATAGCACTTTCAAATAAAATAGAGTGTTGAATGATGCTATTCGCTTAAGATTGTTTCCATTTTCATTGAGGGACAAAGCTCATGATTGATTATACTTTTTGCCCCAATGATGCATAAATACATTGGATGAGTTGGTTTTGAATTGAATTTGAGAATGGTTTCCTCAATCTTCTCACCATTATCACATAAATTTCAAAATCGCAAACTGGTTGTCTCTTATACAGATTAATAGAATTACAACTTATGATATACATTAAAATCAAAACGAAATATTTATCTTTACTAATTTTTCATGTTGTGTACACTAACTAATTTAAAGGGGTTGATGATAATCCAATTGCTAAAAGAGAGAATACAAGGGAAACAGTCAAATGAGAATGATAATGTTTGGTCACATTAAAAATAAAGATATAATGAAACTACTGCCCACAATCTAAAATCTAAAATGTGGGCTATACAAGATTTTTAATTCTAAACCATCAAATTTTGCACAAGAATCCACAACTTTTATCCTAAATTTGTACTTGAATCATGAAATTAAAAGAATAGAGATATCTAATGTGAAAATTCATCATAGAAAAATAAAAATTTGAGTCTTGAAAATCCTTCATTCAGATAATCATGCTTTATTTGTGCCTCCTCTAATGAGCAGCACTCAGAACCATTAAACTTAAGAAGAAGAAAAAATGATGTCTTGTTGAACTTTTGGATTACCCAACAATTAAGTTTCACTCCATCTTATGATTTAGAATCGGTAAAAGACCTAACTCTCCCCGAAAGAATTCTCAATGGGTGAGGATTGCCTCAATCATTATATAAAAGCTATTAGCCCTTTAACTATACAATGTGTGATTTCACACGCCCCCCCTCACGTCCAGCATACGGGCATGGAGCCAACGGGTTACTCTCAAAACGACACATAATAAGGCCCATTTATCCACAGACGCCTAGGTCAGCTTTAATACCATGTTAAAAGGTTTAACTTACTCTAAAAAGAGCCATCAAGGAGTGAGGATTATCTCAATCATTATATTGAAACTATTAGCCATTTAGTTAAGTAACGTGGGATTTCACAATAACACATTTAGTAATGGTTATATAGCATCACGTTAAATTTAACGTAAGTTATGACTTTTACTCAATTTTAAAATATTTCAAATATTATCAACAATACTGTCGAACCACATGATTAGCCCTTAAAGTCCAAAAATATGAAGGTATAACCTTCACATACAAGTCACAATGGTTCAAAACAATTCCTAATTAAGAGATCCTAAACTTTATGGTTACATTTGGATTCCTAGTATCCAATTAGCATAGTTATCCTTACATGTTACATATTGTGAATGATGATCATATCCAAAATCAAGTTATAAAAAGCGTCCAATAAACTCTTAGGACATTCCAACATTACTCACTCTTAGGGAGATGGATATCAAATCTACTAAAATATAATAAAAACTTTGCAGCTAGTAATGTAGGCAAGAAGGGTGGATCCCATGAAAAACAAATAATCAATTTTATTTAGAAAATGATTGAATTAACATTAAATGAAAAAGATAAATTTGATTAAATAATAAATATTAAAAAATTTTAATAAATAAAGTAATTCAACAAATCAAATTATATAATAATAAGAGTTTTATACCGATTCATTTTATTTTATTGTATATTTTATGACAAAAAGTGTCTCCTAATTAGTTTCTAATCTACCATTAACATTAACCAAATGTCTAACCGATTCAATTGTATATTACATTAAAATTAAAAAGAATTGTTGTCGTAACAAACAAATAAATAAAATGAATTTACTTATATATAATTATAAAGTCTAGAATTTGAGCCTAAAATTTTTATTAATGATTGACTTAATTTATTTTAAAATTTTGAAATTCTTTTATTAAGGGAAAAATTGAGATTAGCAATATGAGTATTAGGATCTATTATGTTAATAAAAAAAAAAAAAAAATTAATTTCAAAAATAATATTTGAAACTAAATTTATGGTCTTAGAATAAAAGGTGAATTTGAAAGAGAAAATCAGATTTGAGATTTTTAAAATGGTTTCAATGATTAGGAGGATTTGGAAATCAAGAGAATTGAGATATTAGTGGATTGGATTTTAAAGAATTGATTTGGGCCAAACATGGATTTAGGCCCAAAAGCCACCCAAAGAACCCACCCTAACCCTCACCTCACTCTCCAAAGTAGAAATAAAAACTTGAGCATCTGAAGATGCTTCATTCCTTGAGTTGAGACCACTACTATTCACAAATCATACCATTCAACAACATAAGAAATGAAGCCTTGTTCAACTTTTGGATGATGTCTTTTTTTCTTTCACAAAACATTTTCTTCACAGAATCTTATAACTGAGGTCCATTTGAAGTACATGTAATCCTTCCAGCCAAATCAGGTTGATTAGAAGTAGATAACAAGGAAACAATAACTGTCACATATCATAAAAACAGGAAACTTGACAGACAAAAAAAAATAAAAAATCATTGAGTTATTGGACTTCAGGTTTTGCTTTGGTTTAATTTTTTAATTCTGTGGAACATGAACATGTACATGTACATGTACAATTTTGGCATGTTGGTCGTTTGCTTTGTCTGAAGGTAAACTCATATTTATATTTTTATCGAAAATACATCTACCTGTCTGTACCTCTATTAACTATTATTACGGTATACCCAATTTTCAGATTTAACATAATGTATTACCAAAACATTGTCATGTTCTTATGCTTACATAGTATCTAGCCTGTTTGCAGAGTCCAGAAATTAAGAGGCTTCATTTATTATCACAATGCAACTTGAGTTCTATTGTAGTTGGATATGATTTCCATTTCAGAATATTTAATTAGAGTAAAACCATACCAACATCCACCTACAGTCAATAAAATAGTCATACTTTCAACTCCGGAAATTAATGAACACACAAACAAATTTAATTTCTGTGTCAGATCAGCACAGTCCATTCCATCAACGTGTTCTGATTCTGTTCATGAATTTCAAAGTCAAAGACATCCAAATCTTCTTTTCTTTTTATGTAACTTTGCTCATATACACTGTATACAAATGCTTCGGTGGGATACAAAACTATACCAAAATCAGTCCATTTTTGGGTACCAAACAATCACACAAAACGAAATCATTATCGGAATTGAAATTGGTTTAATAGTGTCACATGGTTAGTTTACATCTTTCTATACACGTGTGTGATGCCTGCTTCTTGTTCATTTCCACACACAACAATGTAGATGATGTTATTGGTCTAATCTTGGACAATGATTTCAATAGTAATGTATGGTTACTGTGGATGATAAAAGAGATTGGGACATGGAGATTTATTAAGATGTTGAAAATGTTAGTTGAGAAATGAGACCCACAGAGGAAGAAGAATGGTTTTTAAGTTAAATAATGTGAAGCAAAACGCAAACACCACCCATGTGACCATCACTTTGTTTGCTTGCTTCCATTACTTTTTTTTTTTTTCACCTTTTAAAGATGTTTCCTACAAAGCATTCTTTTTCGTTTAAATTCATTGATTCCTATAGCTAGCACATAAAATGTGTTCATTATTTTACTAAGAGACAAAGTTGTATGGGTTACAGGTTTTGATCAAGTAGCTTTGTTGAGTTGTCAGGAAACCAATTTTACAAACAATGGCGGATATTCCTCTAATAGAGTTGTTGTTGAGAGGAGTTTTCATTTCAATTCCATTTTCATGGTCCCAATTTGTTGAAACCAATGTGAACAAGATTTTACATTTATTTAACCCAGATAGATTACAGGGAAGCTGAAAGTGATCAAATTTCACCTCACCTCATCCAAAAAGGATGTGAAGGTGTGGTGGGTCCATATTTTATGGTGAGCTATATCTTACTTTGCACATTCTTTTTCTTTTTTTTTTTAATTTTCTCTCTCTTTGTATACAAATATAAATAGAGTCACTCACATCTGCTAACAATTCCACTCTTCTCTTTTAAGATGAAGAATGGTTATGATTATGGTTATGGAGATGATAACAGTGGCTCTTCCTCTTGTTACTTCCATCCAAAAGAAGCCATTGTTGGTGTGTGTCCAGTTTGTCTACATGAGAGACTTGTTATCTTAGCTTCAAAGCAAAATCAGACCTCATCAAAGGCTAAATCTGTCTCAGACAAAAGACCTCTCAAGACAAAAGTCTTCGCTTTCAGATCACTTCTCAACCGCTTCGAGTTTCGCAATTGGAAATCCACTCACACCTCTCATGTTCCCCAAGATGAGGATGATGGCTTTGAAGAAGATGACGACGATGACGATGCATGTAGCAGTCAGGAAGAAGGTACTGTGCTGTGTGTGATTATATTTTATTTCATTTTAAATTTTAGGGATTTATTTTATTTTATTTATTATTTTTGGGGGAAGCAGAGTCGTTTATATCAATAAAGTTCGAAAACAATGGAGCAGCGTCGTGGGAAAAAGGTACAGTTTCGTCGAATGTGTCGTCGTGGTCAAAGCAGCAGAGCAGTAACAAGATACAGAGTGTGATAGAGCACGCTAAGCCCCGTGGATCGCTTAGGTGGCGGAAGCGTATTGGTCACTTGTTACAGCTTCTTAGATGGAAGAGGTCCACCAAAGTAGCCGTCGAAGCCGGCGGCGTTAAAGTCATCAGAAAAGGTTGGATCAGAACTCTCACCAAGAGAACAACAAAGCCACCATTCTACACCAAGTAAGTCACTCAAGGAAATTGAAAATTTTTTTCTTTTAAATCACATTTTTATCTTTTGTGGGTTTGAAATTATAAGCTTTAATAGAGTGATTTCAATATTCCATGTTTATAGTAATGTTCCAAGAAGAAGAAAAAGAAAGAGAAGGAGACATAAGGGTCCAAAAAGACTGTATAGTTGTAGAAAATTGTGTCATTTAGTTGTCTGTGTTGGGAGGAATTTACAATTATGAATGATTATTTATAATAATAACCTCTTCACTCTCCTGTTTTGATCAATCATAGTAAATAAATAGAGCATCATCTTCATGGCCTTATACGTGCATTTATGCAATTGATGTGTATTGAAAAAGATCTATGTACTAGTACTAGATCAGAGAGTGGTTGAGAAGGTTTGAAGGGCCAATTTGGTTGAGTTGTCTCTCTGTTGGGTGTGTATCTAATGCAATGCATGACCATTATTAGGGACCATTGAGTTTTATGAAGGACCACCATAGGTTTTGGATTGTTAGCTAAGAAAAAGGTTTCAATGGAGTGGACGAAAATGACAACACAGTATGAATATCAATCTACAATACTTAGAGAGTCAGATATTGCTGCATTTAAATACTATAACAGATTATGTATTATAATATATTTCAATTGACGCGTTTGGAAGGGGTGGTGATCAGTGAATATTGACCTCAGAAAAGGGTCTGAAAACGGGTCAATTAGGTTGAAGGAATGTAGGGCACTGGGTAGGAGAAAATCAGAAAAGGAAACAAAAATTTGTCAAAAAGAGAATAACAGAGCAGTTATGGATGGCTTATTGAATATGATGTTTGAGTAAACTTCAATGAATATCTATAATTTGTCGTTTGATTAGCAAGAGTAGTTACATGTTAACATCTTTACAATCAATTATTATCATCGGTGGTTAAGTTTCTAGATGATAAAATTATGTCTTCCAAAGTAATATTAAAGAAAAAGTATGTTTTGGATGTATGTATATCTGTCAAACATACAGATGCATGTGTTTCTGAGGAGGACCCCAACGTTATAAAAAGTCTTGGCCATCCACCAAAATTTGAAGAATAAAGAGAAGCAGCTTTAGTTTCTTTGGTTTCAAGATATAAAATGGCTTTCTTTAGAAGCTCTCAAGTCAAACAGCTTTAAAGGGTCATATTGCTTTCTCTATTGACATCCCTTCCTTTGTAGGCCTTAGCCAAAACTTTAGGTGTCTCTTTTTCTCTCGCATTTTCCATGGCTTTAATCACAATTCAATCTCAAACAACAGTCCACAAGCACATGAATCATGAATAAGGAAGAGGTTTAAACTCTGATAAATCAGTTCTTAAATTAATAGGATCTATAAATAATGACATATATTAGCGGTTATGGTTGATAATATATATGAACCTGAATACATTTTATCTATGGGAACAAAAAAAAATATAAGAAAAAAAAATCTGAAGAGTGATCATCTAACGTAGTAGTGTTCACACAACAAAGAGCCGTTGTTTTGTTTCCCAAATCTTCTCTGTTTAACAACCACTGAAGCTCGCCGTCTAAACTAGACTTTATCATCTAATTTATCATTTACAAGCGGAAGCAATTCCATAAGATTCTTAGGAGTTCGGGGTGTCCGTGGAGTTCCAGGTGGTGGTGATTGTTGTGAAAGCTTGTGTCTCACGTAACCGTAGAAAGTACATCCTATGAGAGTGATACCACAGCCCACAGCATTTAAGCCCGAGATGGGATTCTTAAATATCAGCCATGAAACCAACACAGCAACCGCGACCTGCATTCAGTAAAAACAGTAATGATTCTAGCAAAAAGAAAAGCTGATTTGAACCACAAATCCAGTCATAGGCAATGACCAATACAAATCTTCTGTATTTCTCACCTTAAGATTTCCTGCAACGTTGAATGTGACAGCAGTTGTGGAGTGAATCACGTAAAATATGGAGAAATTAAGACAGAATGCCAGCACTCCAGAGCTGAAAATAATGATGAGTGCAGACGCAACGTCTGGACTGGTGTGAAACCACTCCACTATCCCACTACCTTCTAGCAGCAGTGCTGGTCCTGCCAATATCATGGTTGCAAAGGGTGCCATGTAGTACACTGTGTTTATGCTAGAGAGCATAAAAATCCAGGAGAAGTAAAATGTTAGGCAACTTGTGCATTGAGTAACAGCATAAATTTACACATACAAGCATATGACACAATATAGCTAAGAAACAACTGCTCCCTTTCTATTTCCATAATAATGATAATTTTTCCTCCACAAACTTCATATACATATAAATTCTATTTAAAAGGAAAAAATTGGCATGCTGTGCTCTGAGTGTTGATGCCTGAGGACATGTTTCAAAGAGAGTCAAAAGTCAGCATGAGCTCTAAAGGGAAAGTCCTTGTATACTAAGGCTCTCCCCTCAGAGTGAATTCTACAATAACGAAAAATATAATCCCCAAATCAACTGGGCATTGATCTACATGAATTTTCGTCTTCCACTTCCTTTTTATCTCTAAGTAAATACATACTCCTCAAGTCTCTCATACATCCTAAAAAATTCATGTCTAGCTACATCATTTATCCTAGTATATGGTTACTAGAACTACTCCATGCACAATCCAAAGCCTCTAAGCGTGAACTCAATTCAAAATAGGTTATGCCAAAGACTTGTAATACAAATCCACTTTTGGTATTTCCTAGGAATCCTTTTCCATAACATGATATAACCAGATTTCTTTAACAATTTGGATTTACTCTAAATTCAGAGAGTAAATAATACAGGAATCAAGAAAAATAAAATGGTAATATAAGTTATAGAACAAATATATTACCTGTCAAACTTGTATCCATGCAGCAGAGACTCAGCAAGGATAGTCTTTGTCGAAGTAGCCAAACATCCAAGTAAAGCAGCACAAAATCCAAACATATTAAAACTAAGCTCTGTGACAGATGTAAGGAGTATACCTCCAACTATGGGAATCAGAGAAGCCCAAATTCGGAAGTCAAAATACTTTCTCCAAACCAACCACTGCAAAACAACTGTCCAGATACATCCAGATCACATGCTAGTATGACATATTGACCACAAAATACTTGTGGACTGAACAGATAAAAGAACTCAAGTAATCATTGTTTGGACACCAGACCTGTAGTTGCCGGAGTAAATGACTTAATTGTCTGCATAAAGGAAACTGGAATGTAACGCAAGCTAACATTCCCCAACACGATGTTGATACAGAAAACAAATGACATAGGAAAGATCCTTCTCCATCTATCCTCCCGATCAACCACTATCAAAGGTTTAATTTCCAGAATCTTAATTACCACATATGCTCCAATTGATGAGCAAATGAAGTGAACACATGAAACTGATAGAGGAAATTTGAAATCCAATTTCTGCAGAGGCACAAAACGAAAGTAAGTCAATGTCATTCTAGAAATCTAACATTGCTGCACAAACAATACTACTTCCAACCATCAGGAAAGACGGCTAACTTGATATGTATACTTTTTAATGTAACAACCACTGAAGATCACATCGGAAGTAGGACAAATAAAAGGAATACCTATTATTAGTACATAACACAGAGTATATATTCACACAACCCATCAATCACTTGGCAGAAGCTTCTGCCGGTCATAAGTTGATCTAGACAACACCATGAAACATCAAACAATATTGTCCCTGTATTATGGCAAATAAAGAAATTTTCGAATATTCCAACCCAATTATAAGTAGAAAGGATTTCGGCATATGCAATAAAGAGAGCTTAGCTTACTTGAAAAAACAATAAGCCAAGTGGAAGTTCGTTCGTACAGATTTTGCAGCCTAAAAGTTAAATAACATGGTGCCAAAGGCATTCCTTTGTGATTATATCTAAGTACGTTGGTGGTAGTGTAATGTTAAACATGTTCAAACTTTTAAATTTACAATAGAAGTAAGAATAAGATTAGCATTTCAATATCATATAAGTGAGTACAACTACTCTAAAAGGTAACTTAGAAGAAAGAAATAAAGAAAAAAAATCAATCAACTCCTCAAAAACTTCACAAGAGACATGTCATCCAAAAACACAGCCGCAAATGAGTTCTTCAATACAAAAGTTGGATACTCATTCATTAGTTCCATAACTAGTCCATTCTCTTATCATGTCCCAACAGGTCCAAAACAACAACCTTGAAAGCAAAAGGCAGCTATCTAACGTATAAATCACTTCTTTCAAAGTTCTATACCAACATGTTTACCAAAGCCTTTCTTTCCCTTTTTCTTGTATCAGTACTTCAAAATCCCAAACCACAATTGATTTGGGATTGATTCTTGTATTTTTTTGTTTATGCTAAGCATTCCCAAACTGTCACTAAGGACAGCTTATAGAATCAACAAATTTGATGGTTCAAAATATAGAAGTGCAAGGATCATAGATTGGAAGATATAAATAAAGTTAAACTAATAGCCACTTCCTATGTGAATAAACACAACTTTGATTCAGTTTTCGCAGGATGCAAAAGATAAAGTAGCATCTACAATGAACTCTCTCCATCCTACAAAATTCATTATTTAAAGCATCAAGAACAATTGCCATGCATAAGAATCCCTTCCACCTCGAATCATAGACTGCTATCTTATTTTCCTCTCTACCTACTTCCTAAATCGGCCAACAGGGAACCAAAGTTCCATTTTCTAATCTCTGTGACGATGAACCATAACCAAGTAACTATACTTGATCCCCAGACAAATTCAATCCATCCAAATAACCCACTAAGAACCAAATTAAGCCAACAGCTTTGCCATTAGTCATAGTAAGTTCTTGTACCCATAAAAGCCACAAGGACAACAAGAAACAACCACATAACAAAACTATAAAATTATATGCAGACCAAATGGGAAACCATTTACCATCTCATCACATTCCCCACTTCTAGTATATAACAAAAATTCCACAGTCAGGACATTTCTATGTATCAAATCCCAAAACAAACAAACAAATAAATAAATAAATAAAACAAAAAATTCAAATTTTCACACAATTCGAAGTATTCCATCCTTTCATTTCCACGTCTAAATTCGAACTATCAAACAACAAGACACGAAAACCACAAAACCCAGAAAATTGGACACGATCACAGAGATCAAAGAACAAACACCAAATCAAAACCAAATAACCAGATCAAGAATTCGAAAAACGAAAAACAAACCTGAAAGATCCACTTGTTGGTGATAATAACAGTGACATTGAAAGCCCACCACTGAACGATAGCCAAAAGAGATCTGAACACACTCCACTGACACAAACTCTCTTCCATCTCAATTCCCTCACAACAACCGCCGCTCAAGGCAGCAGCTATTATAATAATATTAAAAATATAGACAGAAGAGAACAAAACAGAAACCAATATGATAAAAACAAAAGTTGAATTCAATTATAAAGAAGCCAGCAGGAGGGAGGAGGAGGAAACTGGGGGAGAGTGTAACGGTGTGTTGTGTTGTGTAGAGCCAACTCCTCTTCCACGTGATTTTCTTCTCTTCACAACCTATTTCTATTTCCTTCCTTTCTCTTTAATCTATAATTTTTTTTAATTAATTAAATTGTGTTGTGATGGTGTGGGACCAACAGAAAAGGACTTTTCCGAGGTAATTGGGTTAAGATGAGATCGGGCGTTGTTGTCCGTTGGATTCATTGAATCTATTAGTTTAGTTTGTGTTTTGACTTTTATTTTCTACTAATTTGACGCCCACCAATGTTGGTAAACATACACATGTTGTGTACTATAGTTTTATTTTTTACACTCATAACTTGATCGTATCACTTTCGAACATGTATCAAGTTTTCTAGTGGAATAACAAGTTGAAAATTCTTATTTTGGATTCTATAGTTAGAGGACACTTGTTCAAGTCTTAGCCCAATCAGATTATTATTTCATTAGATGATTAATATGATAAAATAAATACTATATTTATTCATGATGCATTTATATCTCAATAATTAATAATAATATACAAAATTGGAAAATTTCAGATAGTAGAATACCATCAAGACACTCAAATCATGGACCATGGTAACATTATACCCGTCCAAAATTAGAAAAACCACTGACGTTACAACTACTCTTCTGAATTACCAATTAAAATCAATTATTCAACTTTTAGCTTTAGGATCTCGAGATATTTACTAAATATAAGACACAATACAAGAATGTGATCTTGATTTTAAAGGTAGATTTTTATATAGCAGTACAATTCAATTTAAAGTGATGCCACCTTATATAGAAAACTGCCAAATTTTGACGTGTAATGAATTTACACTTCCATCCTATTTTTCCATTTAAGCTTTTTCTTCTTCCTAATATTCAAATGGTTAGGTGATAATTTATGAGATTTTGAAACTTGTGTCTTCTAAATTATGTGCCTGTTTAGCCCAAAAGATGCACCAATAGGGCAATAAATAAAGAAGTCAAATGGTAGATGTGTATAAAACGGCAGCTTGAAAACGCGTTTAAAAGTTGCAAAGTGAAAGAAATAAATGCACTTGTTGTACAAGTCAAATAATGCACACATGGATTGTAAATACATGCTTGAAAACGAAGCTTCCATAATCATTTTTTTTAACAGAAGTTATTGTCCGAAAAATAGAAATACAAGAGCAGTAACTTGCAAGTCATCATAGCCCATCGGTTTCACTTTAAGTGAATGGAGGACATAAAGCAGAAGGTACATGCAACAAAATTCGGGACACAATACGGACGTAAATTAATTCCAATAGGGCACTTCACTTGATATTGAAGTATAGTGTGTGGACACATACAATGAATTTTGAGGCACATGTGACACACCATCTATTTACAAACATATCATGAAATAGACTTGGATAGAGCAATCTGAAGAGGGTAATGAAATCATGACATATAGTGGTATTCATTCATTCATTTTGTTTAAATGTCGACATATGTTTTAATACTAGCGGTCTATTCAATGGATTCATGTCACATAAATTTAGATGATGTTAGAAAGAAATCTCATTAAATAGGGACATGTAAAATCATAAACGATTAGATAATGATGTTACCAATTAATTAATTGATACTACAAATAACAAGAATATTTTTAGTTTCAAAAATATAAATAAATAAAGTGGGAAGAATATTCGTAGAATTTTGGAAATCAGGTAGTTTCCTCTTCTTCTATAGTAGACTTCAATCTTGAAAGTTGAACAAAAAAATTTGCCAAACTCTATTTCACTAGTGTTCACATCTAGAATCTACAAGTTTGGCAGCAATGCAAAGACTGTATCCACTAATCAACCATTCGAAAACAAAAATAAATAAATAAATAAATAAATAAATAAACAAAAGCAAAAAAAAAAAAATTCAACTTTCCATCCAAGGGATGCAAGCTCATATAATGCGTATCATTGAAAAACACAGCAAAATTTTACATAGCTACAATTTATAAGATATAAGGTTTAAAGGAAGATATATTTCATTTTAAATATTGAACTGAATATCAATTGGCAATTCAATCCAAATGAATGCTATGTCAAAGTGGTTGGTTACCTGCAGCGAAAGAGGAGTAGACATGCTCAAGACCATGCTTCAACATTGTACTTACCAGCTCTGTTCAAAGCTCTAAGCCACATTGCCGCTGAGTCCCTTGGAATCCCACCTTCTTTTGATACAATTTCCTTAAATGCTGACCAAACATCTGAGGGCATTTTGGTTGAGGAGCCTGCGACATAAATAGATGCCTCTGAAACAAGTAAATTCCAGATCCTTTGGCTCTGTTCCAACATCTTATGTTGCACATACACTTTCTGTGGCTGGTCTCTTGAGAAGGCAACATAAAATCCCCCACCCTTGGCTTCTGAAAGTATCCCTTCATTTTCTGAATGGCGTAACCAGAAGTCTTTGTATAAGAAGTCATTATGCTCGTTTCGGCAACCAAAGAAGAAGATAATTGGAGCGGTAGGACCTGACAAACTCTGTATGGCTCTTTCCTCCACAAATCCACGGAATGGTGCACACCCAGTTCCAGGTCCAATAAGTACAAGGGGAACTGATGGTAGTGGCCGAGGAAGGGAACCTTTTTGGAACCATACGGGAATATATGTGCCTACTTAAACAGCAAAGTTTAGCAGATTGGTTAGAAAAATGGTAGCAATTCTCAAAAGTAAGAGTAAAATTTCATTTGTTGTGTTCTTACTTTGCTGAGGATCAAGTCCGGCAAGCCATGTTGAACAGAGGCCATTTCGCTTCCTTTTATAAGGTGTCATCCATGATACTACACTGACAGTTAAATGCACTTGATTGGGATGTGCTGAAAGAGAAGAAGAAATAGAGAAAGCTCTTGATTTCAATGGTGGAACTAACTGCACCAGCCATTGGAATGGCATCTCTACAGAAGGAAAATCCTGTAATACCTATATAACAAAGCAATCACCACACATAAATTAAACAACAAATAGATAGTTATCAAATTTTTGGAGAAAGAAGGCATGCAAAGAGAGAGAACCACACAACAGACTGAGTTACAGAACACTAACATCTCATAAACCTACTCTACACAAACTCCAAGCAGAAACTGTTTTTTTTTTTTTTTTTTTTTTCTGATCCAAGAAACAAAAAATAGAGCCAAATTTAATACTAACTTCACTGAGCAAGATGTCTGTAAATGACTCATAAGGTCCAAGTAGTAAAATTGCATTCTTAGACACTTACCTCGAGAACAGTTCTTCCTTCTTTCTGGTTGTATTGGTATAAGTCATCTCTTCCTTCTGGAGAAGCAAAATATAGAAGTCTTTCCTTTTCATGCTCCGCTTTTGCAAAGAAACTCATCACCTGTGAAAGATGTTTTTCAGTCAGGAAGCAATAACAGCACACAAATATATATTGCGTAGACACATCACTGGATTATTTGACATTGCAAATGGAGCTTGATTCTTCACATGAATTACAACACACTTATTTGTTGCAAACCACAAATCCTTTATCAATTTTCTCAACCACAATGCCTGATTTTCAGCAGTGACAAACTCAGCCTCTTCATTTGACTGAGCCACAATATCTTGTTTATTGGAACACTAAGAAAAAACAAGCAGTAACAAAAGTAAACAATATTCCGACTAACTTTCCATATCATCTGCTGAACCTACCCTCACTATAGAGAATTCTTGTAATTTGAACTTCTGACCTTTACATAATTTCACTCCAAAAGATTTTATTCCTTTTCGATACATCAACTCCCTTTTTGCAACTACTAGATGAGATTATCCCAGACAACTCTTAAACTCACAACAAATAGCACTTCAGGTCTAGTTGTAGTGAGACTAAACAACCAATCAAGCTTCTATATATGATATGTCTAACATCTAAAAGATCTGTTCTATCACTTTTCTATTACTGCCATGATCTCTTGACAAATAAAATTTTGGTATGGACTTTACATGATCTCCAACCCAAAAAATATGCCACCTTTCCTAAATCTGTCATTTCAAAGATAGTATACAAATTATGCTTCACTTTTTCAATCTGCTGCTCACCATTTCCAGTCAACAAGACACCATCTACACAAAGTGACACACAACACTGTAATTCACAGTTTTAATATAAAGAGTGGATTCACTTTAAGATTTATCAAACCCGAAGTCTTGTAAATACTCCGAACATGAAAGTGATTGGAAGTGGAGCTTGTAAGGAAAGCTGTTGGCATCTTCCTGGGCGAGCCAAGCAGGCCTAAGGGTTCGTGGGTGCTAAGCCGACCTCAGGGTTCTTGGGTGCAAACAAATCATGACAGAAGTTTATTTGATGAACTGGTGATGACTTAATCACATACTCTCCATGAAAATAGGATAGTGGAAAATTACGCGACCAACTCATGTACATGTCCTTAAAATGTAAGAGTGGTGGTTTTCTAGTAGAAGTGGTTGATGTAGCATGAAGAAAGAATGAAACTTAAGGGAGAATGAATTTCTAAAATATCCTTCAGACAAACTATGTAAAGGGTGACCTGATTTATAGAAAAACATATGTATTTACAGAGAAATCAACAAGAGAATTTCCAAATATTTGAACTCACTTCAAGAAAATCAAACAAAGGAATTGAGTAATGCATAGGAAAGTTCTTGTAATAGCTTTATATTTTCTCTTCCAAAAATTCTCCCTCGAATCACAACTTCTTTTAGGAAAAAAGCATAGGAATTTTGTTTTTAATTTTTATTAATGCATTGGTTGTTGTGGCTTTGCCTAACCAAGGTGCCTAACAGATGGGATTTAGAGCTTCATCCCAACTCTCATCCCAGTCTCATCTAAAAATTTTGTTTTATTTATTTCTACATTTAACTTCGTAGATATTCATAACATGATTTCTTTATAAGGAAAAATTTTGCTACTGCAGCATATTCAATAGTTTAATATGATTTAAGAACCACAATAGCACAAAATTGATTCTTACCTCAAAGAAATAGCGTCGAGGGGAAGCTGATGCAACATCCATCGTCAATTCCACAAAAGTCCTTAATCTTATTGGCCTCTCTGCAGTGTGTGTAGAAGTATCGAGAAAACTACCTCTATCTGTGCGACGGACCTGAAGACATGTTTCATATCAAACAGTTTCCTTGCACATAAAAAACAAATTAAATAAAAAATTGTAGATATTGGCACTACTCAAGAGAGCACGAAAGAGAAAGGTCACAGGGGTCATAGAAAAATGATTTGTACAGTAAATAACAAAAGGAAGAACTAATTACAGTGATAAATGCTTCTGGATTCAAGTTACAACGCTCTAAGAAAGCATCTATAGCAGCAGGATCCTGACTAGGAAAGATCTCAAGGACATCTCCAACTTCATATTGGATGACCTGAACAGGAAATAATGCAGCCTCTTTTACAGTGACCAAACAGCCATTGCCTGCCGTTTTAATTTGAATAGGCAGTAAATTATGAGCTTAACATTTATTACTTACTGAAGAAACAAATTCAAATTCCATATGGCGCACATCTTTTCCATTGTCTGCTCTTGTCAACGGCTGATTTTTTGTCTGAAGAGAAAACATTGATGCATCAGAAATAACATAAGACAAGAGAAAGAGCTGGAGAAGTAGGTGAATAAGAAAGACAGGAACAAAGAAGTTCCAAGATTTAACCCATTCCACACAAAATAGTATTAAAAAAAAAAAAAGGGAAGAATGGAATAAAAGTGCCAAATACTGCAATGAAACAACTTAAGAGGCAACAGTTCCAAAAAACTCATATTAGATTGTCCACTAAATGGCAGTTAAGCACATGACTAAGAGGAAAAAGCAGACACAGAATTCAAAAAAGGAAAATTCAAACTGGAGATAGCAATTAAGCTCTAGCCCTTCTCAAGCTTCAACAAGGAGAATTTTTCATTTGAATGCTATGTGAGAAAGCTATACTGCTATTCAGACAAGAAGACTGTATCTCCTATTTCCAACCATCTTATAAAATTACCATAAACTCTTGAGCTATATTTGCTTCCCACTCTCACTTTCACATAATTGAATATCAATGAAAAGCAAAAAGATGTGGAGTATGTCATAGCTGGAGGAACACTTGGTTGAGTGTCTAGCCCTAGATTATCAACTTGGAGACAGCTGACAAAAAATAAAATTAATATTTCTTCAAGTTTCCCAAATTATCCATTAAAATAATTATATCAATGTATTCAGTTGAATCATGATAGAGAGTATTCAGAGAACCCTTTTGAGACTTGATTCCTATGCTATCAGATTTAGGAAAGAGCCCAAGTAAAGGATGAATGGCCGGATTATCATCTAACTTAGAAATTTTATAATAAAAAATGATTTCTTTCTTCTTACTAGAGATGTTATGCAGGTTCAGAAACAAAAGGCAGTAAATTATTCATGTTCTAATGCAATGAAAGACAAAAATGAAAAAGCATGAGGTTCAATGAAAAAAATATTTCCCCAAAGGTTGTAGATTATGCTATTAATACCATTTTAAGAAAGCAATCAGGCTCAATCTTGTCATTTGCAATTTTTACGGGAGACATCAAACGAGCCCTCTCAAATTGCATCTGGATACCTTTCAAATCTGACAAAACCAAAGGAAACATTTTGGTTTCAGAGGGAAAAAACACATTCTTTTTGCAAATCCAAAAAGGAAATCAGACAACCTAAAATCTAAGAAAACATATGCCCAAGCAAAAATATACTGGCTGAGTTGAGAGAACAACTTCACATAAAATGAAAGGGAAGGTTTTGACAGCCCTTCACCACTCAATTGACCAACATGGAAACAAGTAGAAGAAACAGTTTATAGTAATAACACCTCACCCAGAGCTATAGACCTATTTCATACCACTTAAATTAGTAGATAATACATTATAAGTACACTGGTAAGAGCTAATTTTGGAAAGATAAAACTTCTGTCTTACTAGTCTGAATAATGCAGTCCAAAAATTGCAGATGACAAACAAGTTAAAAGAAGAAAAACATCATAAAGCCATCACAAATGAAATCGTTTACCAAGTACTAAGAGAACTTCAAAAAATAAAACAAAAAATAAAGTGCAATGAACAAACAAACTTGTGTCATAGCAACCAATGAACCTTTTGCAATCAAACAGACAAACAAAATAATTACTCCCACATCTTGCTTTATTCAATTCAAGCAATACAAGCATCTCATATGAATAAGCAATGACTTTTTTGTTTAAATATCTGGGGGAGGCGTATTGATATGCAATACAATAAAGAAAAACAAAAATAAGCTAAAATAAAAATAAAAATCTAGAAGATTTAGCTAACCTGAAACATCTGCTACCAAAGTCTGTGCCCCTTCAACATTGTGATATAAGATCTGCACTTTTGGCTGCTCAATCAAATTTAAATTTGATGCCATAAAATCAGGACCAAGTGGGAATAATGAGGGATCGATCTGATACAACCTATTCCACAGAGAACTTAACCATGGATCTAAAGCACCTTCATATCTGAAAGGAGAAAATTGAAAGGTAAATAAGGTTTGCTTGTATTACAATGAGTTAATTTTCTGTTAAGTTACACAGTAATAGTACCCAGAAGGATGTTGATCATCTCCTAAACCTCTTTCAAGTACAGGTGTTCCTCCAAGGTCTAAAAGTCTATTGTCGAGCTTTTTAGCAACAAACTGTAGCAATGAATATAAATGATTAGCTCATATACTATAATATTAACAAAGATGCATATGGACTTACAGGCAAGCCACTCTAGTATGAAACAAAAAATAAATATTTGCTTCAATAAAATTACTTATCCAATTTAATTGACAGCAAAGATAGCATAACATCTTGAGTTATTTAGGCTAAACACACTCCATTAAATTATTAATTTTCATTAGTCAGTTAATCCTTAGTAGATCACTTAAGGGTAATGTTTCTCCGGATGATACCATCATATGAAGGGAGAATGTTTGACAAAATTATGTAGAAACATTAATCTAGATTTTCCTTAAACTCATGACCATCTAAAAGACACCATTTCATAATATTATCTAACTGAGTGATTCCTAACTATATGAAACTTGCTACAAGATGTTTGGTCATTCCTTAACTCAAACCAAAAGGTATAAAATGAATTTCCAAATAATATATTCTAAAATTATTACATTAAATTTCTGGTAACCAGAATCACCAAGTCCAAATACTGAATAATGAACACCTGTCAGCCAATGCTTGCCCAAATTTTTCTGCAGAAGAAACCTCCAAGAGACCTACAGGAGTAAAAAGAGACATTAATAAATACAAAAGTAAATAACAGGATGACTCCCAAAAATATGCAGGTACATAATGTGTGTGACAAAATCTAGACTAATAATGTTTAAAAAAATCTAGACTAACCTTCATGCAGTCTGGTGTGTCTCCCTGGCCAGTCGTGGAAACAACAAAGATTACAATGTTCTCTTTAGGCAAGGATTTCTGAAACATATATCTAATTAAGTACATTGCGAGAAACCAACTTAAAATAAAATCACTCACATACACAAATAAAGGGAAAGTCATGAGTAGGGATTTCCCAACAAATTTATGTAGAATGTAATAAAAGAAAAATTAATAATAATTGAGGCTATATCTTCAACATAATATAAATTTATACTGCATGTAAAAATGAAACTCGGTAGAAGAAGTCTAGATAATACAATGTTGTCAAAACTAATACAGGAAAGAAAACAACACAAAATTTGAAGTAACTCACGATGTCATAATCATCTATAGAGCGAATAACTACAGGACAGCCCCTGCGCTCAGCTTCACGGTAGATTTGCTCAGCAGCATCCAATGCGTTGCCAGTTTGGGTTGCATAGAGTATCAGCAACTTATCCGAAATCTCCTCCATACCTACTCCTGATTCAAACGAAAAACCAACAATAGTCCATACATGAACAAACAACAAAGCCAATAAAACAAATGGAGCCTAATCTCCATCCGTTAGTGACGTAATGGTAGTAAAAAAATGTAATAACATGATAACTTATAAACACATAATTACATGAACTCAAGGTCGTGTTGAGTAAGAAAGAAAGTACAAGAGAAAGAAAAAAAAAAGTTGCAGACTACTTGAAATTTCTATAAGAATAAACAAAACCACGTAAACATGACTAAATCAAACACTAAACAAAAGAAAGCTTTACACAAGCAAAACACAGCGAGAACATACAAGAAAGCTTACTTTTTCCGCGCGAGAAAACGCAGTCGTCTGCTGATCTACTCTGCTCTGCTCTTCTGCAGTGATGGTTTTCAAACACCAGCACGTAATATATATAGTTTAGGGCCTGAACATCAATCCAGCCCAAAACTGTCTTAAAGTGGGCCAATGTATTATTACTTACAGTTCCGGCCCAGCAACAAAAAGCTGTAGTAATAGAGAGGTGTAAAACTAAAGGGGCTGATTCTTTCTGCTATTGCATTGATGAATACTACTGTACCATCCATTTTCATGAAACTTTAACATTACTAGGATCCTTCTGCCATTCGCCACCAATGGCTTTCCAATCAACTCCTTGAAATGGATCTTTCAGCTGCACACTACCCATGTCTTTAAAGTTAAAGTTCAATTCTGCAAGTTCCAAATACAATTGCTGGCATTATGTAACAAGCATGTTGAAGCTACTAAATTGCTAAAAGTATTGAACTGAAACCCTAACTCTACTTTGAAAATGTTGCTCCAATATGTATGAAACTAGAAAATACAACCAGAGCCCCACCATCAAAATACAGATGAAAAGTGAACGTGGAGAGCAGAGTAAGAAGTACGAAATTAAAGGGTGGCATTGTGATGCAAGTGATGGTCAATATTCCTCAGTAAATGTTTGAGTCTTTTAAAGTTTTAATTATTACTAATAATTGTTATCTAGTGAACCTCAAGAGTCATCTAGATAATTATAAGGTTATTTGAAAGTCATCAATCCTAGTCCTATATATTAAGAGTCATGTAAGTCTTTTGGGGAGATTTTTGGATATCAATATTAAGTTCAGTCTTTATCTATTCCTAAAGGTGTTTTCTTGATTTCCCCTTAAAGAAATCTTGACTCCGACGGTGTTTGGAGTTATTTCTAAACCTTAGGGTTTATCCATTTACATCAATTGGTATCAGAGCCTAAAGTGGATTCGTGATTGTTGCGAATCAATGGCGGGAGAGAATTCATCAGTGGTGAATGGACCAACCAGGGAGGAGTTTGCTGGTTTACAACAACAAATTCAACAGTTGTGCACGAGATTGGAACAAGCAGGAATCTTTGGCGAGGCTAACAACAATAATAGAAGACGAGAGGAGCAACCTTTCCGGACATATCGACGGAGGAATCGTGAGCGGCAGCCCACTCCTTCTGAATCATCAGATGATGATGATGACAGAAGTTTGCACTTCGAGAGAAGACCCTTTCATAATCGCAACATGGATCGGGATCGGGATCGGGATCCGCGAGTTAAAGTGGATATTCCTGATTTTAGCGGTGAAGAGCAACCAGAAGAAGTTTTAGATTGGCTGAATGAAGTTGAGAGGATATTTGAATTCCTTGACCTTTCGGAGCACAAAAAGGTCAAGTTGGTAGCTATAAAGTTGAAGGGTTATGCATCATCATGGTGGGAGCAGGTGCAGATGACTAGACTTCAGTCTGGAAAAGAAAAAATTCAGAGTTGGACAAAGATGCAGCGACTCATGCGCAACCAATTTCTGCCCTTGAACTATGAAGGAATTATGTTCCAACAATATCAATCTCTTCAGCAGGGATCACGTGGTGTACGTGAATACACTAATGAATTCTACAAGATGCGGACTAGAGTAAGATTGGCGGAGACAGAAGTCCAGGTGATCCATCGCTACTTTATGGGATTGAAGCCACACATAAGAAATTTGGTGGAGCTGCAGCCTTGTTGGACACTCGCTAATGCTGTCCAGTTGGCTTTCAAAATTGAAAATCAATCTCAGCGTGCCAACAATCAACCACAGCAGAGCAGTAGAGGACTTACTTATCCTGAATCCAGTCGAAGAGACAGCAAGCAGAAGACAGCAGTAATGGCTGATGAAACTCAAAATAAGTCATCAGCTAACTTCCAAGGTCGCAACCAAGGGCCAGCTCGTGCGACTGGAGGAGATGGTGCTCGCAAGAATAATAGGTGGAGCGAATTATGGCAAGACAGTTTGCTTTAAGTGTGGAAAAGAAGGGCATAAATCTTCTGAGTGCAGAAAACAAGCTAATAGCTTGTTGGTGAATGAAAGAGATGATGCAACCGATGATGAGGAATTTGATAGGGAAAATCAGGGTGATGAAGGATTGTTGGACTTCACAGAAGATGAAGTGATTTTTGAAGATCGGGATCTACCAAATTTGGTTGTAAGGCGGATGATGTTGTCTCCAAAAGTTCCAAAAGATGATTGGCGAAGGAACAACATATTCAAAACTAAGTGTTCCTCTAATGGACGTCTTTGCAATGTTATTGTAGATGGTGGAAGTTGCGAAAATTTGGTGGCTAAAGAGATGGTAACCAAACTGAATTTGAAGGTTATACCACATCCGAGGCCATATCGGATTGCTTGGTTTAAAAAGGGTGGTGAAGTAGAAGTGACGCAGCAATGCAAAGTTCCATTTTCAATTGGGAAACATTATCCTGATGAAGTATTGTGTGACGTGGTGGATATGGAAGCTTGTCACTTGCTTTTGGGGAGACCTTGGCAATTTGACAACAAAACTATCCATCATGGAGAAAAGAATATTTATGCTTTCTACAAAAATGGGCGGAAGATTGTTTTAGCATCAATGGGAGACTGTGAAGATAAGGGAAGGCAAGAGGAGGAAAACTCATTTCTAAGCCCACGATGCTTCCTAAATGAGGTTGAAAATAGTGGAGTTGCATTTGTGCTTATGACAAAAGAAGTGGTAGAGCATGAAGAGAGTATGGCACCAGAAATTAAGGAGTTGTTGGCTGATTTTCAAGAGGTATTTCTTAATGAATTACCAAATGGATTACCTCCAAAGAGGGATGTTCAACATCACATAGACCTTGTACCGGGAGCGAGCTTACCAAATCTGCCACATTACCGAATGCATCCCAAAGAGTATGAAGAGCTTCAGAGGCAAATTGATGACTTATTGAGGAAGGGGTTCATAAGAGAATCAATGAGTCCTTGTGCAGTTCCAACTCTTTTGACTCCAAAGAAAGATGGATCGTGGCGCATGTGTGTTGATAGTCGAGCAATTAATCGAATCACCATAAAATATCGGTATCCCATCCCAAGACTTGATGACATGTTGGATATGTTATATGGTGCAAAAGTCTTTTCAAAAATTGATCTCAGGAGTGGATATCACCAAATTAGAATTCGTGAAGGTGATGAGTGGAAGACTGCCTTCAAGACGAAGGAAGGACTTTACGAATGGACTGTGATGCCTTTTGGTTTATCAAATGCGCCAAGCACATTTATGCGTTTGATGAACCAAGTACTAAAGCCATTCATCTCAAAATTCGTGGTCGTGTACTTTGACGACATCCTTATCTACAGCCCATCCAAGGAGTCTCATTTGCAGCATTTGAAGACGATACTTGAAGTTCTGAAGGAGGAAAAGTTATATGCCAACATGAAGAAATGTAAGTTCTTCACTGATTCTCTTTTATTTTTGGGATATGTTGTTAGTGCAGAAGGCATAAAGGTGGATGAAAGCAAAGTGGAAGCAATCAGAAGCTGGCCAGTTCCAAAAACAGTAGGGGAAGTTCGAAGTTTTCATGGTCTGGCTTCATTTTATAGGAGATTCATAAAGAATTTCAGCACCATTATTGCTCCACTAACCGATTGCATTAAAAAGGGGAAATTTCAGTGGACTGAGCAAGCTGAAGAAAGTTTTCAAAAGATTAAAATTCTGCTAAGCACCACACCAGTTTTGGCACTACCAGACTTTGAGAAGGTCTTTGAAGTGCAGTGTGACGCTTCTGGAATTGGAATTGGAGCAGTTCTCAGCCAAAATGGTAAGCCAATATCTTTTTACAGTGAAAAATTGAATGATACAAGGAGGAGGTACAGCACTTATGATCAAGAGTTTTATGCAATTGTCCAAGCTCTAAAACATTGGGAGCATTATTTGATACATCGGGAGTTTGTTTTGTACTCGGATCATGAGGCGTTAAAATACATTAATAGCCAGCAGAAACTCAATAGGAGGCATGCACGATGGATCGTGTTCTTGCAGAGGTTCACCTTTGTCATAAAGCACAAGTCGGGGATAAACAATAAAGCTGCAGATGCTCTTAGTCGAAGGACCATGTTATTGACTAACATGTCAGTTACCATTGAAGGCTTTGAAGCTTTTAAGGATCTCTATCCAAATGATCCCTTCTTTGGTTCCATTTGGAAGAGTTGTGTTGACAGCCCAGTTGGAGTCTACTTACTGCATAATGGTTTCCTTTTTAAAGAAAATCAACTTTGTGTTCCAGACTGTTCGCTGAAGGAAAAGATTATGCAAGACATGCATGGCGGAGGTTTGGGAGGTCACTTTGGACAAGATAAGACATATGCGGTTATTGAAGAGAAATTCTTTTGGCCTAAGATGAGGAGGGATGTATGTCGCTTTGTTAAAAGGTGTCAAGTATGTCAAGAATCAAAAGGGAAGGTACAAAATACTGGTTTGTACACCCCGCTGCCAGTTCCTAAAGCTCCTTGGGAGGATGTGAGCATGGACTTTATAGTGGGACTGCCAAGAAGCCAAAGAGGTATGGATTCAATTTTTGTAGTTGTGGATAGATTCTCAAAAATGGCACATTTTATTTGCTGTAGAAAGACGATGGATGCATCAAACATTGCAAATCTGTATTTTCGAGAGGTGGTACGCTTGCATGGAGTACCAAAATCAATCACTTCAGATCGGGATTCAAAGTTCTTATCACATTTTTGGAGGACATTATGGAAGAAGATGGGGACAAAGCTACAGTACAGTACTTCATATCATCCACAAACTGATGGGCAGACAGAAGTTGTTAATAGGAGTTTGGGCAATTTATTGAGGTGTTTGGTTGGGGACAACCCAAAGCAGTGGGAAGGTGTAGTAGCACAAGCAGAGTTCGCCTATAATTACACCAAAAATCGAACAACTGGCAGAACTCCATTTGAGATTGTTTATGGTAAGCAGCCTGTGCATTTTTATGATCTTATGCCATTACCAAATAATGGAAAGACTAGTTTGAAAGGAGAAGACATGGCTGTCACCATGAAAGAGTTACATGAAGAGATAAGGGCGAAAATTGAAAAGTCCAATACAAAGTATAAGGAATATGCTGATCGGAAGAGGCGTGCAAAGATCTTCAAGGAAGGTGATATGGTCATGGTGTACTTGCGAAAGGAGAGATTTCCGGCTGGCACCTATTCAAAGCTAAGCAAGAAGAAAATAGGGCCATACAAGATAGTCAAGAAGATTGGGGAGAATGCTTATGTTGTGGATCTGCCAAAGCACATGGGAATTGATCCAACATTTAATGTGGCAGATTTAAATCCCTACGCAGGTGGAGAAGAAGTTGAAGAAACTACTGTTAAGACTTGAGGACAAGTTCTTCAAAGGAGAGGAGAATGATGCAAGTGATGGTCAATATTCCTCAGTAAATGTTTGAGTCTTTTAAAGTTTTAATTATTACTAATAATTGTTATCTAGTGAACCTCAAGAGTCATCTAGATAATTATAAGGTTATTTGAAAGTCATCAATCCTAGTCCTATATATTAAGAGTCATGTAAGTCTTTTGGGGAGATTTTTGGATATCAATATTAAGTTCAGTCTTTATCTATTCCTAAAGGTGTTTTCTTGATTTCCCCTTAAAGAAATCTTGACTCCGACGGTGTTTGGAGTTATTTCTAAACCTTAGGGTTTATCCATTTACATCACATTGAAACACAACTACATCAACATGATTATTCAATCACCTTCACAAACTCCAATTAATATCTCAGATGTTTTCCTAGAATCTCAAACAATTAATAATTTTGATCACCGGTAAATGCATACGGTTTTACCTCAATAGCATTCAAAAGCCGCACAAGAACCGGGCTCGCAATTTAAAAGGTCTACTCCAAAGCAGGAATTTTCAAGGAAGTCCCTCTGTCGGATCTGCACAATCATATTTAGCAATTTCGCCAACTGAAGATCAGACATGCACAATTCAACAACATTCTCATCCAATCAAATCAAAAACATTCATAAAAATACATATCTCCAAGGCAGTATAAATTCATATCATGCATTTTG
The DNA here is from genome assembly GCA_031304145.1 of Cardiospermum halicacabum. Taxonomy (NCBI): domain Eukaryota; kingdom Viridiplantae; phylum Streptophyta; class Magnoliopsida; order Sapindales; family Sapindaceae; genus Cardiospermum; species Cardiospermum halicacabum. The sequence continues at coordinate 3,281,793 of CM062394.1, forward strand.
CCTTTCATTGTATTATATCTTATAAGTGATAAGATGAAATATAATGCATCACTTTACCATAAATTAAAAGATTAGCTAGCACTCTCACTCTCACTCTCACTCTCACGAACCCATCAGTAAATGGTGGAGATCTCTGCAGTGGCCACAGACAGTATAGTATATTGAGTGTAAAACAGTGTTGAATCATTTTTAATCACCAATTTTTTTTTAACAAGCAATCTTAGAGCATTATCCATATTCATTGTTTATTCATTACATATGCTTCGAATGAAACATGGTGCATACGTTCTAGGCTCTCTAGTTTCTGATTCTCTACTAACTTATTTGTGATGGTTTGTTTACAAAGAGCTAGAAGATGTAGATTCAACATCTTTACAAAGCCAAATAAAACCCAAAATGCTCAAAATCGGACTCATTCACACTCATTAATATTTAGGTGCCATCAATTTAGAACTACATTTCTAACAAAAGCAAAAGACTAATCACCTATCTCTTTCTGAAAATCAAGCAAGAAACTAAAATGCGTCACCACACCCAAAAATAATAAATAAATTTCAATTCAACTCCATTAAATCCACTTACATTATTCAATTCCTCGTAACTCCCCAGTACCAACAAATAACCATACCAGAATCAGAGACGCGAAGCAGATACGAAACAAATCAGCTAATAAACTGATAAACTGGAGCCTCATATGGTTATTTATACAAAAGCTGAAAAACTGCTAATTATCCCTCGCATGAACAATTCAAAATCGCCACTACAATCTAAGATCGAAACTAATTTCCTTCATTCAAGGACACGGAAAAGATACCAGTAAACAAAATTTCAAATGCGAGAAAAGACATAGATAATAAGCAGAAGAGACTTACAATTAAAGAAAATGTAAATGGAGCTGAAATGGAGAATACGTGAATTGTTGTTGTTGTCTGAGCTAATCACTGTGCGTGCTGATACGTTATGAATAGCAAAAGTGACGATGAGTATCTGGCGAGAGTAGGTTTTAGTTACGGAAAAACTTGGATTGGGCTCTTCTCTGTTTGATGAATATTATGATTAGGGCTTCTTGCATTATAAAGGATAAAATCGTCAAATCAAGAGATAAAATCATATAAGCAGTGGAAATGGTTAATTCAAAGGCTCTGAGATCTGAAAGCATAAATAAACAAGCATATGTAATAGTTTTTTCCATTAGTTCTGCAATTGACTAAAAGATTACAAAGCAAGATCTAAGTAGATACAGACATAGGTAGAGAGATTAGATTGAAAGAAGGTCTAGTAGATACAATGAGTAGAAATTAGAGATTACAGAGGAGAGGATTAGATTAGATTAGATAAGACATTATTCGGATCATATATTCTACTAGTAAAACCATAGATATGGTTGATGTGTATATATAGATTAATAGATGTCGTTAATCATATTATTATGGTGATGATCTATGCCAAGAGCCAGAAATTCTTCTGCCATCTGGTGCTAATGAGGTATCCACCCATTCCTCTGCTCTGTTTCCTAACTCCAATCGTCAAGCACTCTGCTTTCTTTATGCATTCGTCCACAAACTCCTCTGTGCTGCTACCACTCCCACAGAAGCTACACATTTCGACCATTTTGTTTGTTAATCAACTTACACTACGGCCTGAGAATGATTAATGAAATGTAAGGCTCACCAGTTAAGGAATGAAGAGGGTTTCTTTTGACCCAAAACCAGAACAGACACTTCTAGCTTCTTGACTTGACTCATAACAGTAGCCATCTTGGGTCCTTGAATCACCAGTGCTTCAACTTCAACCTGAAACATTTTACATTTGGTATCAAAAACACAAATTTGGTTTGTAGAGGAGAGATTAATGTAGTGAAGTGAAGTAAAGTACCTCAGGTTTAGAAGCCTTGCAGAGAGAGCCAAGAGATTTAGCGAGATGAGGAGAATAAGAACCAGAGTGATAAGGAGAATCATCAGGAGGAATCAGCTGAAGCAGAGTGAGCAAATCACCTTTGTTAGTCAGATGGGTGAGTGCCCAAATCATCGCATGTTTCGAATGAGAACTCTCATCAACTAGAACCATCACTCTTTTCCTCATAACAAGACCACCACCACCGTCATCATTATGATTGTTGAAACCATACATGTTCAACCCCTCCATTTCTTCCTCACAACCACTAATGTGACTTCTTCTGTTAACCCACCTGCTTGACGCTTGTCTTATAAACGAAACTGGACTGCCCATGTAGTAGAGTAGGTTTTATGAATGGAGAGAGAGAGAGAAGAAGAGGAATCACATCTGGGTAAACTTGTTCAGAGTACTCTGCAGCAGAAGTCACACAGTGGAGAAAAGTTAGTGGGTTTTAATAGCGTGTGACAGTGTACTGCTTGATTAATAAAACAAAAACTTATTAATGTAAAATTAATTAACGAATTCTTCTTTTTTTATTTTCTCTCCTTGTGTGCAGGTTAAAGTCACGGGATTCACTGGCTTCATCTATGGATAGAGAGATAACTATGAACAAAAAAACAAACCATGATGGTGATTATCATGATTCTTTGTACCTTCAATATCAGAATCTCTAATTTTAAAATTTCTGATGTAATGATTCATACTGAGCAATAAAACATTTTCTGGTCAAGTGGGGATGCACGTGATAATGATGATAGCTTTGTGGTCCAGTAGAAACCTCCCCTTCTTCACAGCATAGCAGTTTCTTTTATTGGAAATCCGAGCTCTCTATGGTCTGAATTAAAATGAGTGCTTGTGTCTAGTAGTCTAGTTCAATACACATACTACCATTTACGTTATGTGTCTTTTTCTCTGCTTGTTAGGCAGAGTAAAAGTGTCAATAATCATAACCACGGTTGAAGAAAATGAAACCAGAAAACACAGTAAAAAAAAAAATTGCACATAATTGCTATGTGCAGACCTAACCAGGAACCGTGATAGTTTTATTTTGTGGCCCAGATCTGACCAGAAATTGATTTGATTTGTGTTCAGAATGCTTGGATTTTTTAAGTTTGGAGATGGGTGAATTCAGAGTTAGAAGCAGCAAGCATAGATAGTCAAATAAGCAAGGAATAGTTGTATAGCTGGTTTGGTTTATTGATTGTCCTGTTTCACACTTCATGGCCATGAGAGGATGATCTCAGATCAGATATGAATGAGAGTAAAGAATCCTGTCCTGACCCAACCGACTGACAGCCTATAATTATTTTACTTGAAATTTAATTTATTCATATATAAATAAATGAATAGATCTTTTAATTCAAGTAAATTTGAGAAATGTCAGACATGGCCCCTCGTAAATTGAGTTTTGTCTTTACATACACGGCCTGTCCTGTTCACAAATTATTGCTCCCTAGTAAGCTGGCCTATTCTCACAATCATAACCATACCCACCAATATCTTGAGTTTTCACCAAAAAATGAAAAGAGGCAATAAAAACAGTCCAAAAGAGATTGATTTGGAGGCCAATTTCACATAAAGGTAGGGTAGATTTATTGCTAGGCAGATCCAGAATACTTACATCACATGCAAACTTTAATTTTAAATTTTGTTTAGGGATGGTTGGGATCATAAAAGTTTGCATGTGAGAATTCAGCACCTGAGTTCTCCATTAGAGTCCAATACCACTCATTCTATATTCAGATTTGAAACTTATAAACAAATGCAAGAACATAAACAAACAAAAGTAAAAAGATAACATGTGCAGAGTAATTTTGATAATGTATTGTATAAATGTATATTGACGTAAAGTCGGTGTTCACGAGACAGTAAAAGCTGTAGCTTCTCTATTTACTTGTAAATAGTTTCAATTATTTATTTCACTTATGCACAGAATCTCACATAGCTAATTTTACCATATAATACTAGTATTACACATCTATATAGCTACATATTCCCAAATGAAACTTTATAGGTATATAGATTGTTACCTAATGATAAAAAAATAATAATAATAATAATAATAATAATAATAAAACATGCAGATTATTAAATATAAAGAGATTACAAATACAATTGCACTTTTTTTTACTGACCTTCTGTACTTCTCTTTGAAACTGCCCATTAATCATACAATCAAAAGGCATCATAATATCTTCATATGCATATCTACTTTATTGCATTGAAAAACTAGTATTTGATGTACTATAAAACTTAATTATTTATCATAATTAACCAAGGAAAATGTAATCAGTATAATGTAAAACTAGAACTGCGAGATTTACAATGCAGTAATTAGATATAATTCGATCTCAGTTTAGCCAAACTACTTACCATGACAGGTTTTCTTATTCATGTATTTCAACCTGCTGACTGTGGTTCATCCTTCATGAGATGATGATCATCATGGATTTTTCACACCTGCGACCTGCCAATCTTGTAACTTAATGATCTAAATTGAAGAAAGATCCGTTAGCTTGACTAACAACTAAGTTTTCCTCAATTCTCTACCTGAAATTAGTATCCTGGAAATAGGATTTTTTTAACTCTTCCTATACAAGTTAGATTGGCTCAACAATGAAGTATCTTCAGGTGACAACATAAGAGATCCAGTACTCAGGTAATGTCTAGCACCCCGACTCCTACATGAGAAAGTAAGACTTAAATATAATGACTCAACAGAGTTCTAAAGTAATTCACAATGATTTAGAAGAAAGACCAAGCAAACGTGAATAATACCTTCGTCTCTTTGTCTTGTCAACACATTGTGATAAACGGGCTGTTTCCGACCTTGAAATGAGACTCAGTGAAGATGAATACTCATGAAATGCAACACCTTTCAGTGCCAAGTGTGATTTCTTGGGAACTAAAGACTTCATCGACTCGAAAAGATGCGACTTCAAGTCCCTGCATTGCAAACATGCAAAGATAAAGCAACAGAATTTAAATGTGAAAATTGGGTAAAAACTAGTGTTACTACTTCTATTAACACACAAATCACGTAACTGAATTAAATTATGTTCAACAAAAGATACATGATCAATGAGGAACGTGTATCCTAATTGTTGAAACTATACTCCATGCCACTGGTGGTGCATTGACCATGTTAAGTGAAAGAGTATGAAGACTAAAATACACGGTTGCTAAAGCCAAAAAAATGCAAGGGGGTTAGTTTAAACATTCTCACTTGTTTTTTAATCAGACTCAAATAAGCTCAACCAAGGTTTTGCTACAATAGTAATGCAACTTTAAGTAGAGTTTCATCATTATGCCACAACTTAACTATACAAGTAATTTAATCAAACATTAAATGTCTTTTTTGCACAATTTTCCCAATGAGTATGCAATTTTTTTGTCAAAAACTCAAGAAAAGCATACAAATATCCAAGCATGTGTGGGCATAAATAGAGTGTATATAACATCAATATCCTGAAAAAGAAATCCATCCCCCTCAATCACCTCAGGAAAAATCAACTATGTCTATTTATCTATGAAATGTTTTCACTATATATGACAAGGAAATAAAAGAAAGTTCATCAACAATACAAGACTTTCCAAGAAAATAATTACCTGGACAACAATATCTCACTTTCAGGTGGACTCAGGTTCAAATCTATCCCGACATTAGAGATCCTAATTGATTCACCCAAAGCAATCCCCCTAGCCATAGAGGAAATCTTCTGCCAAGTCAAATCCGCCCCTTCCTTAGAGTCTAGTTCATGTCCGATAGCCGAAATATATTTTCCATAACTACAAAATCCATGTTGCAACATTGTCGATGTCATCTGTACATGTCCATCCCACCAATCGAATGCAATTGATTCTTCACAAGGAAACATTGAACTTTTTGAATCCTGCAAAAACACCTAATTAGTACAATTGTCTATCGAAAGCAAACACTCATATTTAAAGAAATTTCTAAATAGCAAATAACAAACTATTTACCGGATACTTGGATAGTAACAAGTCGGCCTCTGATATTAGCTTGCACATTCCATAGACAAGTTTACCAGCTTGGAAAGCAACTGAACTTTCTGAGTCAACATATTGCTTAAGGTCTTTGTCATTCCCACGAAGTTTTTTCCATGATTCTTTTACCAAATCAATTGCTACATAGGACTTAAACTTCTCCAAAGTTTTGGATCTTTTTTTTATTTCCATGCGGCTACACTCATCCAATACTTGATAGCCTCTTGACATAGCCCCTACATGTTCATTTTGAGAATCTTCCAACACCACAGTTTGAGATGACTCTGCACTAACATCACCAAAGTCCTCTAAATGATCTGAAAGTCTACATGATTGAAATGTAGATTTATTGTCAATTAAACCTGGTATAGGGTTGTTGAAGAACTCCTTACTCACCGAAACTTCAACAGACTCAACCACATTTGCAGATAATTCTACTCCATTATCAATTTCAGTCTCTGGGACATATGAAGACTCAGGAACAAAGGATAAATCAGTTGATCTGCAGGCACCATCCATGAGCAAGTCATTTGTTATTGCTCCAGGATATCCCAGTTTCTCACATTTCTCTGCATGGAAAAGACTTTCATTCAATCTGTCGAAGCAACTCTGAGCATTTGAAAATTGTGAAGGGAATCTACTATCATCCTCCAGGAATAATTTAGCATGAGCGCTATTATTTGCAACTGCAGTAAGTCCATCATCACATAAACCATCTTCAGAATCGGACGACATGACCACATTTAGCTTCTTTCGCCCTTTTCGCCGACCAAAGAAAATTTGGGTGCTATGCAAATTTGTAAGCTCATTTACCGTATTAGACGGATCTACAAATTTGTTGCTCGCATGGATAGAGTGATTTCTACTTAGCATTGCTTCCTTCTTAGCCTCTAAAAAGTCTACTCCGCTATTGTGTTCATCTTCATTTTCATTATGCCCTTCCGACTTAACTACTGAGGCCGGTAAAGTTGTGTTTTCTTCCATCAAGGATAAGGAAGTAGAGATCTCCTTCTCCACTAGCTCAGATAATGAAGATGAGAAATTCCAAAAAATTATCTTTGGAAGGAGTTGATGACCTATAATAGGGTCAATATCCATTGAACCACACAAATTCTGCATTTTATTATCTGAAAAAATGAATAGTAAAATTAAAGAGTTTAGAAATATAGAGTAAAAAATAATTATGATATGAAGAGTAAAAAATAGTAAATGAATGTTAATGTGACTACTTGTGCGATTAACCTTGTCCATGTCTTTCACCCTGGCACCAAAACTGAAGATGTAAAATGGCTTTCCTGATATCTCCCCAACAGTAAGCAACTAATTGCTCAATCAAATGAGGTTGAATTGCAACTTTCTCTTCCTTACAAATCTATCAAAAGCAGGAAAAAATTAACTCAAGTCATTACAAAATTCTCTAAAGTAAAAGTATAATCAAGAAAGAATATAAATGAGAAGACAAACCATATATAAAAGGGAAACCAAGTCGTTGGACGATGGCCTATCGAAAGACACCTCTAGTCTGTCCAAATTGTCTGGCAAAATAATGTCCTTACCTGTGAAAGTAATGGGAACATAAAACTATTGAAGAATGGATAAGGTAAGGTTTGCAACAACATCAACAATGTAAATAGATTACTTACTGCTACAAGTCAAAATTACAGGTCCTTTTGCTTTTTCTGCGATTTGTTTAACGGCACCAATAAAACCACGATCTTCTGTAAAAGTGATATCTACATCCTCAAAAAGTATTAATGGTTTAATCTGAGATTTATTATTGACAACTCTCTCTTTGCAGACGACTTTTCCATAGGTTTCTTCAATTTCTTGATTAGTTTCATCATCTGATTCTTGTATATCAATAATCTCAGTATCTTGCACAACTTCACCAGTGCACAATATCGGTGTAGATTTTATAATATTCTTACCGAAGGAATCTACCCTCAATGATCTGGACAAATAGTATGAAGAAAGATATAAAGCACAATCTTAAAACATTTTGTTATCAACGAGAAACTATTTATAAAAATACAAAAACAATGGCCAACTCATGGTACCTTGTAAGCCAACGCGATTCCAAAGCTTCTCCAAATTTCTGCTTCACAAGAGCTCCATTTCGACAATCAGATGCATTGTTCTGATAAACACAACATATTTGACACCCTCAATGATTCCTTTCAGAGTAGTAAATAGTAATCTTTAAACATATCACAATTTTACTTATTTTCCAATTCTTACAAGTCGAGTGATAATAATTTTATTCTTAAGACGATTAGACCGTAAAGAATCTAAATTAGACACTCATAATTTATTTTATAATTGTAATTATAAGTTCAAACAAATAAGCAGACTGTAGACAAGATGCTTTATTTTCATTTTCATATTGAAGTATAATAATTAAACCCATGTTCATGGGCAGCCAAATACAACACCCTAGAAGTGATCTCATCAATGTCAATATGGACAAAGATATCAAAGGCCAGAGAAAGATGGACAAAAATGTAAAAAGTATCAAGAATTGGCACCTCCAGAACTTTATATCCATTCTCAAGCGCACAAGCCTGGATAGCTGTTGATTTCCCACTCTGCATCAAAAGACAAACTTCCTCAATTAGCACAAACAAAAAACATTTGCATCTACAGGACTTTTTATTCATTCTCAAGCACACAGATGTTGATGAATAATTTCAACTTGATACTCCAGTATAAAACTATGTTGTCCAGAAAAAAATGAAAATTTAAACAAAAGAAAAGGGGGGGAAAAGGAATAACATATAGCGATGTATTGAAATTGTCAATTCATGTGTCTGAGAGGATGCAACAACAGAAAAAAATAAGAGTAAAAATTATTATCAATCAATATATAACTCTTAAACAATTCTTTTTGCAAGCTTAAAGAACTTTTTAATCGTCAAGTAAAGCATTTCGCAATGTGGTGATCAGGCATGGCATAGTATGGCAATCATAAAAACGATAATCAACTTAAACTTAAAATAAAATAAAATAAAAGCATTATTTTAAATGCCTCACACAACAGAAAACCAGCACTCAAGAGGAATCAAATTTTAACAAAGAATAATAGATAAATAATAAAAGGATGGAAGGAAGAGGAATGCAACACAAATGTATAAAGTAAAAATTCACTGATTCAACCCTACAAAAACTTGAGAACCTGACGTAATTATGTATTATAAGTGAAATAGTAACAGTGATGTAAGTTCATATACTAAAAGCTGCTACCAAAAAACTTCGAGTAACAACCAACAAGCAAGAGTTATTTAGCAAGAATAGGAATTACAATTAGATCAGTACATACCCCTACAGGTCCTCTAACTAAGAGTACGTTCTTCAAACTATCTCCATTGACATTTTCTGAATCTGAGTTTGTTTCACAGCAGTCATCGTAAGTTTCTCGCATGCTTGACTTATCACAATCAAAGGGACCCTTGGTGCCTCTAATATCTCTTTGACGCCAATCGTGCAGCCAGTCCCTTATAAACTTCACCGACTGATTGTTACCACATATCTGAATGAATTTATTCCCAAAGGAATTTCAGTGTAAGAAGAAAATAAATACGGAGAATGAAATGAAGTGCAAATTTGAGCATACTATTAAGGAAAAAAGTTCAAAAACATAGTAGATGCATGCATATAAGTTTAGAAATGCAGGAAGATTATTTAGATTAGCTAACCTCCATAGCAGTCTTTGGTTGGTATTTTTCAATCCAAATGTTATTCTCGGGTTGATTTGCACCGTTGCTATAATTTAAAATCATTCGGCTAGTCAGCAACACATTAAATCGAATATATAGCACAAATAATAGTAATTACAAACTGAAAAATGTGCATGATTTAATATTAATAGTGCATATTGAATGATTGGTCCTACTTGCAGCTGATACAAGTAAGAACCCATGCCAAGCAGCAAGCAGAGAGAACAATAAGGGAAAAAATTCATGAGTATACAATTGTATTTTCAGCCTACAAAGATAAGTTACCGTGTAAATTAAGCAATTTCCTTTCGAAAATTAAGGATCATGGGATAGTAGTCCAAATACAATCAGGAAATAACAGGAATATGTTGTATGCATTGTTACCTAATATACTACTTCAACAAGAGTGAGCTTTCCCAAAGTATTGTTAACATTGTTGAATGGAAAGGAGAGTGTCTAAGATAAAGCAAGAATCTATTACTATGTTCATATTAATATTATAAACTGTCAATTCAACATATTCTAATGTAAATGCTAGGACTGTCATTTAGTAGTTCAAACCTTTCCTGATGCAGAACATTCTTTTCTTCGTCAAAGTTGATCAATGGAACAACCGGCGATGAATGTTGACCAACAGATCGCTGATGATCCTGCCAATTACAAAATGCACAACAGTAAACATTATAAAAAAAGTAAACATCAATATAAAAACGCTGATGATACCAGATTCCTTTTGCCATGGAATTCTAAAAATACAAAACTAGAAGTAACATATACATAAAGGTTATACAGTTACACTAAATTTCTGTACCTCACAAGAGCTGTTAACATATTGGCAGCATGCATCTTCTTTAACAGTTAACCCAACAGAACATCTTAGTAATGGTTTACTCAAATGTTCTTGCGCAAAACAGTTGACTGAACTGAACTCGCTTGGAGTTAATAGGTCATCAGGAATGGAACCACATTGAGACTTATTAAATTTTAAGGACTCTGCAGAGCCTTCAAATAATGATGAGAATTTCCCTGCTGACTCTGAAGGATAAACACAGCCTGTAAAGGTTTCCTTGCAAAATGTCCAATTTTTCCAATCCAAGGACACAACTTCCTCAGGCGTTTTTCCAAATACATGGATAGGGCCAATAGAGCTTTTCTTAGGCTTGCCTTGATCTGAACAACCATTACTCTCAACATTGTTCTTAGGCTTGCCTTGATCTAAACAACTATTACTCTCAATATTACTCTCCTCATTTTGCTTTCCAACTTTCCACGATGAGAAAAAAGGATGCACTTGCTTTCCCGCAAATAACCGTGAATTTTCCTGATCAATAATGTAAAATGGTTAACAAAGCAATAGAGGACATTCATAACTAAGAAATTAGCTTTGAAACTATTAGACGCAGCTAACTTCTCTTTCTTGCAAATCTGAACCATTAAATTAACTTCTATCAACCTAATCGTATCCAAACCACAGTCCAAATTCTTGCTGAAATCAAGATTCTAGGAAAATTAAACATAAACAAACAAGAGTAGCCTATTATACACGTTAATGTCAACCCAATTAACAAATACAACACAAAAGCCCACCTCAGCTGTAAGCTTGGCCTCTAGCCTTAAGTTAGGTATAGTTAGAGGAGATTTTTTCTCGCTCTGCATTAACTTAGTTGATGATTTTCCAGTTGTCTTTGGTGTAGTTTTCTTTGCAGGAGATTTCTGCAACATAAAAAGTAAGTTGAAGAGAATCACTCTGATTGACTACTCAGCGCCAAGAGTACAAACTACACTCTACATAAATCAATTATCTGATACAAAAGATAGCATGCAAATAGCATATAAATTTGCCTTTTTCTTAGGTGGTGTCTCCTGAGGTTTTGCCTTTCCCTTTCGCTTTCTAGTCTTCTTGCCTTGACTCCCGCTGCAGTTATCCAGATCACCTTCGTTATCTCCGCCGTCCACCTCACATTCCTTCAGATCTCCACAGCCGGAATCGATTTCTGGTGATTTCAGCGGAAACAGCGTCGACTGAACCATCTTTCGCCTCCCTCCTCTCCTCTTGGGCGTCGGTTCCTCGTTCTGAGCTAAATTATCCATGGGTTTCTCCGATTGAAGAAACCCCGAGAGTTATACTAGCTGCGACACACTCCTCTCAGTCAACGTTAACCCTGTCTTGTCTACTATCAAATCCCAATCCCTCTCGAAGAACGCTTGAATTCCGATGGAATTAGGGTTTCCGAGGATTTAGGGTTTAAAAGATTCGGACTATGCTATGTTGCTTTGATATGAGAGCAGTGGGTGTGCAGGTGTACAAGTGAGAAACGGACATGTTTCGCCACAATAAATTTTATGGAGGGAACTTGGGTACGGTTCCCGCCTTCAACCTGGATCCTCGCTTTAGTATTGCTTTGCCGTTTATGAAATTTTAGTGTTATTTCCAAAATACCTATCATTATAAAGTCGTTAAGGTAACTATTTCCCGCGCAAAACTTCGAAGAAAAAGAAGGTAAAATTAAATTCATTCGCAAAATCGGAAAGGTAAGTAATTGACATATATCAAGCAAAAATTAACTCTATGATGGGATTGTGTATAAACAAATTAATCGTCAGTATTCAAGTTACAACAACAAACAATTAGGAAATAACAAGAATTTAAAATAGCTTGAGTATGTTAGGATTATTTAAGAGCCATCTATGGTGAAAGATGGAATTGGTTTTAATATATAATGAAATTGATATTTAACATGTTTTTTTTAATTTAAAATAATAAAATCAAATCAAATTATTTTTTTATTTGTTTTCGGACCTTATATAATAAATAAAGTCAAAAATAAAATTTATATTTCTTGTTGAATTTTATTTTAGTTAGAAATTAAAAAAATTAAAAAATTATAATATATAATATGTAAATTGTGATTATGTAAATTACTTACATTGAGTAATGCATTTTACTTTCTCTATCTTTTTTTAATATATATATAATTTCATTTTTGTTATTTTATAATTTTTATTTACATTATATAGTTCAACTTTAAAAATTTTAAAAAAAAAATCTTTTAAATTTTCATTTTTAAAAAATGAACAAATTTGACAATTTTACCCTTCTGTTAATATCTTTTACATTGATATGTGAATGTGTTTTGTAAAGATGATTTATGAAGCTGTAAAGATCTATTTTTGAAAATGAAAATTTGGATGGTGCAAAAATAGAAATAAAAATTGGTTGGTTTAGTTTTAAATTTTTTAAATTGGTTTGATTCATACTATATAATTTCCCAAAAAGAAAATAAAAGAAAGAAAGAAAAAAAGAAAATAGTTTGGATTGATGAATAAAAGTTATGAAATGACTGATTGGGCGTAAACATGTCGATCGGGCCGAAAATGAACTCAAAACGTGCGACGTGACTGTATCTTTCAATGCAGTAAAAATTCAGGATAAGGCATAAAAGTTGACTTTTTTTTTTTGCCATATAATCCCAAAAAATTTTATTAATTATTGATTTATTGTCTAATTAATTCCTTACCTACTCCATTTTGCAAAACAATTCTACCTGTTCCACTAAGTTGGTGTTGTCGATGTGATATAGTGGTGATTGGCTTGTTTGCTACGAGAATATAGGATGAGGCGTTTAGTTTTGTCAGCAATTAGGGGTGGGAATAGGCCAGGTCAGGCTTTTGGTTAAATAGGCCCGGCCTGTATTCTAATACTCTGGCCTGAGCCTGGCCTACAAGCCTATGATAGGCTTGAATTAGAGGCCTGGCCTGATCTGTTTAAAAGTCTGTTAGGCCTGAAAGCCTGTTTAAAAGCCTATAAACAACTAGTTACATCTATAAATATAGTATTGGGCTTTATATTTATAAACAAAATATTGAATTTTAGATTTATAAATAAACATGTCAATAAATTTAATAAATAAATGTATATATAAATAATATATGGGCCGGCCTGTTAAGTTATAAAGGCTTTTATCATAGCCTGAGCCTAGCCTATTTAATTAAATAGGCTTTTGAAAAAGTTTAAATCTAGCCTATTTATTAAATAGGCTAGGCCGGGCAAGGCTTTATGTAGGCTAGGCTGTAGGCCCCTGAAAGGCCGCCTGGCCTATTCCCACCCCTATCAGCAATGAAACCTGTTAGGAAATTTTCCTGTTCTATCACAATTTCTTCCTAATTCCTAGTTCGATTCAACCAAAACAATCAGCCCAAACACAAACACAATATTTAACGTGGTTCGGCAAATTGCCTAATCCACTGAAAGATAACAACTTTACTATGAGAAATAAGGATTACAAGTCATTCAGACAATACTCTCTCTCCACACAAAATTGTTTTCTTTCTCAACCAGAATCTCTTTTAGGCGAACAACTCCACCACGGCGAGACAACCCTAAATCAAAATCTCCTTAATGGCGAGACAACCCCAATGCAATGATCATTACCCCACTCGGCAGGCATGACCCCAATCCAATGATCATTACCCCATTAGGCAGGCATGACCCCGATCCAATGATCATTACCCCACTAGGCAGGCATGACCTTAATCTCAACTCGAAATCTCTTTAATGGAGAGACCCCAACCCCAATGATCATTACCCCCACAGGTATGACCCAACTCCAATGATCACCACCCCAAAGGGACGGGATACTTTCTTCTTCATGAGATAACTCTATTTATAGTGATCATCAAATATATTTTCCTAATTTGTTTCCTTTCCAACTAAGGAATACAATCAACCAAATTAGGAAAACCAAATCTTTCCAAAACAAGGAATCAAACCATTAGGAAATAGATCCAAACTCAAAATAGGAAAACCTTTCTAAAAGGAAATCCTTGTGATTCAAGGCAATCCTAACAAATCTCCACCTTAACTTAAATCACCTAAAACTTTTGAATCTATTTCCTTTAATCACTATCAAACCAAAATTTTCTCCATCATTCAATTCATTCTCTATCAAATCCAAAATATTTCTCCACCTCGAATGAGAAACTACCAACTCCCAAATCCAGATGTTTTCAGTTCTTGATCTCAATCTCATATTTTACGATGCTTCCAATACGCATCAGTCATATTCTGTTCAATATCGCTCATTCTAGAAATCTCCAAAACTCATCTCTACCATCCAAGTTTAACCTTCATGTGTCTTACAACATATCCAAAATTCAGCCTAATCCAATGGTTCATTCAAGAGATATGCCTTTTTCAATCTGACAGCGCAGGACAGATCCGTGAAACCCATGAACCCAGTTGTTGATGTTATATCTCTTTATTCCAGTTTTTAATCCAAAATCCGAATGGTCAAATGTTAGCCATATATGTGTAGAATATTCGAATAAAATTTAAGCATCATCAAACGGTCGGTTAAGGAGAAATCTTCAATTCTTCCAACCTGCCCAGAAAATTCTGCTGATCAAAATATTCACTAAATTTATCTCACTGATCTACATCATGGATACAAATTCCAATCGAGGTGTCCACTCCAAACTTTATCTTCAAACAAACCTCAACCAAGCTCTGATACCAGTTTTTTAAGAAATTTTCCTGTTCTATCCCAATTTCTTTCTAATTCCTAGTTCGATTCAACCAAAACAATCAGCCCAAACACAAACACAATATTTAACGTGGTTCGATAAATTGCCTAATCCATGAAAAGATAATAACTTTACTATGAGAAATAAGGATTACAAGTCATTCAGACAACACTCTCTCTCCACACAAAATTCTTTTCTTTCTCAACCAGAATCTCTTTTAGACGAACAACTCCACCACGGCGAGACAACCCTAAATCTAAATCTCCTTAATGGCGAGACAACCCCAATGCAATGATCATTACCCCACTCGGCAGGCATGACCCCAATCCAATGATCATTACCCCACTCGGCAGGCATGACCCCAATCCAATGATCATTACCCCATTAGGCAGGCAGGGACCCCAATCCAATGATACCCCACTCGGCAGGCATGACCCCCAATGATCATTACCACTACCCCAGGCAGGCATGACCCCAATCTCAACTCGAAATCTCTTTAATGGCGAGACCCCAACCCCAATGATCATTACCCCCACAGGTATGACCCAACTCCAATGATCACCACCCCAAAGGGACGGGATACTTTCTTCTTCATGAGACAACTCTATTTATAGTGATCATCAAATATACTTTCCTAATTTGTTTCCTTTCCAACTAAGGAATACAATCAACCAAATTAGGAAAACCAAATCTTTCCAAAACAATGAATCAAACCATTAAGAAATAGATCCAAACTCAAAATAGGAAAACCTTCCTAAAAGGAAATCCTTGTGATTCAAGGCAATCCTAACAAAACCCATAGATTAGTTTCACTGAATATTTTCAGCGAAAATTAGTGGAGTCGTTTTGTTGTGCTCGTATTGAGTTAGCAGAACGACAGAATCTGTTTCACCACAAAGGTATAATGCTTGAGTCGCTTCGCTTCAAAATAAATGTACGACTTGGGGCATTTCGTATAAACTAAGTGGTAGGGAGCAAAATAGGTCACTTTTTTTTTTTTTACATTCTCTTTAGAATTTACTTTATCTCCCTACAAAATTTCCTCTAACAAATATTTGAATTCTTAATCTAATATTAAAATCCACAGCATACTAATTAACTACTTTTTAATTATGTAGATATGAGACTACATTGGAAAATTTTAGGATTGATATATCTCGAGTTAGATTATGCAAGAGATTAATATAATTTTGTTATTATTTGCTTATTAGTTAGTACATAAATAATAATATAAATTGGATGAAAATGTAAATTAAAGGGTTGATCTCGGAAAAATCCACGTACATTCCCAGAAATCACCAAAAAAAAACCGTGCAAGTTGTAGTTACTCTTTGTATCCGTTGTGAACACTGCAGCGCTAGTTAGATTGCTTTTAAGCGGATTTTCAGCGGTCTTTTCATTGCTTACACAAAATGAAAAAAAAACTTAAATGAGGAAAAAATAGAAAAGAAATACGCGCAACTTGACATGCTGGAAAAGCACACATATTTGACTTTCAAAAATCGAGTATTACCTGTGTTGTAATATTTTGGGAAGTTGTGTGTCTTAGACCATCTCTAACACACACTCATACTGTCTCAAATATAAGGCATACCGTATAAGGCATACCCTATTATTCTATCCTGATTTTCATTCCAACCCTACTGATATCCTATCTTCATTTTGGGATCAATTTGTATTTATTTTATTTTTTTGGCTAAATTTTAAATTCATTATTAATATTGAAAGATTAATATAATTATAGATGATGTATTAATAAATATAAATTAAATTAATAATATTATTAAAATATAATAAATAAATAATTAAATTAATAGTATTATTAACATACATAAATAGTTTTTTTTGTTTGTATTAATTAATAAATAAATTTAAATTAAAATAATATGAGACACAAAAGTCGAAATATAATTTTAATAATACGATAAATAACGATTATATTTATAAGTAAATTAAATATTAAAAGTAGATAACATAAACTCTTTCTATTTAATTTTTCGAGTTACCATATTGATCCCACAAATGATCAATTAATGCATCTCAAAGTGCATAATGGACATTTCAATCTCTAATTTGTTTAGTCTTCCAAGAAATCTATCAAAGTCACCATCTTTTTAGTGGTAGTTTTTAATTTATGTATGAGTTCATTTATGGTGTTTTAAATTGATGTACAAGTTACTTTATGCAGGTTTTAATTTATGATTTTATGTAGTTATTTTATTATTATTTAGTGTTATTATTTTAATTTTTACATTAAATTATGAGATGATTTTATTTTTAGTCATTTCAAATTTTAAATTAAGTTAATAGACAATACAAAATTTATTTTAAATTTTTAAATATTTGAAAGTTTGAAACTTTAAAAATAAACCAAATTGACCAACATGCTCTTATAGACGCGCTTCACAACATCACCTGTCTGTGAAACACGCTTCATCCGTTAATTTAAGACCGGTGAAGTGTGCTTCACAGCCTGGTGATGCCGTGAAGCGCGTTTTTAAGGGTATATTCGTCAATTTGGTTCATTTTTAAAGTTTTAAACTTTCAAAAAAAATTAAACTTAAATAAAGTTTAGATGATTTATTTACTTAAAGTTAAAGTTTGAAAAGCTCATATTTTATAATTTTTTCTTAAATTATTATTATCATTAAAAATAATTAATTTAAATATTTTAAAATTAACAAATTTAATATTTTAATATTTTAAAAGTCATATAATTAATGTTACTTTATAATTATTATAACTATCAAATATATGGTTAAAAGGATCAAAATGTAAATTTTAATTTGTAAAATTGCAAATAGGTCCACAATGGTGTGGAGGAAAATGAAACACTATTAATAGTGAGAGACTTGTGTACAAACACCCTATATTTTTTTTTGAAATCATAAATGGGGTATGTGGGTTGGATTTCAATTTTGTATTTTTTTTACCTTGTATATGAGATAGAGTGTTTGGGTTGGAGTTGGCCTACGAAAACATACCTCAAAACGCCTCCCATTACCTGTGGTTGTAATATTTAAAAGCCACCGCTTTCACTTTATCAATCAACCAAACCACCTCCATCATCAAACCCTTCTTATATCTCCACTTCCAACCCCCCCCCTATTTTCTCCAAACGCAATCACCTTCTCTCCACTCCCAAAATCTAACTCCAAAACCTCAAAAAGTCTTCACATTTCATTCTCAACTATTTTCTAATCATATATAAAATCACTCGTTTAGGGTTTGATATCTAATGAAGAGATTCAACGGTTATTAGATAGAGTAATGGTGCAAAACTTAGTTAAAAAACTGGAGGTTGGTTGGAAAGATGGTGACAAAATCAAAGTTTTGGTTAAATTTATTGATTGATTTGATGGGATTTTCAAGAGTTAGTTTGGAAAGCGATTTTTTTTTTCAATTTTGGAAAAATCGATCTTTGACGATGATATTGTTATTCACACATGTTCAAAGAGAGTTATAGAAGTTGTTTCAGTGGCGAATGAATCATTAGTTCAATTCAACAGGAACATGTTTTTTGGGTTGGTAATGATGGGTTCAACTAATATCAATGAAATGAAGTTGTTCGATTCAGGTCTTATCTTCTTTAATCGAATTGATTAGGACTTCATTAGTTGATAAACTTCACTCAATTAAAAAAAATCTCAGAAATCATAAATCTTCTTTTATACTCTTATTCTGATGATTTATCTATGAAAATCTCTACCATTGTCTGCATTTGTGAAATTGCATATCTAGGTAGAAGAGATGTTATTGAAGCAATGATGATTTGATCATACATAACAATGCAAATTGTGTGCCTTTCATTATTATTTTTTTCATTTAAGTTTCATTAAAAAAAAAAGGATTGGGTTAAATAGTGAAAAGACTGCACTACCCCTGTATGAAACCCTACCTAAAAGCAATCTAACCGGCGTTACCGTGTTCATGACAGATGGAAATGGTAAAGTGAGTTTTTAACGAAAACTGAAATCATCGCGGTTTTTTTGGGAAACCTACGTGGTTTTTTGGATTAACCCTATATTATTTTTTTTAATGTATCACTATTAGGTAGGTTATATTTGACTTAACTTTAAACCCTTTTTTTTATCTATGATTTAGGTTGCAGTGTGTATTTTAGTGGGTAAAGTAATTGTATTCTGTAGTTGTATTAAAAATGATATGGTAATCAACAATAATAGATTTATAATAAACTCTGTAACAATAATATTTGTTAGACATTACTATGATTTTGATAAACGTATTACTAGATTAGTAATAAAGATTAGGCATAATCATCAACAACAGTGCTCGGAAAATTATAATAATTTATTAGATAATATAATTAATTTTCCACGTAATTTTACTAAATTGGCTATGATCTCTACTATAATCCGAGGATAATATGTAAATCACTATACCTCGAAAGTATAAATGTATCATTTCTAATTGTTGTGATTCATGGCGACAATACCAACATCTTACCTTGCTTTTGACTTTTGCACATGTTGAGTAAGAGAATGACAGTTTGACGCAGAACGGAAGTGAAAAATAAAAATAAAGACTGATTATACTCGGTCACGAGTTTTGATAGATTAATTATACTCGGTCACGAGTGTTATGTGACCAATTTTATTTGGTCGAGACGATGAAACTCCCTAATCCAATGGAAGATAAACCCTAATCCAATGAGAAATTCTATTTCAGAGAAATAAGATATTCAAAAATTGAAAGATATTTAATTGATGAAAGAAAGCCCCTTATATAGAGGTTACAACTTAGATCAAATGGAAATCCTAATTCCCTGATATTTTAAAACAATCTAAAAAGAAAATAAATAAATTAAATAAGGAAAATAAATCTTAAATCTTAAAATAATAAAGTTTTTGTTCTAATCTTGACTCGGGTCAAGTCTTCCATAAAATTTTTAGGCTAACTGATCCGCATTTTTCCATTCCACTTGAAAAGAACTCGTCCTCAAGTTCTCATGAAATATCTTTGGAGAGTGTCAAATTATTTCTACCTTCTTTTCTTCCACATGTATATTGTTTTCAATAACAATAATAATTAATTTGAAGATGTCGTGAAAATAGATAATCTTAAAAATATATATATTTTGGCAACATGAGCTAGATTTCCATAGGGGTGTCAATGAGTCGAGTCGAGTTCGAGTATTGCCAAGCTCGACTCGACTCGTTTCAAAAATTTCAATCTCAAACTCGAGCTCGAGCTCGACTCGCTAATAAAATAAATTAATTTTATAAATATAAAAATTAAATTTATTATTAAAACTCAATAATTATAAACTACATAATCAATACCCAATAAGAAATTCTAGTTCAAATTTCAAGTATTCAATTCTAGAATATATATATATATATGTTTAAGTCCAGTCCAAATTATATATATATAAAAGCTCGCGAGCGTAACGAGTCGAGTATTGCTAAACTCGAGCTCGACTCGTGAGATTAAAAGCTCGACTCGAGCTCGACTCGGGCTCGAATAAAACGAGTCGAGTTTAAGTTTTATTCGAGTCAATCTCGAGTAGCTCACGAGTAAATTGTCTCATTGACACCCCTAGATTTACAGACTTCTGGTAGAAAATAAAGTGCGCCGTTTTTGAAAACCTGTCAACTGTAACAAAAATAGAGTCAGATTCACATTGAGTACATCGAAGACAAATAACGAAATCAACATTTGCTACTGGAAAAATAGAATATACTTCCGCTTCTAGCAAAATAGAGTCTACTTTTGCTTCTACTTTCTCTTCAATTTGAGGTGAATCCTTCTCGATTATAAAATCACTCTCAGATTTGATCGTGATCTCACTTTTTTTTATGTCATTATAGATTTTCCTTCCCATTTAGAAGGTCTCGCGAATCCAGTAGACAAGATCACAATATTCTTTTTATTCCACTTGAAGTTGTACGAATTAATTTCTCTTTAATATACAACATTCAAATCAAATAACCAATATTGCCCCAACGAGACTCCGCATGTATCAATATCCATAACATAAAAAATAACAGTATCTGAATAAGATTTACCCATCAAAATAGGTACTTTACAGATTTGATTTACTTCAATCAACATACATTATTTATTCCAAAAAGTCTTGTATGGTGAAGGATGAGGCTCTGTTGGTAATTGTAGGATCTCCACCAACTTTTCGGCAATTAGATTTTCATAACTGCAACTATCTATTATCATCCTACAAACAACATCTCCAACTCGACAATATGCTCGAAAAATCTCCATATCTGATATTACATCTTGATTATCCCCCTGTGGACGAATATTGCTTTGATACCAACTGACACAGAACGGAAGCGAAAAATAAAAATAAAGACTGATTATACTCCGTCACGAGTTTTGATAGATTAATTATACTCGGTCACGAGTGTTATGTGACCAATTTTGTTTGGCCAGGACAATGAAACTCCCTAATCCAATGGAAGATAAACCCTAATCCAAGGGGAAATTCTATTCAAAGAAATAAGATATTCAAAAGTTGAAAGATATTTAATTGATGAAATGAACCTTTTATATAGAGGTTACAACCTAAATCAAATAGAAATCAATTTAAGAAGGAAATTTCTAGATTAAATAGAAATCCTTTTGAGAAGAAAATTTTCTAATATTTTAAAACAGCCTAAAAAGAAAATAAATAAATCAAATAAGGGGAATAAATCTCAAATCCTAAAATAATAAAATTTTCATTTTAATCTTGACCTGATCCAAGTCTTTCATAAAATTTAAGGCTAACTGATCTGCATTACAGTTCATGGGAGTTCTTTCTTAAAAATTCAAGACAACATGTATGTGTCCAGTATAACCTTTACATTATATCAGATCATCATGATTTTATCCAGAAAGCACTTATTGATATTGAATGGTACCACAATATGTTGTCCATTGCTGTTGTATCTGAGATTTTACATCCAACTATCACAAGTCAGTCAAGGATATGCAATTGTGAAAATGTGGTAACAAATGTAGGTAAATTTAGTACTTTTTATCCATTACATGCATAATATTTTTATGACGACAATGATACATATATTTCTTATATGTAGGATATGCCGCAACTAAGAAAGATTTTCTCTATTAGTATAAAATAAACGCTGGAGAGCCGGAGATAAAGCAATGGTTGGACTGTGTGTCGTTAGAGGACTCGGTTTTAGAACAACGATTATAGATATAGATAAATAACTACAAAAATTGTTAAATGCATTAATAATGTGCTGAAAGACACGCACCATCTCCCAATAACAACACTGGTTAAGTCGACTTATTATCAACTTATTGAATTGTTTGATCGCAAATGGGTGGATGCAGATACTCAAGCATTAGTGAACTCCTTTGGTCTCGACATATAATTAAGGTAAATGTAGACAACCAAAAGCTTGCAAGAAACATTTGTATTCAGTTGTCATCCTGAAGGACACAAGACTTCACAAACCGTCCAATACCTATCCTCTTCATCAGGTGGGGGTCAAAAGCAGTTTACTATCAACCTTCATAACTAGACATGTTCTTATGGAATGTTTCAAATATAAAGATATCCATATAAATAGAGTTACACGACAATTACTCTGTAGAACTTAGATTGGGGTGCATATGTTATAGATGTGTATAAAGTTGAAAATAAAAAAAGTGCGCCTGCTATGGACTCTGCTCATGTTGGGAGCAAAGCCAGTTGACTAGCCTACAACTGATCAAACTTAATCCCTAATTCGGCGACAAAAAGAATAGAAAAAGATCCCCCTAAAACATTAAGGGTCCGAACTGAATGGATATGTAAGAGCTTTCTCAAACCAAAATGTGTAGTTTATGTCGACAAGAATGACATTTTTGCAATACATGTCCAAATAAGGAACATTATTTGAAGAAATAAGTTATCCACCTAATTACTTTATTTTTTATTTTATATAATATACTTCTACCAATCTCGTATTCATTGTAACTCTGTGGTTGTTATGTATTAAGAATATTATCTAATTCTACTAAATTTATTACCGGTTTAAAATATTATAATCCTAGTGCATTAAGTTGAAATCCAATTTCAATATTAATATGACATAACAAATAATAAATAAATAAATAAATCGACATATCATATTTCTATCCGAACAAATTTCAAAAACAATTTATTTTCGACTTCAAATTTACTGTACAATTCATCCAAAATAAAAAGAAAATCAATACTATACTAAATAGTGAACAACTTCATATAATAAGACATCGAAACATTTCAATAACCAAATAGAAAATTCTAAAAAATATTTATAACGAGTTTACAACCACAACAAATTATTAGTAGAAAACTTTTTCCACGAAACAATATAATAGAGTGCAAATCAAAAATAGGTAAAATAGATATAGTAGTTTTGCCGGTGACTCATAATAGAAAAACAACCTCACCGCTCACAGCCGTCTCGAAGAATTTTGGGGCATGTGCTTAGGATTTTGGGGTCATTTGCTGATTACGAATGAGCACTAATTTTAAAATCTACATAATTTTTTAACATAAAATTAATGAGTCTATATAATGAGTACCTGATAAATAATACAAACCATATTTTTCAAATTTATTTGAATTAACAAAATTTATTTTGCTGTAGTCAAAATACTTTTCAACTAAATAACACACCTTCGGAATAGAAAATTAAGGGTTGAGATTGAAAAAATATTAAATAAAAAAAAAAGATAGTGATTACATCATTTTACTTGTTATTAAAATTGAAAATTTGAGGCACTTCTCATTTTGAGGCCTTGTTTAAGAGCTTATTGCTCATGGGGCTACCGGACCTGCCACCACCTTACGACGAAACATCCGTTTTGCTGCTACTATCAAAGCTAAACACCCCTAGTAATAAAGCAAAACCACTACTAGTTTTTAGGAAAATTACTTCATGAGTTTTGTTGCTAGTATTTAAAGTTAAATACTTGACGTAGACGGAAGCAAAAAGTAACGTTAAAGACTGTTTAGATTCGGTCACGAGTTTTGGTAGTCAATTTCGTTTGACTGGGACATAAATAAACCCTAATTCAAGGGAACGACAAAGCCAAATCTCAAACTGAGAGAAAGA
Source organism: Cardiospermum halicacabum (assembly GCA_031304145.1). Classification (NCBI taxonomy): domain Eukaryota; kingdom Viridiplantae; phylum Streptophyta; class Magnoliopsida; order Sapindales; family Sapindaceae; genus Cardiospermum; species Cardiospermum halicacabum. The sequence goes on from CM062394.1 coordinate 3,306,007, forward strand.
AATAATATTATTGCATGATAGAGTTTAGAATAACATAAGATGTTTTTATAATGCAAAAGAAACCTAAAAAAAATAGAAATCCTGCTGGAAACAGAAACCCTAAAACTGGCAAAAACAAAAAAAGTCAAAATTGAGCCCTAAAATAATTGAATTTGGGCCCGATAACTGTGCAATATGGCATTCGACATCCTGTTGCAATTTGAAAATCGTACATCTCGCAATTCCCTTTCCAGAAAGCTATTGCAGACCCTAAACGGATAACAAACGAGTATTTTAAACTCTTATCAAGTAGCATTCGAACAGTCCAGAATTTCCATGTAGTCCAATGCAAGCTGATCCGCATCAATACTTTTCTGCAATTTGATCGTAAACAAGTCCATCACTACTCTCGCACACTGATAACACCAATCCAGCAAAACGGTAACACCAATCCAGCAAAACGGGATGAACCGTTTCCGTTTTAAAAACCGAAGCATATCAGAAAAAAAACCAAACCATCAAATGAGATTAGTAATTATTTATTTCCTTTAGGTTATATGGCTCAAAATGACTCATGGAAGTTTTTGTGTGTTGGGGGAGTATTTCTTATATAGTAAATAACCAAAAAATTCTTTTCTCCCTCCTAAAGTAAAATGATACTACATTAGTAATCAGTGGGGTACATACAAAAACATATCATAAATTAAATTTGCAAGGCAGAATATACATTACCCATAGCCTACTTAATTAAAAAGCTGTCTTCAACAACATAATATGTTTTTAATCAGGGAAATATTTTCCATATGCTAAAAAATAGAAATAGTTACTTTAATTTATAAAACTCCATTGTCGAGGACATAAAAATTATTATTAAAAAAATGTATAATTTTTCTTCATATGAAAGAAATTCCATTAAAATCATTTTAGTGGATTTAATCTAAAAATCTAATTTTAAAAAAATAAGCCGTTGAGAGAAAACAAAATAGTTCAGAGGAAATAATGTAAGGACTCAAAGATCGAGAATCTGACTCCTGTCTGCACAATTTATGCAACCAATACGTCTTCTCTCTCCGTGAACTGTTCTTGGGCTCTTCCCACTAACTATTTTCTCATTTCTGTTTGAATATAAAGACAAGAATGACAACTTTACCTTCTGTAGAACCAGCACCGATTTGATTTCGGAGAAGAAGAAGAAAGATGTCAAACCTCATCATCTGCTTCTTCTTCTCCTTGATAGCAATACACAATGTGAGTTCAAAATCAACAATCGAGCCCTGCTCCAACTCAGACACCTGCAACGCCTTACTAGGTTACACACTCTACACAGACCTCAAAGTCTCGGAAATCGGCTCTCTCTTCAACGTCGACCCTGTCTCCATCCTCACAGCCAACGCTATCGACATCTCCTACCCAGACGTCGAGAACCACATCCTTCCGTCTCATCTCTTCATCAAAGTCCCTGTATCTTGCGCCTGCGTCGACGGCATTCGTAAATCTGTTTCCACTCGCTACAAGACTCGTCCTTCCGACACTCTCACTTCCATCGCCACCCAAATTTACTCCGGTTTGGTCTCGGCTGACCAGCTTCGCGAGGCTAATGCTATACAGGACCCGGATGTTTTGGATGTCGGATCCAATTTGATTGTGCCGCTTCCCTGTACTTGCTTTAACAACACGGATAATTCCTTGCCGGCTGTGTATTTGAGCTATGTAGTGACGGAAATTGACACTCTGGCTGGAATTGCCTCTACTTATTGGACCACGATTACTGATTTGATGAATGTTAATGCTATGGGGAGCCCTGCTATCAAGGCCGGTGACATTCTCGCTGTTCCTTTGTCTGGTGCGTTATTAACTCATTGTTTTGATTAAATTTGAGTAATGGTTTATGAATTTGTTAGCACAACTTGTGTTAGATGACAATTTGTATTTTCAATTGCAGCTTGTGCTTCTAATTTTCCTGTAGATTCGGCTGATCATGGTCTGATTGTTCCAAATGGGAGCTACGCAGTTACAGCTAGCCATTGTGTGCAATGCAGTTGCGGACCAGGGGGTCGCAAGTAAATTAACTATTCTTGCTTGCATTTTGGTCATTCGTTGGTTGTGAAAGTGATTGATTGATGCTAATTGCCTTCACATTTTGTTTTGTTCAGTTTATATTGCATGCCTGCTTCTCTGGCGGTTTCTTGTTCAAGCATGCAATGTAGAAACAGTAACCTTATGCTTGGGAATATTACCGCACAGCAGAGTAGTGCTGGGTGTAATGTCACCGCTTGTAGTTATGATGGTTTCGTCAATGGCACCATCATTACTTCGTATGTTAACTTACCTTTGTTCTCTGTTTCTTGGAGGTTCATTCTGTTAGTTTAGCTGCTGATGTTTATTATTGAACATATATTCCTGTTTTGCAGGTTGTCTACATCTCTACAACCACGCTGCCCAGGTAAGAATTTTGATGTTCATTAGAGTAAAAACAGCTACTGGAATTTCTCTGCATCTATTTAGAATACTTTGTGTGAAGTTTCTTAACAAATGGTATAGACTGGAACTGAATCTTTGATAGGAAATGTGTAATTCATAACTCTCACATACACCATCCATGCAATAGAAATTTGAGTCAGTTGTAAACTGAAACCATTCAACGTGGAGTTGTGATTGCTGTTTTGATTTTGCATTTCTCAATCTGATGCAGGACCTCAGCAATTCCCTCCGCTAATAGTTCCACCTTCTTCCACAATAATAAAAAACACATCTTTTGCTCCAGCACCTGCACCTGGTTTCTCTCATGGTTCTGCGGCAAATGTACCAACAAGCTCTTCCGTGTTTCCTTCATCTGGAGGGTTGCTCCCCAGTTTAGCCCCTATAGCCACGCCAGGTGGCAATGCTTCTCGTGCCTGTTCATTGATTAATTCATTCTCCACGCCTTGGATTGCTTTTGTGCTAGTGTTGTTGGGGTTGCTTGGTTGATAACATGTTAGTTGTAGACTTTTTTTATCACTGCCTTATTTATGATTAAACAGATTGTGGTGATTCCCTTGATCTTCATTATTCAGAGGCTGTCTGGTCAATTCAAAAGAGCTATTTTATTTTAATAAATTTGTTTGGTAATTAGTTTATCAAATTTGTTTATTCATTCTAATAAACTAATATTAAAATGGTTAATAAAAAAAATTATTTTAACTATTTGAAACATAGTTGTTTAATAAACCAACCATATAGTATAGTTATATTATATATAATTTGTATTCTTTACTATATACTATTATATGTTAATATTTTTAATTGCAATAATAGTATATCTAAATTTATTTTATATATTTTTATAGGGTAATTTTACTTTTGGTCTTTTTAAAGTTTTATTTAAGTCAATCATTTAAAGGTTGAATTAAGTTTTTAAATCATCTAAAACTTTAGATTTCATAAAATGAGCTTTTTTTACTCCTCATTCTATGAAAATAAAGCTTCATCATAAAAATTCTTCACGAAAAACTTTTAATAATATGTAAAAGATGTGATTATTTATTTTATTAAATCTAAACTTTAAAGACCATTAATAATGGTTCAGTTTTTATATTTTTCCCATTTTTATATTATTATAAAATTACTAATATTAATGTATACGAATATAGCCCCTAAACCCTAAGTGTAATGTGTGATTTTTGTTTTTATTTATTTTTCAGCATCAAACAACTAGCCATTTTTGTTATTATAAAATATATATTTTTAAATATGATAATTTTGGCCAATAACCTGAGTGATATTATCTTAGAAAATTCCAAATCTGAGTGATATTTTTAAATATGAAAAACAACTTTTTTTTTAATTTATTATTATTATTATTATTATTATTATTTTTTAAACTTGAGTAAAGGATTTGATCGATTAATTAAGAACAGTTATAAACGCCTTTTAGGATACGGCCCGGACCGGCCCAACATCAAGCCCATCACAAAACGAGATTTAAAAACATATAGAGGAGAAGAGAAGCTCAAAGAAAATAAAGCGGATAAATTCCCGGCGAGTCACAGTGACAGCATTACTGATGGCTTCGGCTCCCTCCAAGCTCTACTCAGGTCTTCACTCATATAAATTGTTCAGTTCTTTTCAAATTTACGAATTTTAATGGTTTTTGTGATCCCAGATGATGTCAGTCTCTTGGTGATCTTACTCGACACAAATCCATTCTTCTGGAGCTCTTCGTCTTTCTCCTTTTCCCATTTACTCTCACATGTATGTAAACCCTAATTTTTAAAAACAACTCTTTATTTAGAAATTGTTTAGTTACTTTGGTTATCTGTATACAGGTGCTTGCATTTATAAATGCTATTTTGACGCTAAACCAACTCAACCAAGTTGTGGTTATTGCTACTGGATGTAACTCATGTGACTATGTCTATGATTCATCTAAATCCACCAATCATAGCTTTTCACATGGAAGAATGCCAGCTTTATCCGCTACTTTGCTGCAAAACTTGGAGGATTTTTTAACTAAAGATGAACAACTTTCTAAACAAGGAGCTGATGAGAGGATCACTTGTTCACTCTTGTCTGGTTCTTTGTCCATGGCTCTTTGTTGTATCCTTTATAAATGGTTCTATGTCTGTGTGTTAGAAATTGAGTGTTAAGTATCTTGTCCTGTGTGACATCATTGTAGAATTTGAGCTTTGGGAATATGGGCTTGTAAGGGGTATCTGTGTTAAAAGGAATGGTGCTGGTTGCGCTTGTGATTATTTTACTTGCAGATTGTTTGATTTAACTAATCTATGAAAAGATATTCAGAGGGTATTCCGCTCAGGATCACTCCATCCCCAACCTCGAGTAAGTACACCTTCATTTCAAAGGTTGCCTATTGATTTTGATAAACAAATGGCTGTTAATTACTCTTTTTATCTTTTACTTTTTAATTATCTCTTTCGTCCTTGTCATTTCATGCCATTATTGAGGCTTATTACTTAAGATTACTATCTGTATGATTCTGTTACTAACATATGATAGCAGATTCTATGCTTGCAGGGTTCCCCGGATGGACCAGAACAGTATGTTGAGCTATCACCATTTATGTGGTTAATCATTCTCTTCCTGCTGAATTCTATTCTAAAGATTTTAATCTTTTCAGATATGTTGCAATCATGAATGCAATATTTTCTGCACAGCGCTCAATGGTAGTGAATATATGTTTTGGCATTTTTCGTTAGTTCTTAACTTGATATCAGTTTACGGAATACTTAGTTGTTACACCTTGTGTAGGTTCCTATCGATTCTTGTTATATAGGGGCTCAAAATTCTGCATTCCTTCAGCAAGTAATTTGCCTTTTCCGCGCATTAAGATTGGCTTTTTGTTGTGATAGCTAAAAAGTCCGACTGCCATCTGGCTTCTGATTGTTTCTGTTATGTGAAAGTAACAGGCTTCTTACATAACTGGTGGTGTACATCACAAGCCTCAACAATTAGATGGGCTCTTCCAATATCTCTTGGTAATTTATACCTTACCTGGATAAATATTGAAGCTGCTTGTAAAAGTGGTTTGCATATTGCTTGTTATCATTAAGATACAGTTTCGTGTAATCTGTGTGCATCTATAAAGATTTGTAATTGTCACATTATTGATATGAAAGGAACATCAGATCATTGGTTCAAGAAGATAAAATCATCTTTGAGTAAGTGGAAAATCTAGAATAGTATATCAATTAAATTGATTGATTTCACCCTGTTTGATCTGGAAAATATCATCATTTGGGTTCGTAATGCAAATTAGCTTCTCTGCCTTATTGAGAATGCACATCGGGCATATTTCTTATGTGATTGAGCTTTCAGATCCTGTTAATTATTGCTTTTTAAGACTGATGCATGTTGTTACTTCTGCTTTAATTTGTTCTTCTGTCACATGCAGACAATTTTTGCTACTGATCTGCATTCTCGGAGTTTCTTACAACTTCCCAAGCCTGTGGGTGTGGATTTTCGTGCATCGTAAGTTATTTATAAGTTATAACACTTCCATCTCATTTACATTTCCTCAAATTTATTTTTTACCCTACAGCAGTGGAAAAGACTTCTGTCTACTATGCTCTTTTCTCATTAGTAATTGACACTAATCAAGTTGTACTCTACATATCCTTGTCATACTGTCTTAAAAACAAATTGTCTTCTCCTTTGAATCAGCTTAGAAACTATCTTATCCTTTCATTGTTTAATATGCAGATGTTTCTGCCATAAAAATACGATTGACATGGGCTACATATGTTCTGTGTGTTTATCCATATTTTGCACACGTCACAAGAAATGTTCGACATGTGGGTAAGTAGATATTACCTCTTGTATTGTAAGACTTGAATGCTTTTCTGCATCTTATGATTATGATGGTGTGGAGAAGTGATTGAGTAATGAGTAGCTGTAAAACTACTATCAAATTACCATTGTTAAATGATTTAACCTCTATAGGGCAGATTATTTATTGATTACATCCTGCTTGCCTTATTTAAGCACTTAGAGCATCTTCAATAAAAGACTACTCCCAACAGTTTTGAAAAATACCCGTCAAAAAAAAAAAAAAAAGAAATATGTGATTGGGTTCGAGCCTATTTTAAAAAGTTATGGCCTTTTCAGATGGAATTTGACATGTGGGAAAACTGTTGGGAGGAAGGAGACAACACAAAATAAATCCTACAGTAGAGTTTGGCTAGTCACATACTTTTTTTTGTCGGTTTTGATTAGAAGTGGAACTTGAGTCGTCCTCTATTCTACAATGGAGGACAATCAAGTTCCACTTCTGATAAAAGACTGAAAAAGGAACTTTGATTTTATCTAACCTCTATCGTAAAGGTTTCATTTTTTCCTCTCTGAAGAGGAACGTTTGACAATTCTTTACCGTCAAATAGAATTTTGACAAATAACAATTATCTTCTAAAAAAGTAAAATAACTTTGGTGTTTATATTATTTGTAACTCTTTTATTTTAAATGTCCTTGGAGAAAATATTTACTAGTCCAAACAGACCCTGTGACATGGTGTGTCTAACGGATAAAAATACAAGTGAACTACATGTCTCCTTTATTCAATTACTGTAGTCCCATTATTGTAATATATATTTTTATTGGTTGGACACACCACGCCATCCTGCTGCGTGATATACCTGGACTAGTTCTCTTAATGGGATGCTCTAAGGGCTCTCCTAGTAGTTAATTATATTATAGCTATTATTCAGTGGTAAGCAATATGGAACCATATCACCCTTACTCAAATTGTTTGAATTTCCTTTACTTTCTTTAATGGCTCTCCAACATATTTATAGTTCCTCTTCAAGCAAAAGTTTTGGCTTCACCTAGCTTGTCCATAGTCGTGGTAGAAAAATATTGACCTCTTTGATGTATTATATCTCGTGGTAGAAAAATATTGACCTCTTTGATGTATTATATCTCTTATATGAAAAGATTTTGAATGAAACGTATAATCCTCCCTGATACTTTATTTTTGGCATTTTGCAGGTCAGTATTTGGTCAGGCTCAATCTGATGATGCCCCTGCAACTAATCATAAGAGAAAAGCTCCCGATTCATGATCATATTTAACATTATAAGGAACTGCCATAGCGTTGAGTGATAAAAGTGCAGGTTCCTCTGGTCCACGAGTTCCTTTCATGAATGCTTGGGGGTATTAATCCACCTTACAATTTCTTCTCATTTGTCAGAGCATGGCGAACTGATGCTTTAGATTGCATCCCTGCTTCTTGGGTTCAGGTTTCTAAATTAACGATGCATTAATGATGCCAATCTGGGTTGCGATTGACAAGGTTTTATAGCAAAAATTTAAGGCTATTTAGCCATTCAATTCAATTTCGCTTTATTCTTTTCTTGTCTCAATCTGTCTTTGAAGTGATTTAGGAAATGAAGTGTGGGAATCTATTTCTCCCTAAACGAGTATTTTCACAATTACCAACATATCAATTAGCATTTGCAATACATCTAGGAAATCTCGTGGACAAGCACTCATGTTTTTACATTTCGCTCCATGAAAATTAAAATGGTATCAATTTGATGGCCAGAATTATCATCCTACCAAATCCACATTTATCCCAAATATATAATTACTTATTGCTCTCCACAGATATCGGTACAAATGTTCCCAGGGGCTACATAACTAAGCAATGATTTCAGTACCGACCTAGCAAAGTTACCTCGCCTGCAAGAACTGCATAACAAAATATTATACATTATACAATTAACATAGAGAGCGCTTTGCAGCACCTTCTGATCAAATGATCAGTTATTTCTCTGCAATTCTCAGGTGAAAGGTTCATCAAGACCTCAAGTCCCAAAAATACCTACCTAGTATAAACATATAGCTTAATCTGTTTTACCTCAACCACATTCTCCACCTGGCTGCATCGAATCTCATAACTATAACGAAGAGAAGTTATCATAATGTATCAATCCATGCATTCTGACGCTATATTTTGCTAAGTCTATTTTACATCCATAAATATATAATATAAACTTTATCATATAAAAATCAATGGGCTCAAGCTGAAAATCTACTCTACTTTCTTCAAAAGAGGTGCCCAAAAATAACTAAAATGTGATTTGATAAAAACTCCTATTGCGGCAAAGGTGAGAACATTCTCTTATCTAAGGCTGCCTACTCTCACCCAAAACAGAATAGCATAATTACTAAACAATAAAAATGAAATGAAGCTCATGATACATTAATTATATTCTACTGAGGGGGTGGGTGCTCTTCCTGTAAGTCTTCTGGAAGTCCCTGCTTCAATCACTGTCTTCCTCATCCCCTGGTAGAAAACAGGTAAAGATTGTATAAATGGAGACGATCAAAATAAATAACCAGTACTAATTTTAACAAATTCTTAAATGTAATCACAATTCAAACAGAAGAAATCACTTCCTATCTATAAAGAGGATGTACTGGATAGCACCTTAACTGCAGAAGCACAGTCAACTAGATTTTTATCACAACTCATGTTCTGAACAATTAGCTTACACCACCAACATGAATGTGTTGTGCATATCAAGACTTTGCATATTCAATTAATGATAGTCACCAAAACTTCATGCCAACAACACTAATCAGACATGCTACAACTTGTCCCCAATTGTCCAATGCAAAACAGGGATATAAAAATTATAATCTTGCTGACCAAAGGCAGACAATATAATATAATATTGCCACAGCAAATCATGCCAGTATTAAAACTTTAGAGCATTCCTATTAAGGAAAAATATGGTTGAGCTTCCCAGTATAAGCAACAAGATTATTCAGAAATTCCAAATCCAACACCTGGCGGAAATAGATACTTGGTAGCTCATAGTATAGACAACAATTGGTAGCGGTAACAGGAAACAAGACTTACCCTCGTTTGACTCTTCACTCTGGTTCTCATCATTGCTCTCCTCATTATCTTCTTCTTCGTCATTATCATTATCTTCATTATTATCATCGTCACTGTCCTCATCCTCTTTCTCAGAATCTTCAGAATCATCACTTTCGCTTTCATCTGGTAGTTTGGGCTTTGGAGGAGGTACAAAACTAGTTGCTGACCTTCTACGCGAACTTGTAACAATGTTACTCATGTCAATGCCTTCAAGTTCTTTTGCTCTTTCTTTCTTCTTTCTGACTTCCTTGATTTCTGAGAAAGAAACCAAAAACTCAACATCTATATAAATGCCAATATAACGTTACTTTTTGTGAACCACCTAATTAAGTTGGAACAATTACCCACTATGTAAGACTCCAAAAGGTGCAAAACACGAGATAATAATCTACTCAGTTTTTTTTAAAATTTTTTTTTTATTTTAAGGTTTTTTACATGGTTGTGGTATGGTTCTCTGACACGATCATGTTTGTTTTCATTTCCCAATGATTATATGGTTAAATTTCATGGTTGAGTGTGGTAAGTTTTGTTAATAAAAGTTGAAAATTTTGTTTACAAAATAATCAAACAATATCATCTTTCAACATAACAAAGAGGGGATATTTTAGTCTTTTACTTTATAAAATCACATCATCATCAATAAATTGTACAATCTTCCCAAACATGAGAATGTACATCATATTACTATAACAATGCACCTACCTTACCCTACTATATTTTAATGAATCATGATGCACTCAATCCAAACATAGTGTTATGAGAAGAAAGAATGATAGACAACCAAAATTGATTAGATCCAAGATAGTAATCAATCATTCTTTAAAACAAAGCATTTTCCTTTCATTATTTCCAGAAAATTTTGCCTAATTTCCAAGATTAAATAAGCAAAATTATTAAGCAAAAAATCAACTTTTTTTTTTTTTTTCTCTCACTACTTTGGTTTGCCCCTGCAGATGGGAAGTAAGTATACGAGCTGAATTTTGACTTTGCATTGCTTTTCTTATAATTAAGCTTTGATAGTCAATTGGAAGATAGAAGATAAAAGGAAAGAGGAAAATCATATATATATATATATATATACACACACTAAGAAATCCATTGCCATTATATGTGCAATTCATACCTTTTTCCGATGGGTTTGAAGATAGCCCTTCCTTGGAAAGGATATTCTCCAATTCCTTTATCAGTTGAGACTCCCGTTTGTTCTCAGCCACCTGCTTGACTTTCTTGTAAATTGCAGGAGGAACACTACAAATGAAATAACAATGAGTGCATCAATCCAGAAAAATAATAAGCCTATGAACGGTAAGGACAAGTAAAACCTCATTCCACATGACTTGATTATTGTTTTAAGATGCTCCACACGTTTTCCATATACTGGAGTGGCAACTTCTTTTTTCTGCAGTAAGAATTGAGATCCATTAAAAATATTAGTTCACCAACCTTCGGATAAATAAAAGATCAAGTAACAACAAACAGAATACCTTTGCAGGTTTTTCAGCAGATGATTGAGAATCACCATCTTCGGATACAACTCCACTGTCTGCACCACTATTGTCTTCGGACACTGATTTTTCAGCCTTAGCCTGTTTCTTGTTGGATACTTTGGTTTCCTTAACAGGTCTTTTTCGTTTCTTCAGTCCTTCAGAGTTCTGCACCTTTGTTTTTGAAACAAGTTTCTTTCTGGGAGGCACTTCTTCCTCCTCTTCAGTATCACCATCGGAAGAATCAGAACTTCCTTCACTGCTGACTTTTTTTGGTGGTTTTCTAGAAGAAATTTTCTTGGTGACTTTCTTCTTGTCCATAGCAACAGGTTCCGAAGTTTCATGAGACTCCATTACCTGATGAATAACAGACATAATGATACTATATATGGCCCAGACATAGTCCTTTAAAGCAAAAAGAAAAAAAAAAAAAAAAAAAGATTTTTTTAACCCACCTCTTCTAATGCTTCAGTAATGAATTTCTTAGATGGATCAAGAGTATATTTAGCAAGTTTAAGATCCTCCTCCAAGAGTCGCCGGAGCCCAGCCATAGAAATTTCCCTGAAATAAAGCAAAATTATTTTCATCCCTATGATAACAAACAATAAATGATAATAATAATAATAATATTATTATGATTATTATTATTAACAATAATATTATTAATAATGATGATGATTAATAATTCAAAAAAAAAAAAGGAGTTTCATATAAGAATGACAAAAGTTCAGAAGACATAAAGTGAAAGTTGTAAAGTTGCATACTGAGAATTGGCTTTGACGAAAGCAGCTCTTTTCCTGATAGCCTCCTTAATTGTGCTTTCAGCAGGTATTTCATTGCTTAAATTGCTTTCAGTTCCCTCATTCTCAGATTTTGCTGCTTCTTCCCCTGTCATCAGACCTAATACAGGTGAGCCTTCTGTTTTTTCAGCATCTCCAGAACCAGGTTCCTTTACTTCTTTTGTTGCATTACGTCTTTCAGGTGTTTCAACTCCTTTGGTCGAAGCAGTATTTTCGCCAACAGTGTCTCCAGGTTTCTTTGAGGCATTGTCTTTATCAGCACCTTCCATGCACTAGATTAATCAAATTACAAGGGACAGCAATCAATAATCTTTTACAGCAAAAGCAGAACCCAAGATAAAAGGATCAATGAGCATGGAAAGTCTAATTCAATGTTTGATGAGATGGTAATATGATTAAACATTAGAGAGGTCATAAGAACAGCATTTGTAATTAAGCATGGATGTTATAAGAAACTTCACTATTTTTTCTTCTTATTTGTCAGTTCTGATTGGCCAAACCAGAGTCTGGAGATAGAAATTAACTTCAATATTAGATACCAACACAAGGCAATCAAAGTTCCATGTTTAGAAAGAGAACCGGCAGTGTTTAATGCTCATTACAGACTTCTTAACATTTCTTTTTCCGGAAAGGAAAAAAACTCCTGTTTTATATCATATTTTTTAAGCACACCTCCAAGTTTTATATTCAAAATCATTCATCAAAATGACCTTTTATTTGACACGACCCAGTAAGCAACTTATAACAATTCCTGTTCTCACATGCTAAACAACATTGTAAACAATGAAAAGAAATTACCAACTAAACCTATTTGCACAACCTAAAGAAGAAGACAAAGACAGCGCAAATAAGTTACCTCTAGCAAACATTGTTTGACAAATCTCTTATGCACATCCAGTGCATATGAATCCAACCCCAGGTCCTTCTCTAACAATCTCCGAACTCCCTCAAAAGTCAAAGAACTGCAATTAGAAACACAATGTTCAACATTAGTCAACCTTTGTTATAGGTCAATATATTAAAAATAAATAAATAAATAAATAAAAAGGTTTTTAACACTTGAAAATAGCAGATGATTAACCGAAATTTTAGTCGGCATATCATTAAATGATTTCTGGTTGAACCATGAGAAAAATAGAATCTGTTCGCAAATTCAATCAAAAAGAAACTAGGGACCGGTGGGAACAGTCTTAATAGAATTAATCAGTGAGTAAACTCTAACTAAATAATAAAGAGATTTGAATGTGAAAACCTTAAAGACATGTTGATCTATATTTTCATGTGACTTCTATCATATAAGGAAATTAAAAGTTTATTACACCGTTAATGTTCTTGTGACTTCCATAAGGAAACTAAAAGTTCGTTACGCCATTAATGCACTACATCAAGATAAATTTATTGCCTTCTAATATCATTAGGCCTCAATTTTAGGAAAAGGAAGCAGAGGACTAGAAGTTGACCTTCCTGAAACCTAACACAGATAACATATAGGCAAACCGAGATGGAAAATGGGAGTTTTTAAAAATAGGAGATACGGAGACGGCTACTTATACAATATAATTTATATTTTTAAATAGTCTATAATAATTGAAGAATCAATAACATAATTGAGAGAAAGTTATTAACATATATCCTAATATATTCATATATATATATATTTATATATATAAAATAAGTGTATTAAACTTTAAAAGATGATCCTGAAAACAGTGAATCCAAGGTGATTCCAAGTTTCCAAGTCTCCACGATGAATTGGAGACTGGAGACGTCGGACAGCTTCATGTTTGGCGTTTCCGGGCAAAATATACACTCCCCAGACTTTAAAAACATGTTAACCCTACATTCCTCTTAAAGAAGTTGTTAGGTTGGAAATTTGGATGAAAACGCAACCACCATAATTCCTGTTCCATGTTTCAATCTCTAAATACTTGCAACTTCAAGGAAAGTGTACCCTAATTCTCATTGCACAACTAAGTATTTTTTAACATTGTTTGAGCTGCTACTGCCACCCCCAGGAAATAGGAAATTCCAATCAATGACAAGATCAGCTTGATACAATACCGCAGACTTAAATAAAAACCTAAACATTATGATCAAAACATCCAATTCTACAGAGGCCTATTCGTGGTTAACTTACCCTAACACTAGAACAGATTAAACCACAATGAAATAACGGACAACCAAAGCGAAAAACATCCATCAAATTGGACAACTAAACCCTAAAAACACAACCAGAGAAGGAAAGCAATAAACGAAGATAACAAAGAGAGAGACGAGTTACTCGGATTGTTCTTTGAAATGAGAGACACGAGAGCGCATGGCGACCTTGATACGGGACTCCAAATCCCGCGCATCGTCGTCTGGTGTCTCGGTTTTCGGGGGCTCACCACTCATTCTCGAACACACTTCACTAACTCGAGTCAGTGTCAGATGTCTTTCCGAATGAGAATTACTACTGGGACTTCGCTCCTCTTGTTTGTTTATTTTATATGACCTTAAAGATTTTGACACGACGCAGACTCCTCACACGCTTATTTTGTTTGGACCATAGTATTGGGCTTAACTTTTTGAACTTCAGTTTATTAGTTTGCCGATTTTACCACCGTGAAAAATTGCAAAGTCTAGATTTTTTAAGTGATAAAATTTTTAAATAATATACTACCGAATTTAATTTAATTCTATTTAATAAAAAAAATTCAAAAAAAAAATATAGTAACTTTTTTTATCAATGAAATTTATTTGTTTTATTATGTCAGAATATATGTTAAAGATATTCTGCTAAATTTGTATATATTGTATTTTGGTATTTATCTCCAAGTTTGTTAAGGAGATAAATAAGTTTTATTATTCCCTTATCTTAGCATATTAGTTCCTAGTTTGTAGGCTACATTTACCGTATGTAATCATATATATTCTGTAATATTGAATGGCAAAGGCACGGATTACATTCCTTCATGGTATCAGCCTAATATCAATCCTCTAAACCCTATTTCTTCTGCTGCTCATTCTCCTCCATGGCTGACTCTACCCAAAAATCTGACTCTGCCCAAAAATTTCATCCTGCTCTCACCGTTACCAATGTCAAATCTCTTATTCCTATAACATTGGACTCAGAGCACGATATGTATCATTCTTGGGCAGCCTTATTCACGGTCCTTGTTCGGGTTCATGACCTTCACCATCATATCGTTCCTCCTACACAGGGTAACGAACTCGCTACCTATAACGCTTCCAAAACCGCCGACCCTGCACTTTGGAACTGCCTTGATGCAGTGGTTTTTCAGTGGATTTATGGGACTATATCCACAAATCTCCTTCAAGCCATCTTACTCAAAGATGATACTGCTCAAGGGGCATGGGCTCGTCTAGAATCTATGTTTCAGGACAATAAAGCCTCTCGAGCTACTCACATTGAAGAAGAACTTGCTGAACTTGATTTCAACAATTTCACTTCAATTGATCGCTACTGCACTCACATCAAGTCCTTAGCCGATCGTCTAGCTGATGTTGATGCACCTCTCTCCAATAGCAGGCTAGTTCTTAAACTCACCGCAGGACTTCCAGAAGCCTATGCAGGGATTGTGGACATTATTCAAAATCAGGAACCTTTACCCTCTTTTGAAAGTTGTCGTTCCCATCTCAAACTTGCAGAGCGAACAATCAAAAATCGCCTTGCAAAGGAGGTTAATTCGGGCAGACCTGCAGCTCTTGTGGCAGCGTCCAATAACACCACTGCCTCGGATTCTGGCGCGATTTCATCTCGTCCATCTTCCAGGGGAAACAAACAGAAGAAGGGTGGTAAAGTCTCAGGGAAAAAGTCTCCAAATGGCAATGTGCCTCAAAACCAACCTCCCGGTCCTTTTCCTTGGCCAAATTCCCCTTGGACTGGATGGGCTCCTTGGTTCCCCAATTGGTCCACTCCTCCACCTTGTCCGTACCCAGCTTCTTCGTGGACACCGAGACCCTTCTCCAACTCTGGGCCACGTCCTACTGGGCCAGACATTTTGGGCACAAGACCACAAGCATACACGGCCACAGCTCATGTTTATTCCCAAATGGATCAGTTTGGTAGCTACACCCCCACTGACATCGAGGCGGCGATGAGTGCTCTTTCTCATTCTCAACCGGATGGAAATTTCTATATGGACATCGGTGCTACATCTCACATGACTTCGGATCGAGGTATATTTAATTCTTATTTCAATTCGAGCATTGATAATAACATTGTTGTTGGTAGTGGTCATCTTGTTCCAACTATTGGTCACGGTAGCTTTTATTTACCTCGACCCTACCCCCTTTCCACCTAAAAAATATCTTACATGCTCCTAAATTGATTAAAAATTTAGTATCTGTTCGTAAATTCACCAAAGATAATTCCGTTTCTGTTGAATTTGATCCGTTTGATTTTTCTATCAATGATTTACAGACAGGAACCCGGATAGTGAGATGTGACAGTACCGGCGACTTATATCATCTTTTCAATCAAGCCACTCCTCCAGTCAATAATTCAGCCTTCCATTCTATTAGTTCTGACATTTGGCATAACCGTCTAGGTCATCCCGGTGATGCCGTTTTTAGATCTCTTAGGAACAATAATTTTATTGAGTGTAATAAGGCTTGTAAAACTTTTTTTTCTTCTTGTCCTCTAGGAAAACTTTCAAAATTACCTTTTTATGATTCTATGTCACACACTGCTTCTCCCTTTGATATTATTCATAGTGATCTTTAGACATCTCCTGTCATTAGTAATTCTGGTCATTGTTATTACGTTCTATTTCTTGATGATTACAGTAAATTTTTGTGGACATTTCCTATTACTCGAAAATCTGAAGTCAAACACATTTTCCAATCCTTTCATTCTATGATCCGCACTCAATTTACTTGTAATATCAAAACTTTTCAATGTGATAATGGCAAAGAATATGTCAATGACACTCTACAAGAGTTCTTTAACTCTCATGGCATGCTATTTCGTTTGTCTTGTCCTCATTCTTCACCACAAAATGGAAAGGCTGAACGTCACATAAAATCCATAAACAATATTATTCGTACCCTTCTTGCTCATGCGTCCTTGCCACTATCTTTTTGGCATCACGCCTTAGCTATGGCAACCTACATTCTAAACATTCTTCCAACCAAAGTTTTAGGATTTAAGTCCCCCACTCAAATTCTATACAAATGTGATCCCATTTACTCGGAATTACGTATCTTCGGTTGTTTATGTTTTCCTCTGTTCCCGTCCTCCTCTATTCATAAACTTCAAGAACGAACCACTCCTTGTGTTTATCTTGGTCCAGCCCCAAATCATAGGGGGTCAAAATGCTATGACATGTCGAATGACAAAATAATTATTTGTCGTCACGTTCGGTTTATAGAGTCTGAATTTCCCTTTTCTAAACTCCACACTCCTAACAAAGACGCCTATAATTTTTTGGACACACCTCTTGATAATCATCAATTTCAAAATTTCCTTTACTCCTCTACTTCCATGACCGACTCTTCAGTCGAACCTCTTCACACCAGCTCTCATAATTCGCCTTCTCGTAGCTCTGAACATGTTGATAGGAATTCCACTAGCAATTCCTCTCATGCATCCATTCCCGGTACTGTCACTCTCGACCCCTCCTCTGCCCAGTCCTTTGCACCGACTTCTTCTCCAGCGCCCATTGGATCCTCGGCCCAGCCTCTCCTCTCATCCCCTACACACCAACGACAACCCACATCTTTCCCACAGCCCAATCCTAACTCCCATACCATGACTACTAGAGCTAAAAATGACATTGTTAAACCAAACACCCAATATCTCTTAGACTTTACGGCCATGACCACCACTAATATATCTCCCTTACCTAAGGATCCAATTAGTGCTATCCGTGACCCCAATTGGAAAAATGCAATGTTTGACGAATTCAATGCTCTTATTGCTAATAATACAGGGAATTAGTACCAAGGCCAAAGGATGTGAATGTTATTAGGTCAATGTGGATTTTCCGTCACAAACGAAAATCTGATGGTTCTTTTGAGAGGCATAAAGCTCGTCTTGTATGTGATGGAAAGACGCAGCAACGGGGTATCGATTGTGATGAGACTTTTAGTCCGGTTGTAAAGCCGGCTACTATCCGTATTGTTCTTAGCATTGCTATCTCAAAGTCTTGGTCCATTCATCAATTGGATGTCAAAAATGCCTTTTTACATGGTTATCTTAATGAAACAGTTTATATGCAGCAACCCTTGGGTTTCCGTGACAAGAGTCGCCCCGATTATGTCTGTTTACTGAGAAAATCTCTTTATGGCCTTAAACAAGCTCCCCGAGCTTGGTATCAACGGTTCGCTGATTTTGTTGCCACCATTGGTTTCTCATATAGTAAATCTGACCACTCATTGTTTATTTACAGCAAGGGATCGGATATGGCGTATATTCTGTTATATGTTGATGATATTATTCTCATTACTTCATCTGATAATCTCAAACAGCATTTTTTGTCTCTTTTGGGTGCTGAGTTTGCGATAAAGGACTTGGGCCCTCTGAGTTTCTTTTTGGGTATTGCCGCGATCCGCAATGCTAACGGCATGTTCCTGTCTCAAAAGTAGTATGCTACAGAGATTATTGAAAGAGCTGGCATGGCAAATTGTAGCTCTTGTCCAACACCTGTTGACACAAAACCAAAGATCAGTGCTTCCCAGGACTCTCCAATTGCAGATCCCACCAAATACCGCAGTCTAGCCAGTGCTTTACAATATCTGACTTTTACTCGACCCGACATATCTTATGCGGTTCAACAAATTTGTCTACATATGCATGATCCACGGGATGCACATATGGCTGCACTCAAGCGTATTTTGCGCTATTTGCAGGGAACCTTGTCATACGGACTTCAGCTATACAAATCTTCCATCAACAAGCTTGTTTCTTATACTGATGCAGATTGGGGGATGTCCCGACACTAGACGTTCAACGTCTAGTTATTGTGTGTTTTTAGGCGACAATCTGGTCTCTTGGTCTTCTAAACGACAACCAACATTGTCTAAGTCCAGTGCTGAGGCTGAATATCGTGGAGTAGCTAATGTGGTTTCGGATTCTTATTGGATCCGAAATTTGTTACTTGAACTGCTTGTTCCTATAACGACAGCTACTTTGGTTTACTGTGACAACGTGAGTGCCATCTACTTATCCGGTAATCCCGTGCAACATCAACGGACGAAACATATCGAGATGGATATTCATTTTGTTAGAGAAAAAGTTGCCAAAGGCGAAGTTCGAGTTATGCACGTCCCTTCTCGTTATCAGATTGCAGATATTTTTACAAAAGGCCTTCCTCGTGTGTTATTTGAAGATTTCAGAAACTGTCTAAGCGTTCGTGATCCTCACGTTGCGACTGCGGGGGAGTGTCAGAATATATGTTAAAGATATTCTGCTAAATTTATATATATTGTATTTTGGTATTTATCTCCAAGTTTGTTAAGGAGATAAATCAGTTTTATTATTCCCTTATCTTAGCATATTAGTTCCTAGTTTGTAGGCTACATTTACCGTATGTAATCATATATATTCTGTAATATTGAATGGCAAAGGCACAGATTACATTCCTTCATATTATAATAAAATTTTTAATTTTTAAATTTAATTTGAAAAATATAATAGGATCATACATTATCATGATTCCAAAATTTAAATTAAAATAATATATAATTGAAATAAATATTATAAATTAAAATAAGTAATAAAAACTAAAACATGTAAAAAAAAATTGAAGTATTATATGGAAAAAAATTATATTGATTAGATAAATATAAACAATATTTTTAATAGGAGGTTATTATTTTTTGGAGTTTTAAAGTTTGACCAAAATTAAATATTAATAGCAATTTGATTAGTTGATTTGATTCAAAATGCTAATTTCTAATATGCGGATAATAGAAGCGTTTAAGAGGTTTTAAAATTAAATATTTGTTGAAAATTCAAATTACCACATCTTTAATTATAATTATATTAATTAGATGTTAATAAAATAATTGAAATCTACTATAATAATAATTAATACATTCAATATTATTTTTATTATAATATTTTTATTATTAAAAAAATTATTATATTTTTTTAATATTGTAATATACATACTATTTTTTATATTAATTTAATTAATAATTGATATAAAATAGTAAATATTATTAAAATTATAACTTATTAGGATTATTATTAAATATTAAAATATTAAATACGTAGTAGTGCTTAATATATTTTATAAAAAGTAAAAGAATTATTCTTTTTAAAATATTTTTTTACCTCATTTTATAATTGAAACCACTTAAATGTTATTATAAATAACTAATTAACGAATATTGTATCATAATTCATTAACTGCTAATAGAAGGTCAAACTGCTAATGTAATCTGCCAACTGTTGCTGCTGTAAATAGCTAACAACTACGACAAAATAATTTAATAATATTTTTTAAGAAGGTAATTTTTATTAACCACTGATATAATCTGCTAATTACTAATGTAATCCGTCAATAATTAATTGCCACAAGATGATATAATAATTTAATAATTATTTTTAAGAGAATAATTTTATTAAAATTTAAATATCTTTGAAATATATGTTTAAATATTTTTTTTCCAATATTTTGTATTCAACTTATAATATTGTAATAAGGGTTAATTTTTTTTCTTAAAATAACTATAATAATTGTAAGGTAATTGCCAAACCTTCCCAAATATTAATATTTGTGAAAATACGCATTTTTAGACCTTATATAATTTTATTTTTTTTTTAGTTTTAGACCAACTTTAAATTTTTTACACTTTTACATTTTTTTTAAAAAAAATTTGCAAAAATGAGCTTTCAGGTGGACTGGGAAGCATCAGACCAGGAAACATGCAAATATAATTGTTTTCCCGTGTTCTGTTTCCAGGTCCGGAAAGCAGGATAGCTGAAAACAGTTATATTTTGTCTATTTTCCGGTGTAGTTTTTGCTTCCCGGTCTGATTTGTCCGAAAAGCAAATCAAGACCGGGAAGCAGGGGTATTACGGTCATTTTGGTCTATTTTCTGCAAAAACTTTTGAAAAAAATTTAGTTATGTAAAAATTTTAATTTTGGTCTTAAAAATATAATTTTTTAATAAAAAATCCAAAAATGCAATGGACCCTATTAATTTAGTTTTTTTTTTTTAAAAAAGAGAAAAATTTGAATGATATTTTATTAATAGGTCCAAGAGGATACAACGACAGGAATAATACATTAACAAAAAGGAAAAATATTTATATGACATCAGCTACATCCTCGACTTCCAATGGAACAGTTGAACTTCTTCTTTTCTTTTTTCTTTTTTTTTTTTTTTTTTACCGAATGAGTCTTATCGGTTTATAGAGTGACCTAGGATGGATGAACAAGATCTGTCAGTACCTCATTCTACCCACTTTCTTCTTCCTCTAAATCACTGTCGTTAAGTGGATTCGAAAGAGCCATCCATATTGTCTGCGTAATCGTATCGCCTCTTAACCACCTCCCTGGATAAAGTAACAGTCATGAACTTTTGATAAACCATGTCCCTAGCCTCTATTTTCCATGGGGTTTGCGTAAGCTTGGTTTGCTTCCTAGAGAAGCCTTTACATGAGGTGAAGCCTTTTATAGAAGTTTTTACATGTATCACTCTCCCAATAGAGAATTTCCCAGATGTGACGTGTTTGACAAATAAAAAGAGACGCGATCGTGATGATATGACCTAGTGAAACTCAATTGCCTCGAGCATGGTTACCACTTGCATTCATTTGTTCTGATCCTACCCATACGAATGAATGAGAAATCTGTGGTGGACTGATAATTCTAAGCCCGACTTGGTATAAAGGCTTGCGCTAAGAAATTAACAAACTTCTAACCCAAGCTTCAGGCTAAACCATCTGCACGACCCGCTCGCCCCAATTGGCTTCCATAGTTCCTTAACGACTATACTGGTCGAGTAGATTCCAAATTTTGCGGAGATCCTATCGCAAGGATCTTGGCCGATCTGCGCTTACAAATAGGAACTTGAGCCCTTCCAATTGATATTGTTTTTGCATCACGGTAACTCTACCAAAATTACTACTCATCGCATTTAAGTTCATTTAATCATACTCTGGTACTACTATTCCAATCCCGATCACCATGTTGATCCTGATCGTTAAACCCGGTACTCTCATTGTCATTTAACTCAGTCGTCGTTCCTTTTCGATAAGAATTATTGTACTGAGGAAGTCATTCCTTTACTATTTTTTACTTTTTTTTTTTTTTTTTTATTATTTGGAACTGACTCGAGCGTCTAAATACTTACGACAGATACCACATCAATGTTCCCAATGTTCGCTTAGACATTCTTTTTAATTTTTTTTTTTCTAAAATCCCTTTACATTTAGATCGACTCCATATCCTCTACTGAATTTGTTCCATGAGACCGGATCTAGTTGTAGTATCCGAAGTTCCGAACCACTTTATTTAAGAGTGTTCGTGTGATAAAAATAAAATTTATCACGAGTATGTAAAACTTGAAACGTTTAGGGGGATATGTGTTATTTATTTGGTCTCAATTCATTGTCAGTTTGGACAGTTTCAGTAATATATATCCTTGAATCGATTAGATGCCTTAAAAACAATATACACAATCGATCAATTAAAACAGACGCAAACCACCGTCAAAAAGTATCACGTTAGGTTTCTGCAACCCGAATTCCACATCCATGGGAGGCCACGAGGCTTTAGAGGTAGCCAAAACGGTCATGGAGGTCGCCGACGTGGCATGGATGGCCGTCGAATCCTGTCACCACCTCCACATCGGTCACCATGACCACAAAGAATCCCTAGACGACGAAACAGAAGATAATTTGGAGGCACTCAAATCTGAAAATCGTCGCCTCAGAAACTTGCTCGATCAAAACCTAAAATTGCTTGAGAAGTTAGCTGAAACCCCTGCTCTAACGAATGACTGTCCTCCTGATGTATGTATTATAATCCTCATCCAAAATTAGAGTTTTGCTATCATTGTCTCTGTTTATTCAATTGAAACTTAGGCCTTTTGTTTTCTAATTTTTTCATATTTCTAAAGTTGCTCGATTTCCTAATTATTGATTTGAGTTTGGTATCTGTAGTTGTATGCTCGGCTGGTAGCTACTGTTGATTCTGAAGAATTCTTGACAAGATTAAAATCGATTCATCAAGCACCGGTTAATAATGCTGGGAAGCAGTTTCCTTTCAAGGAGGCTACCGGTACTTGTTGTTGTATACTTGCTGCGTTTATTATGCTGTTTTGGTCTGTTATAATGTTGGTATTGATTCGGTTTGGATATGCGATTTGTCAGGGGATGATGTACGTTCTGCTGGTATTTTGATTAATGTGGACAAAGAGGAGCCGAGTTGGTGGGTTTGGGTCACGGATGATATGGTTCCGAGCAATGTTGAAGAATGGAGTGGAATTGATGATGAGAAGTATGTGGTGGTTAGTGAGGAACATGTTGTTGATGGTGTTGCCAATTTCATGGCTAGATGTGTCGTGTCGAATCCCAAAACTGCTGTATGTTAGCTCTGAACTGTGAATTTGTTTTCACGCGCTTCCTTAAATGAATCTCATATATTTGTTCTCATTGGCAGAAAATGGCTCCGGAAGAGCTGCAGAAGGGTAAGATTCCCGCCGATTTTATGAGTTTTTATATTATCTCAGTGGAAGAAGGGTGTTTGTTCTTAGTTAACTTTAATTTGCATTTGCATCTATTACCCCTGTATAAACCATATGAATGATGCTCTGATACAATAAACAGTATCCACTAGTAATTATTTGTTACTAAATTGCAGTTCTTACTAAAGCATTGGCTGGTGTGAGCAAGTTGGAGAAAATGTTTGATATTTGGCATGCTGGGAAGATGTTCTATACCCTTGGGACTTGGGGACTTGCATTGACTGGGTGAGTCTTGCTTCTGTTTCATTTTAATCTTACATATGCATATTATTATTCTGGGAATAATAAGCCTTAATCTCTGTAATAACTAAAAAGAAACTTGTGGGAATGTTATGAAGTTTTTTGTGGGGTATACAGTTAATCTTTAATTTAACCTGATAGTAGTGTTTGTACATCCATATCCTGGAAAATAAGGAGTGACATATAGTTGGTCTGCGATTATATATTTGCTGATTGCAATTATCTCGATTAGTTGTTAAACAGATGGATCTATGTAGGCTCCTTTTGGCTTTTGCACATACACATGCATAGGCTTCAGCGAATACGGGAATCAAAATTTGACTTCAAATCAGTTAGAATTGCCTTTTTTTTTTTTTCCACTTCGTATTCTAGAAGATAATTGAATCGTGAAAAAACCTAATAATTGGACCATTTAGCTGTTAGGTGAGACGAATAAAACCTCTTGTGCGCACCTCAATCAAAAGGGTGAGGAATGAAAACTTTCTTGCATAATTCTAGATGTAATTATAAATAAGGAATACTGCTAGGGAGTCAGCTGTCGTAGCCAACTTTCTGAGCCAACCAGGACGTGGCAATGCATGGTTTGCTGAGAAATATTTGCCAAGCTTTGCTTTACCACATCTTTGGCTGATTGAAAAAATGGGTTAACAGAATGAGTCTCTAGCATTGCTGAGGCACCCAAAGATAAAAGGAAAGGAAAAAGCACTATATACATGCTTGTTTATGGTTAGTTCCTTTGTCTGATTTGAGGTGTGGATGCAGGTTGTATAAAAGTCGTGGTATTCTGAGACTTGCTGCTTCAGGTGTCCACAAGACCAGCAAGGTGGTTCTAAGGGCTCTGTGAGAGAGCTGGTTCTGTCAAATGATGTGAACCTCTGTAATATATGTTCTTTAGAATTGAAAACTCCATTTTGGTGCAGGATTGTACCAAATTTGATGGCTCCTGATTGTGTAAAATCTTTATTGCTGTAAATGATGTAAATTAAGATGCTTTTGTGCTGTCCAGATTTAATGAAAAATGAACTCATTGATTAATTCTGCTCTATCTCCTTCAAATTGAGGTTGAGATAGTCTGAACGGCTTCAAGTCACTATCCCGTGCCGGAACATATAATGAATCTATATGATAGGTAAAGCATGATTATGTTTGCCAAGCTAACTTGCCCCATTTGGTGGGAAGAAGTTTTTGCTCTTGTGATTTTACAAACAGATTACTTATCATCAGAATTCCAGAATAAGTTTATAGGATAAATAATGGTGGGTAAAATTAAATTGTATATTAAATAGATTGTACACTCAATCAGAATGGATTATCCACTATAAGCTCCGGTAGCACAAAGGTTTAAGTTTATGACGTGGTCGTCTCAGATTCTGAAAGAATGCGCCTCACTTCATTTGCCAGATCAATTACATGTGCATCTTTACAACCTGAGCATTAAGAAACACAGATATGTGTTACTACAGCAATTTCTGGTCTCAAAGTAAATTAGGGTCTCAAGCAAAAGCAAAAGCAAACTTACCCATTTTAAGAAGCGCCTGTTCAAGGTGAAAGAGGTAGTCTCTGTTTGGTCCGGAGGGACCTTCCGCATGAATTATTTGTCTGTAAACCCATAACACACAAAGACTTCATTCACTCTAGTTGCTAGTTAGAGTATAGACGGAAGATTGGAGTATAAATTAAGGGAATGCTACAAAATTTCGCCTCAAAACTTGTTTGCTACTGAGTTATACATATAGTATCCATACCAGTAAACAGATGAACACTAATGCAATCTCATAAGATGATATGGTAATAAATTAATAAATTAGCGTGAGCACATACTTGGCAATGTCTTCCAGTGATGCAGGCCCCAAGTAGTTTTCGTTGGCGGTCTTGTCTGAAGATGCTATGTATCTGAAGAATTGATCTGGTTAGGTTGGGCAGCTATTTGAGAGGTATATTAGATATATTACAAAGCGGTTTCTATCCCTTACACCATAACTCCATAAATAGCTGGACTTGTAGCTGCAGGCTCCTGAATCAAAATTTACTATATGTTACACAAACAATACAACAAAACATGTTTGGGATGAAAACCAGGTACATTAGCATGCAACTCACTGTGAAGAAATCAAGGTATGATTTCTTGTCATATTGTTTTTCCCTCACTTCTAAATACTGTGTCCATTCAAAAGGATGAAGGGAAGAGACATTAGTTGCAATAACATTTAGTAAGTTAAAAATAAATAGAACAGCTTAATAACATTAAGAACTCTTCCATATTGCTTAAGTATAAATTAGAAAAAAGCAGAACATCACAAACCATTCACAGCTAGAATTTATACAATAGAAGTTAGGATACTTGAAAATGTTCAAATAATGGAAACTTTATAATCAACTATGTAACTCGGTCATTGATGAGCTCATAAAACAATGAAGTAATAACTTGTTAACCCCTGCTACCAAAAGAGATATCAGGCAAAACATATAAAACAATTCATAGATTCAAGCTATACAGAAACCTGGTTTTATAAAGCATTACATGAATTACACTCAAACATCATCAAGCAAACTGTTACTAAGAATGCTATGCTATGTTCCATTCATTCTTAACAAGTACTGTAAACCTTACACACCATCACGAGCAGAGCACTGATAAGTTCAAAAATAAGACGAAACAATTTAAGACTCATGAAATGGCATGGATAAACAAACTCATCTCTTAACACACACTGACAGAACTTTTGCCCTACTCTGGCACTGTAGAATTGAATTGAGAAACAAAGTTAAATGTAATATGCAAATTCTTATCGAGTCAATTTAAGACTCATGAAATGGCATGGATAAAAAAACTCATCTCTTAACACACACTGACAGAACTTTTGCCCTACTCTGGCACTGTAGAATTGAATTGAGAAACAAAGTTAAATGTAATATGCAAATTCTTATCGAGTCAGTAACCTCAACATTTGAACTCCATACCTAAAAAACTATCATTGTTCTGATTGAAAGACATGAGACAGTACATAGCCCAAACCACTCAGGGGACCATTACTCAAGAAATCATATGTTATTTTATCCTTGGAAACTGCTATTAGATAGAAATAAAATGACAACAAACAGCTGATCTGATTGTATACATAACCCAAAGAAGCCAGAAAACATCTTATTTCTACCTATGCATAAATAACAACTCCTTAAGCATAACAATAGAACTTAATGAATAAACTGAAGCAATCAATAAGTAAATAGGAAGAAATTCTATATCATTTGAGTATCTTGCTCCTAAAACATAAGCAAAAAAGGACGGAAAATTACATTTTCTGCTACAATGGCGTTACAATCTCAATCCTCATCAAATTCATGATTATTGCATACATAAGTATAGCACTAGTTATGCTAAGCAGGAACTACAGGGGAAAAATGTAGCTAAAGAAACAAAACAATCACTAAGTATTACATTATTGACTATATATACCTCAAGTGCAGCTTCTTTGTCTTCTTCCTTGGTGATCTTGTATGCAACCCCCCACTACAAAATCACAAAACAAAAGAACTATCTACTTCACATATAAATCCAATTCCACACATCACTAATAACCAAATTATAAAAACACACCACTTTCTACTCACTACAAGATAACAAGAAACTCCTTGACAAACCTCTCCTATAAAGTGCATGTACACTAATTACTCATAACTTCCATATAACAACTAATTCAGCTACCATTTCAACACTCTAATTCAGAAACGTAAATCATTTTGATCAATTGACGGTCAAACAATTCAATTTGAACAAAAACTTACACAGACTTCACCCTCAGCAGGTTCCAATGTGACAGTCCTTCCAGGATACTCAGGTGTGCCTCTATGGTCAGTGCTTCCTGCTCCGCAACAAACAAAATGTGAACACAAAAAAAAAAACACCCCATCAACAAATTCAGCAATAAAATTACATAAAAATACATAAATGCAAAACCTTGGTAGAAGACTCGACGATATCCTTTGATGAATCCAACAAGACGATCATCATAATGGAAGCCAGCTTTCCATATAAGAGACCCATACCCAAATACCCACATCTCCATTTTGCTCGCAAACTCTACTGTAGCTGTAGGAGGAGCCAGTTGGCGTTCTCTTCTCTTTTTATTAGAGAAAACGGAACCAATTGCAATCAATCAGTATCTGATTCTGTGACTAGACTCAGTTATTAGTTTTGGGCTTCATGATGATTTACGTCCGGGCTTGGACTCTAATAACTTAATAAGTGATTGTTTAAAGTATGACCAAATATCAAAGACCACCCATTTACTATGCTCTAATAAGGAAACTTCTTCTTTTTTTCTTTTTTTAAATCCAAAATAAAAATTAAAAATTCAATGACTTTATTCATAGTTATAAATTATATATATATATATATATATATCTTTTATATTTTCATTATAAATTTATTTTATATATTTTTTAAAATTATAAAAATAAATATAATTATAATAACAAATTACAATTATATAATATAAGTGATTATTCATAAAATATAATTTAAATTTTATTAATCAAATAAAAATTTAAAATAATTTTATTCTAATCATGGATAAAACTTGAGTGGAAGCGCAAATAGATGTACCAATCCACATATAAAATATTTATTTGAATTTCGAAATATATTTTATTTAATTAATTATGTATTATACATTTATTTTTCTCTGATTGGAATTCAACTCTTCAATGGAAATCTAGTCAGTTGCATAAATTCCACACCTCATAATCATAACAATAATGCAAACATATCTCTATATAATATTGATTTGCTTTTCCATGATATTTTCCCTCACAACAAAATAAAATTTAAAACATGGTTCCACAGTCTTCAATTTAATTAGAGCCCACAATGATCATTGCCTTTCTTTTTTCATTAAAATTTCATCAGCGTACAATTAGAGAAAAACAAAATACACTAATCCACTAGATCACATCAACCTGGTGGAAACATGAACATAAACATAAAGTATATAGTATAGTTCTCTTGAAAAAGACAGTTGAACAAAAATGATCTTCAGGTTCCTCTAGTTAAATCAGCTTTGGTTTGAATCCTAATCAACCCATCATCACTAACACCACCATTGATTGATTTAGCAGCAGTGACAGGCAATTCATGACTGCTTCCTTTCTCTGGTGTCAATGACTCAACTGATGAGACTTTAGGATCTTTGCTTTTGCCCCACACAACAGTGTACAGTCCAAACACAATCAGTATTGCTCCAAATATGCTGTCATGTTGAAACAATTTCAGATCATAAAAACAATACAATCACTTGATCATTAATATCAGTACTAGTTAATTGGATTATTATTTATGAGTACCTTCCTAGATGAACCTGTTCTGCTAAAACAATTGCTCCTAATATGGCTGTTATGATCATTGAAAGTGGACTAAAAGATGTCACAAAAACTGGCCCTTTTGCTTTTATCACCACTCCTTGCACATAATATGCTATTCCAGAACACACTATTCCCTGCAATTATTAATCAATCTCAATCACAATCTCACCACCATTATTTAAAAACACTCATTAAGAAATGGTTCAGAGCTTGTTTGGATATACTGAATTTTAACTTTCAATTTCTAAAAGTTTCTAATGTTTAGAAGAGCTTCTAGTCTGTATTTTGAAAAATAACTAGAAATAGTAGTTTTATGAAAATGGTTTTTACGTTTCTTCTTCTAGATTAGAAGTTAAAAATATAAGCAATCTCAAACATATCCATAAATATTTTTAAAAAAAATTTTAAATTCAAAATTCATTATACTCTATAGAGTCTGTTTGGTATGACTCATATAAGTATTTTTACGGTTTGGTGGATTAAAAAACTACTATTTGGTGAGAAATTTAAAAAGCACTTTGTAATATTATTTAGTTAGAAATTCAGAAATACTTATGAATCGGGAAAAAGCTTTCATTAAAAATGTTAAGGTAGTACTCAAAGTGCTTTTGCTGCTATTTTTTAACCAGAAGTTAAAAGCATAAACTATCCGAAACAGAAATTCAAAAGCACTTTTAGACTGAAAACTGCTTTTACTAAAAGCTAAGTATAGACTTACAGAGTAAGCAGCAGCGAGGAGTCTGGAATCGAAACCAATTCTCCAAACACTCATATCACGTTCCATGATAAGAGAAACAATCGATCCTTCAATCACACCCATAACACAAATCAAGGTTGAAAGAGACAGCTCTGCCGGGTACATCTTCAAAGTATAAGACTGCAAAATGAAGAAGCTGGACCAACCACACACACTCGCCAACAACATTAATACACCTGTAACCCAATGTTGGTCGGAGGCTTCCGCCGCCGCGGCAGCTCCTCCGTGGTGGCTGACACCTCCTGATTTAATGAAATTTATAATAGGTCCTTTGTATAAAGTCATTAACATTGCTCCTGATACAGTTATCACTGTCCCGATCACCTTCGCTAAGCTGTGCAGTTTCTTCACGTTCACGCTTTCTAACCTATCAATTATTATTTTTAATTAGTGAAATTTTTATAAAATATATATTTTTTAAATTATTGAAAGAAATTACGTAGTACTATTGGATACCTACTTTTAAATGATGATTCATCATGATGTGACAAGAACAATTTTGGCACTAAATGGTAGGCCAAATAAACATATGATAAGTGTGTACACAAGATATGCATGATTTTTAACGTTGAATACCTGAAAATAAGTGCCATCACAAAGGTAATAGCAGGAAGAGCATTAACAGTTGCTGATGCAAATGTTGCTGATGTATATTTCATCCCCACATAATACAGATTCTGGTCAAGCACCGGTCTGTAACATATTCATATTCACACAATATTAACCATGCAAAATTTTCCTTCAAAATATATAACTTAAGCATTTTTAGCTCTCTAGATTTAAAAATACATTTCAATATTGTTTGGATAGAAATTTATAAGTGTTTATAAATTAAAAAAATATTGAACTAGTATTTTTTAAAAATATTTCAACTTATTATCTTAACACAAAGAAATTATTCCAAATAGATTCTGAATCTATTTGGAATAACTTATACTTTTGAATTTTAAGAATGAAAAAAGAGAACGGAAAATATTTTTATAAGAATATTATCTCAACTATTTTTATCCAAAATTTCAGTTTATAAACACTTTTGGATTTCTATATAAATAAAATTGAAAAGTATTTTTAAATTCAGAAAATTGTAAAAGTACTTATATAAGCCACCCAAGACAGGTTGTATGTAAGAAGATGCCCTTACTCTAGGAAACCAAGAACCACAATCCTGAGAAAGATAGGTAGAGTGAGCTTTGGTCTAATTTTCCTGTACAATAAAACACGAAAACAACATTACTAATCAAAATCAATGAGCTTATAAAAGATAGAAATGGAATAAGAATGTATATCTACCTTTCGAGAACCAATGCAAAAGGAGCAATGACAAGAGTGGCAACAACATGACGATAAACAGCAAGAACGTAATGACTCATACCATGTTTAAACGAAACCATGGTAATGATATACATCCCAGCATACCCAAATTGCAAAGACATAATCGCCAGATATGGTTTCACTTTGGTCAACCACAACAAAGCATTATGTTTCTGGTCTGCCATTCTTGTTCTTCTCTTAAAATGTCTGTTTATGGCGACTACAATAGCTTCACAATTGTGGTTCTTATATAGCCAAATAAAGCTAATTCAATTAATTGGAGAGAGAGAAAGAGAATAGCATTTTTAACACTCCACGTATACAATACAATAAATATATATGTCCAATTTAGATTCCCTTATCTATTGCGGAAAATATGACCTCATAATGCAAGCAACTGGAATCCAAATATTTGAAAAAAAGAAATAAATGTTGGGTTTCCTTTTTTGATTTAATTTATTTTGTTTTGTTGTGGGAAGTGGAGAGATTTGATTTATTGACCGTCGAATGATATTGTAGATTAGTGCTTTTGGCATGAATGCATAATTGAAGCAAAGTTTAATTAAGTGGTTGGTTTTTGTTTTTATGAGGGTTCAGTGATATAAGGACTGGAAACCATTTATAAACCCATCAAATTATAAATTATATAGATATTTTCATGATATTAAGAAAGAATCCAATTACATGAATAACGTTAGATGGCATATGTGCTTCTTAAAAGGAATATATAAGTATGACTTGGTTCTTTGTACAAATTGTTGATAGAATATGTGAAAATAGAGTACAAGAGAATGAGAATAATATTATTAGGAAGGCAATGCAATGCAAAGAGTGTGGAGTGGGTGGTATAATTGAGAGAGACAAAGTGGAATTGCAATACACAAAAAGGTGGTGCATTTCATGTTAGGATTCCAATGATGGTTGGTGGAATCCAAATCTTGAGCAAATAAGAATTGTTGGAAAGATTTTTATGCATGTACATGTGAATGTGATATATATGTGTAAGAAAACCTCACCAGAAGATGATAATTAAACACTAGTACTAATGATAATGATGAGGTATAGTATAGTATATTTATTAGTGTGTTTGGTACATTTTGCGATACACATCAGGTTTTGTACACTATGTTGCTTCCTTAGGTCATATGTAGAACTGCAAAAATAATTAAATAAATTTATTAGATATCATTTATAAAAATGCTTTAATTTTTTATAAATCCATTGTAACATCTCCTAGTTTTAAAAGACTATTATATACAATAAATTTTTTTTTTTGGTTAATTTTTTTTATAACTATATACCATTACGGTTGGTTTTGGAATATATATATATATATATATATATATATATATATATATTTTTTGTTATTATTGAAATTTTGCTCCCTAACTTTATATTTCACAAATATTTTTTTTAATATGTTAATATAATTAAAAAGTTGACATAAATAATTTAATAATTTTTATTTTAATAATAAATTAATATTTTTATTCAAATTTAATAAAAGTTACTAAAAAAATATTGTTAAGAAAGAATTATAATATTCTGATAATAAAGAATAATTGAGCATGGTTAAGAGTGGATTTGGGATAGCTTTTCAGTTAGCGTTTCAGATAGCGTTAAGATTATATATTAGTTTTTTTTTTATTAAAAAATGCGTGTTTGGTAACCGTTTTAATTAGCATTTAACGTTTCAATTAGCGTTTAAGATAGCATTTTAAAAAGCTATCAAAGATAACTTTCAACCCAAACGCTAATAGTGATTTACTTTATTAACCTTTATTTTATAATTAATTATATCATTATATTCTGAACTATATTTATATCTGTAATAAATTTTAGTAATTTTATATGTAACAACTAATTTAAAAACTAAAATTAATACCAAACGTTTAATTCAACAACTAACTTTTCATATACTTTAAAATTTAATCTATCAGCTAACTGTTAATGTTATCAGAAACGTTAATCTATCAGCTAATTGAAAATCTAATGCCAAACATACTCTAAGTTGATAAAGAAGAATTGGGATGTCAAGATAAAGTCCAGACCAAGAAAGAGAATAAAAAGATGATTCCGAATCAATCAAGGACGTTGTTAATGAAAGAATTTAAGATTTTAAGAATAATGAATAGGTCCACACATAGAAAAGGAAGGGTTAAGACGTTTAGACAAGGTCCAAGGCCAAAAGATTACGTGGAAGCAGATTTAAATTAATCAAAACACTAGTCAAAGGTCAACATGTAAAGATGTCAGAAGAAGTGACCAATGGCAGCGAGAAAGGAGGAACTCGAGCCAAATGCACTTTAGCATGCGATCACTATCAAAATGAATCAAGACACAAAAGAAGAAAAAACATATCTAAAACCAATGAAAGGGGACGAGTATCTTAGCCGGAAAGAGAAGAAACGAGGGAAGAAAATGAATCGGCCATGGAAGAAATGAAAGGGATGGTGAATCATAAGAAACTTGGAGAAGAAGGAAGACGGCTAGTGTTGGACCCTCCGGAGCCGCTCGCCAACTCCAACATTAGTGTGATATTGTCCGCTTTGGGCCAAGGCCGAGCCCGCACGGATTTGTTCTTGGTACCACCACCCAAAAGGCCTCATACTAATGGAGTTCTCTAGATACTTTATATACAAGTCACTATCCTCTTGTATTACCAATGTGGTATTGGGTTTGACACCCCAACAATTCTCCCATTCAAACCAAGGGCCACATCGTCTCCCCTCGAGTTAGTCCACCGATCCTCCAAACCAAGGATCACACGTCAGCCTCCCCTCGAGATAATTCACCGGCCTATCGGTCACCCGCCCCCTTGAGATAATCCACCGATCCGTCAAACCATCTTGTACCGCAGTTACAACCTAACGTGATCCACTGCCTGAACACCATACTTTCAGGAAGACTATCAAACCATCTTGTACCGCTGTTACTACCCAACGGGACCCACTGCCTGAACACCATATTTTCAGGAAGACTTTCGACACAAGACACACCACGGATCTAGTCATGGGCTCCATCTCTGAACCAGGCTCTGATACCACTTTGTTAGGAAAAATCCCTGATTGCAAGAATATATTATGCTAACCTAATGCGGAAACAAGCAGCAAATATAATACCCCGGCAATAATGGATAATAATAAAACTACAAAAAGAGTAGACACACAGATTTACGTGGTTCTCCAAATTGCGAGTACGTCCACGGAGGCGCCGATAATATTATTGAGATGGAAGAGTACACACCCACTTACCCAACACTCAATAATGAATAACCCACACTCTTAACAATCACTCAAGTGTTTCCCCTCACAAGTGTTTCGCTCTCTCACGATCCCTCACTTGTTGAACTCTTGAAACCAATACTTGAATCTATTCCTGAAGAGATGTGATTTTCTCTGCCTCAAAATCTGTCACCTCCTAAAACTTGATAACCCATCTTAAATTTATATAATACCAACGTAAGGTAAAATTTAATGGGCCTTAATATTACAAATCCCATAACCATGGTCCTTACATAACCGGGAACCATCCTAACAAGATGTACAAATTTTATAATTTTTTACTTGGTAACAAAACTTCATAAATAATTTAAAAATAAAATAATTTAAAATTAAAAAAAGAATTTTCCATAGAAATATAGTTTACAAGGTAAGTAAGGACCTGTTTGGCAATTAGCTGTTAGCGGTTAGCGGTAAGTGGATTCAATTAGCGGTTAGAGGTTGGCGGTTGGCGGATTCAATTAGCGGCTTGACCAACTATTAGCGGTTAGCGGATTGATGATGCGGTGTTTGGTAATTAGCTGTTTAATAATATACTATTAGCGGATTCAATTATAAAATGACGTAAATAAATAATTTTAAAAGTTTATTTTTATTTTTCACAAAATATATCTTACATTACTATCTTCAAATAGGTAATACAATGGGTTAAATATTTTAAAATTAATAATATTATTAAATAATTATTTTAATAATATTTACTATTTTTATATCAATTATTAATTAAAATAATATAATAAAAAATTAATATACTTGCTACAATACTAAAAAAAATTATAAAAATTTTTTATTATAAAATATTATAATAAAAAAAATATACTGAAAGTATTAAATATTATTATAATACATTTTAATTATTTTATTAACATATAATTAATATAAATCTAATTAAAAGTGAGGTAATTTGGTATTTTTAACAAATCTCTAATTTTAAAACCTCTCAAACGCTTATATTATCAGCGTTTTGAAAATTAGTTAATTTTAATCAAATCTCTAAAACTCCTGAAAACGCTAACCTCTAGTTAAAAACGCTATTTAACAAACAAGCTAAATGTGACCTTTGAATTATACGCAAATAGATGGCAGAAAACAGTACAATATATTTCTTAATCATTTCCCCACTAATATTTTCAACACACCCATAGAATTTTTATTTGTCCTTTTTAATTGACACAGTTGACAGATCCAATCAACTTGTTTGATGTCGATAGAACATATTCATCAGGTGAATTCATTGTTTTTAGGTCATAATTATAAAATTTTACTATTTTCGAGAGCGGATGCAAGTTTTGATCAATATTTTCTTAAAACAATCAAGTAAATTACCATTAAAACCTGACCAGCTTTAAGTCAGCACTAAATAATATTTTCAATTAAAAATTGGTGTGTATAAAATTTTGTACAAAATTAAATTTTAAAAAATATTTTAGTAATTTCAATTAGCTAATTTATGGATAGAAAATTTTAAAATTAAAGATCGGTTAAAATAAATTATAATTTTAATTAAAATTATAAATTATATAATAATAAAATAAGCGAAATGTTAATACTTTCAATATATTTTTTATTATTAATTTTTTATTTTAATATTTATAATGTATAAATTAATTTAATAATTTATATAAACACAAAAGATATTTTTAAAATTATTGTCTATTAATATTATTAATAAATATTAAAATATTTAATATATTATATTATATTATTTAAAAGTATTAGTACAACATATAGTTTATAATAAGTAAAATGATAATTATTTTCATAAAAATTTTATGTTATTTTATGGTTGAAAATATTAATAGATGTGAAAATTCTTTTAAATTGTTTTTTTTTTTTTTTAAACTTTAAAATACAATTATATACCTATTTTTAAAATATACAAAAATAAAATTTTAAAAATTTATTTTTATTCCATAGTTTCCCAAAATACTCCTACTTTTTATAAATCACCGTTTCCGTGAATTTACCGTCTGTAAATTACGGTCACCATGAATGACCTAAAAATCAAATTTTAGTTTTATAAACTTTTCAAAATTTACTTATAATTATATAATAAACTTTTTATAGTCTATAAAATATTTTTAGCTTAATAAATTTATTTTAAACAACTAATTATCATATTATGAATGGGCCAACCGGATGAAATCACTAATATAATCAGGAGGTTATTTTTCAAATGTTACTAGTTAATCGTGAAACATGTATATTATTTAAGAATTTATTTTAAAATATAAATTGAAACTAAATGAAGTACATATTCCTATTTAATTCGACTGAAAATAATACATAAAAATAACAAATACTATAATATATATATATATATATATATATATATATATATAAAGAAATAGAAATAAGCACAGACGTGATTAGTGGCCGGTATTGTGTTGTCCGAATCAAGAGCATGATTCATATTCTTATACTTCACAACAAATAGCCTATGTATAGTATCCGACACAGCTTCCATATTCCACCGTCCACATCAACCATACTCATCAATTCAAATGATTCGTTTCCTTATATTGTACCGCTAAAATCCGAATTTGGAATTAAATCCAATTGAAGACGACTCATATATATACTGAGTTTGTTTCACGTGATATACGTTTTGTACAGGTGGGGTTGAGTGCTAAGAATCAAATATGATATGAAAGGAAAATATGAGTTTATTGAGAGCAAGCTAACCTAAGCTAGTATGGAATTTAGGTCCCCATTAAAAGCTAGTTTCAGACGTTCACTCTGAATATAACAATCATCAAAAACACTTTCGTGTTCCATATTAGATTCTGTAAATTACAGCTCACTCGGATAACAAAAATGGCAAGCAAAAAAGTGATGAGGTTACAATTTCATTACATTGCATAATAATATTAAGAGTATAAATTAGCTGCAATGCCTCAGGGAAGTTGAATTGATGGTTTGGTGTTGTTAGAAGAAACCGGAAGCTCCCGAGCGTCATTATTGTTTGATGATGAGTCTGAGTCTGAGTCTGAATAATCTTTGCTTTTCCCCCACACGACTAAGTATAATCCCACCGCTATTATAATTCCTCCGATCACACTGTCCACATTACACGTTTATATAAACACCACAGACAATCAAAAATAATATACAGATAAACAGAGTTACATACCTTCCAAGATGGAGTTTCTCGGCGAGGATAAGAGAGGCAAGAATGGCGACAAGAATCATACAAAGAGGGTTAAAAGCAGTGACGAAAACAGGTCCTCTTGTTTTCATCACTAGTCCTTGCACATAATATGTAATTCCCGAGCTGACTACTCCTGTGTAAACAGGGGCCAAAAGTCTAGAGTCCCAGCCCACAGCCCAGCCCGACGCGTGACGCTCCACCACCAAAGCAATCGCCGCGCTTTGTAATGTCCCCGATAAACATATCAGCGTCGACAGGGTTAACTCCGCTGGGTACTTCTTTATCGTCATCGACTGTGTAAATTACATATACAGTTGAGATTTGATGTTCTGATATTAATTATATTAAAATTATTGGATACTTACTTGAAGAACGTAAAAGCAGGACCAGGCAACGCATCCTAGGAGGATAAGAAGTGTCCCAATAACCCAGTTTTTACTGTCTGCTGATGAACTGCTACTAGTGTGGTCTTGGTGATGTTGACTGAAGCTTGAATTTGAACCAATGAAGTTAATGACGGGTCCTTTGTATAGTGTCATTAACAAAGCTCCTCCTAATGTCACTACTGTTCCTATCACTTTCGCTTGGCTGTGGATTTTTTTAATGTTTAGTCTCTCCACTCTGTCATCAACAGTGAATCATTTAGTACTTTATTCAAAGTAATGAAATATATAGGGTGTTGTTTGTTGGTTGGATTAGATTACCGGAAAAGAAGAGCAATGACAAATGTGACAGATGGCACTGCGTTCATTATAGCAGATGTGTATGCAGCTGATGTCAACTTCATGCCTAAATATGCAAATCCTTGATCCAAAATTGGCCTGATTTCATTCGATAATTAAAAGATAAGTGCCAAAAATATGTACTATTAGCTTGGAGTGAAGAGAGCATGGTTTGATTTTTATAAACTTACTCAAGAAAGCCGAGTAACATTATTTGTAATAAAACTGATAACGTCATCTTTGGCCTTACTTTCCTGGAGAGTACCATAATCAATTCAAACATTAATAAAATATTTATTACTTCTACTTTTGACTTCTGAACGATTAACGGATTTACCTCTCGAGGACGAGAGCGAAGGGAGCAAGGACAAGAGCAGCAACAGCGTTACGGTAGACAATGAGGACATAGCGGTTCATACCATGAGTAAGAGTAGCCATTGTTATAATATACATACCTGCTGCACCGAATTGCAGAAACACCATTAACACATACGGTTTTAGCTTTTCGAACATAACCACGTTTGATGGCCTCATCATTACTAACAAAGCTGATCTATCTCTCTCTATCGATATAAGCTTGGGTTGGTTATTAGAGGGACGTAATATGCATTGTTCTTATATACACATGTATAAAGTGATGATATTGTATTATAATATATAGGATAATGGGATTGTGATTTTTTTTTTTTTTTTTTTTTATATTATATTCGAGTGGTTGATTTGCTTTATGGACATGAATTTCGTGTGTGTGTCTATTGGTCGATCGATTAAGTAGTGGTGCTTTAGAGAATGTATTCTTTTCATATTTAAGTGGTGGGTTTAATCAATAAATGTAGTAGTAGATTGTGTAAAGGTTCATCATTGTATTTGCATGTTGGATTGTTGCATTATCTGTTATGAATCATAATGGTTGGATGAGTCATGATTGGGAATATTTTTACGTTCACCTCATTCACGTGTCCATTTCATTTACGGTGCTCTTATGTGTTATTTTTATTCTTATTAATAAATAAAATAAAAGTTATAATTTCTTTTTAAAAAATATATAATTCAAAATTAATGAATCGAAGAATCTATTGTTTTTCTTCAAAGTTGGTAGGCTATTTATTTTTTAAAATTTATTATTTTTTCTTTTTCTTTTTCTCAAAAAAAAAATGTTGAAAAAATGATTCGTTTCAAAAAAGAATTAAAAAAATTGCTCAGATTTTTTTATTACCTTATAACAATAAATATTTTTTTATAACTATTTTTTGAAATTATTATAATAACAATAATA
The DNA here is from genome assembly GCA_031304145.1 of Cardiospermum halicacabum. Lineage (NCBI taxonomy): Eukaryota > Viridiplantae > Streptophyta > Magnoliopsida > Sapindales > Sapindaceae > Cardiospermum > Cardiospermum halicacabum. Next base: position 3,345,455 of record CM062394.1, read on the forward strand.
TTTTACTATAACAATGAAAAAATTATAAACAAAAATATTACGATTATACAGTTCAATAATTGAAAATTGCTTTTATAAGTAATTACGGATTTAAAAAAGAAAAAAATCAATAGACATGATGAACTGTTGAGGTGGAAATTGAGATAAGGCATATATAGAGACATAAGTGCTGAACTTGTCATCAATTATAACAAGAGTGGAGAAGAACTAGGATACCAATCAATCACATAAACATAAAATATTCTTAAAATGTAAAATATGTATATTTTCTATTTAATCATTGGGGTTGATCAAAGTATTTCATCATATATAAATATATAAATATAGAATATTGAAATGCTAAATACATCAGATATACAAATATAGAAAAGTAAATGAAAATATGGATAAGGGTGTACCTCAAGTATTGGAATTTGTGACAGTGATTAAAAGTAGTTGCTTCCCATTCAGCTTGCATTATTTCTTTATTATTCATTTTAATAATGTATTTTAGTACCCTCTCATTGTCATTTGAATTTGATACACACAATGATTATTGTTAAATGTAGAATTATATTGGTTTATTATGATTGGTGTGTAGAAGAGAAGAAAAAGTGAAGCAAACGATGGAACGGCGTGTCAATGTTATCCCTAATTGCCACACAAAATAATTAGTGTATTTGGACCCTACTTTTTTTAACTTTTAATTTTGAAATATTAGTGTATTATATCTGGTGATTTTAAAATATTGTTATAAGTCTCCCATTCTATAATCAAAAAGTAATTTTTAAATACTTATTTATTTTTAAAATATTAGAATTATTATCAATTTCTTTTTACTATTTACTTTGATTCCATCTATTATAATGTAATTTAAAAATATTAAAAAGATGGTAAATGATTTGAGATTTGGAGTCGAGTAAATTGAGAATAGTGTTGGTGTCTATGTTGGCTGGGCATCAATATATTTGTGTTCCACAATAGTTTGGATTCTTCTAAAAATTACGACTTCCACCGCCAAGTTGACTTTTGAAAATTATGACTTTATTACAAAGTTGACTATGACCATAATCGCTAAATTCAAAAGGTATATAAGAACCATTAAAATTAAAATGGAAATAAAAAATAATAGTGTTGTCAAGTGAAAATTGCCTGTAACATTTTCAAACCATCACTTCTTCTTAACAGAGATTTAGCATATAGTACAATACAAATTATTACATAGTGATTTTATAATATAATTACAGGTGCATGATACGTATATATGATATGTAGAGCTTTTGATTAAGACATTGTGACTCCGACAAAATCTATACATGAATGCAGATATTAACAAAACCCAGTTTTATTGGACCAAAAATGGCATTTCTATTTTAATTTTTAAAAAAAAAAAAATATATTTTCACTTATCCCTCCACTTTTTTAAGTATACACTTTTTTTTTTATTCATTTCAAACATTTCTATCAAAATCCTCCCACTTCTATGATTAAATTGGGGTATTTTATTATTATTATTATTTATTAATTTTAAAATAATTATCAAAATTTAGTTATTTTATATTTTATAATTTTTATCGGATGAAGAAGTAAAAGATTATAATAAATATATTTTTAAATAGAGTTAGGTGAGTAAATATATATAAAATTAAAAAATATAAATATATAGTATAAAATATTTAGTGATTTTCAAGTGGAGTGCATTTTAATCGATATTATTATGATCAAATAAATTGATAATAGTTTCATGGTAAATTTATTATTTCTTAATATTTTTATTAATAATTTTGAAATGAATGGAATTAATAATAAATTTAAAATTTGAGAATAAAATTATATATTTTCAAATTATGATATTTTAAAAATAATGGATACTATGATTTTTTAAATAAAGATAAATATCAATTATTGTAGGAATATTTAAATAGAAACTAATTTTAAAAATTATTTAAATGTTTTAGAATCATAATTGTTTAAACTATCGGGTCTTTATATAAAAGATATAACTTTTCAAAATATTGTGACTGGTTAGAATTGGGTAGGTAGAGACTTTTATAATAGATATAAAGAAAATGAATATTTTTATTTTACCATCGCAAGTTTAGAAGAAAAAAAAAAACCTCTAATATTTCGTTTTAGTGGGAAAAAAAAAAATCTTTTTGACGATTCAACTGTAAATTTAATAGAAAATGTTTAAAAGAGTTTTTTTTATTTTATTTTATTTTAAAAATGAAACAATGGAGGTCTTTGACTAATATTGTAATGCGGTGGTAAAATGAAAATATCCCTAAAAAAAATATTGTAGAAATCACTTAGTTTTTACAATAAGTGTGAATGAAGGATTTTGTTCGGGTTGAATTCGGTTGCGAGCTTAAAACCCTCTATGTAAGGACACCGTCTTCTTCAATTTGATTGTCGGTCACCTACAAAATAAGAAAATTAAGGTTAGAGGGACACCCCTATGGTCTCTTTCAAAGGACTCTCCGATGTTCAAGTCAGTTTAGGGTTTAAATGAGAAAAAATAGAAAAAAGATTGGGTGTTAGTGAGTGAATTTTGTGCAAAGTCTAGAGAGCTTACATGTTGGCGATGAACCTTATTTATAGCGAGCGTCTGAAGAGCAATCATGAGCTGTTAGAGAACCTAATAGATTGGATAATGATCTCAGGCTCGATCACACTTGCATGGGCAAGTGTGTTTGTTAAGTTCATTAGTTTATTATAGAGTTCGTTTCAAGACAGCTGTAGAGATACCTAGAAGATTCTATGTATATATATATATGTGTGTGATGACATCAAAAGGAAGTGTTTGATACTGATCTTAAGAAGAAATCTCTAGTTTCGGTGTACCAAACCAACAACTTAAGGGGCACTTTTTTGATAAATCGTTAATCTAATACGGGCCAACTTACATTTCGTCTGCGGCAATTGAGAGAGTAGGAGCACATCCGCAAGCCCAAATTAGGGCTTAAGAGTCACCATAGGACACCTACCTTCGATTTTAAATATGGATATCTTTCGGTCAAAGGTATGACGTCTTTATACAAGAATGAGCCTAATAGAATTTACAAAAACCTAACATAATGAAATTCAAAGTGCTACTATTTTCAAAAGGAAGTGGTTGTAGTCTAAGAGATTCGGGGAAAAAAATCCGAGTGGTACGAAAATTATCTTCTGGTCAAGGAAGCAGATTCTCCGTTAGCAATGGGACGAGATTCGAATATGCTTCGGTATCCTAAATTGGTTTGGTAATCCGGAAAATACTCAAAAATTATTTTGAAAGTGTCATATTTGAATAGGAATGAAATTTCATAAAATGGATTCTAATAAGGAAATAGATCATTGAGAATTTTAAATAGGAAATATTTTCTTAATGGCTTAGGATTAATTTATAATTAAGTAACATAATATTATAAATATGATACTTGCATAAATTATTATGTATTCTGGGATAATAATGTAGATCTGATTGGTTAGGTTTGAGAGGTGCCTGATGGGGGTCTGGGAACCATGGTGACCATAAAGATATTGAGTTTTTGGATCAAGTTTCGATATCCTGTTTGAGTATGGGAAGAGCTTGTGTGTGAGCCTGTGACCAATGTAATTGGATTGGAGAGTGAGAGGATGATATTCTAGTTGTAACTATTGCTTTATTGTTACGTAGTGATTTGGTCTTTCGCCGTCCTAATGGTCGTAGATTTTTCCCATTTTAAATTTTCACATAATATCTTATATTTTATTCTCGTCTCTATTTTCTTATCTCGTCTATGTTTTATTATGTGATTACCAATATTTATTTTTGTTGCGTTAGATTACCGGTTCTTCGACAAATCATAATAGAGCTAGTCAAGTTTTCCATCATTCTTGTCTCTTCTCAAAACATTGAATTTTTTTTACTAATTTATTATTGTTTTTTATTTTATTTTTTAAATATAAAATTTTAAATAAATTCTTCATATTAAAATATAGGATTATCCAAATTTAATATGAACACATATATTTAAATAATACTATAAATTAACTTTAGGTTGAAAATAACAACCCATCATTAAAAATAAAAAATCAGATTCAAATAATTGTATCTTTTATCATATAATCAATCAACGATGCAACTGTGTATCTATCCACCAATGAATTATTCAATTATTCATGCAAAAAGATATGAATATTTTAAGTCCAAATCTGTTTTTATGCATTCAATTAATAAGCCACTATATATTAATTATTTATATATAGAAAAAGATGGAATTGTGATCGTACTAGTACTACCATACCATGCATAATTATAATAAAAAAAAACAAAAAAAAAAATTAAAAAAAAAAACAAAAAACAAAAAAAAAAAAACCGATATAAAGTTATTAAAAGCAGTCAAAGTATTATGTACATGAAAAAGCCTTTTCTTTTTAAAGACAACGATTGAAGTTTAGTCTTTTAATTTTATAAATATGCATTATATACATTGTTATTTAAGAGTTGCTTTGTAATGAAAACAAAAACACATTAAAAAAGATTGGAAAATAAAAAACAAAAATTTGTGCATTGCACGTCACTCTATGTGTGTATTATTGATATTTGTATAGATTAGTAGAGAAACATGCACATCTATATTTCACTAACAATTAAAACATTTATATAAGTATAATTATTAATCCCAAATTATAGTGTGGGAAACTTTAGTGCATGCACTAAAAAGTAGGCATGCCTTTTGCTTTAATGTGATTACAACTAATTAATTTTACGTAAGATTATTTCAAATTTTGTTATTGGAAATTTTTATGTGTAGATTGATTTTTTATAAATAGTTCTATTTAAAAACAAATAATTTTTTTTTAAAATTTAGTTTTAAAAATATTTCGTCAAATTTTAAAAATATGTAAATTATGTTTGAATATCTCTTTAAAAATAGTCCCCAGCCTAGTTTTAAAAAAATAAACTAATGAAATTAATATTAAAATTTTAAAAGTAAATGAAAATCAAATTTTAAATTTTTTATATTTTTTAATAAATATAAATTTAAATCAGAATACCAATTTTCTTATAATATATATATATATATATATATATATATTCCTTTTTATACCAAGTTTTAAAAATATTTTACATAAATACTCAATTTTAAAACTATTCTCAATATCTTCCAATTTTAAAATATTTTTCAAAAATATAAATTATTTTTCAAACTTCCAATTTTACAGTTTTATTTTCAAAATGGTTGAAAAATGACAAAAACTATTAACAATAACATTATTAGTTAATTTAAACTAAAAAATTAGAATAATTTTAATAATATTATTGGTAATAGTAAAATAAGGGATGTTACTCACCTCAATCAAATAGAAAAAATTAAATTGAAATATTTTATTAGTTTGAATAATATTTTTAAAATTAGATATTTTAGAAGAATATTTCATCGACTTGGATTATTAAACCTAAAGATTATTGAATTATATTTCAAAAAGATTGTTTGGTTAAAAAAAAGGATTTTTTTTTTTTTTTTCTTTTACAAAGGTGTTTGTAATTGGAATGTGATTTACATGCGAAGGTGGAGCAAGCGTACAAAACAGTTACTTATACAACAAGAATGGAAACTCTAACGCAAAAGACATCATCACTTTAAACTGAAAATTATATGTTCATGCATATCTGTACGTCTTGTTATTATAACTTTAATTTTAAATGTAGTTTCCTGAAAGAGTAATTGATGTTGAGCATTTATGGCCAGACAGTCTTATCATAACTTGCACTCAATTTGTAGATGATCATCTAGTCAGTTTATTTATGTATTTCGTTTTCAGAAGAAAAGATGACAGACGTATAGCATAGCTTTAATAAGAAAAAAAAAAGAAAAAAAGAAAAGAAAAGGCGGTTCTATCAATTTGAAGAGCAAATTGTGAAGAGAAGAAGAAGATGATCAGCAACTTGAAAGCAATTGTTCATCATAATTGAATTGAAAAAAAGAACGATGAATTTCAATACATATTGCCGACAAAAAAAAAAAAAGTAAATTAAAGATATTAAGATATATATTTTTCAACCGTAGAGGCATGTAAAAATTGTGAATGAAAAAGGTTACAGATGTGAAAATTGTATTTGTGTGGGGAAAAAGATCGTATTTATCCATGCATGGGCCGGGCGACCTTATGCCACTAACTCATTTAGAAAATGAAAGACAATTTATTGTACAATCTTATCCTCACACTCACAAAAGTAGTATATATCAGTACAAAAGAAGTTTACTTTTAGGGATAGTGACCAACATCAAAGCACTTGTATATGCAATTCTTCCACATGTAGTGTACCCTAAATCACAGGGATGGGCATGATAATAGTACGTACCGAAATATCGAATTGATATCATTCGAATCGAATTTTTATAATATGAGTTGGTATACGAGCACATGTAAAATTCCGATACGGTACGTGTTGTAATGTAAATCATCACCACTAGCTGCCTCCAATTAGAGATGTTTGAAAAAACCAAAATCGAATTAAACCGGTGTATTCAGGATTCTTTATTAAATTTGGTTCGGTTCGATTTTGTTGTTGAAATACCGATTATAGTTTTAGTTCCGTTCGATTTTATCTGAAAAAAAAAAAAAAAAATAAACTAATTCGGTTTATTTGATTTTTTTTTGTTTTGGATCGAACCGATGTTCAATTCTTTAAAACTGAAAATTTCGGTTCGGTTTTCTAAAACCGAAAATTTCGGTTCGGTTCGGCCGAAAACCGGACCGTGCCTGCCCCTACTACCAATCAATGGTACTTATGTATTACAAGGTCAAGAGAACTACTAAAATTGATGATGGGTCAAGTAATCCAAGCCCAAACATTAGAGCCCAACTCGAGACCCAAATACAATATGGCTATTAACTGTGTAGTATGTAGAGGTCCTGCATGCATGCATGCTGACTAATATGATAGAAAATCAAACATAATCTTATTGCTGACCAAACGATGCAAAAGCTAATTCTTTTTATATTAACCCATCACTTTAAAGTAAGTCCAATTATTGATGGTGTATAAGACTGACTCTTCTTTCTTCATATGTTAATCCATCCCCTAGCAAGCAAAAACCACTCACATATGTGGATACCTAAATTCAAGTAGACATAATGTATGAAATTGATGCAATGATTTTGCAGAAAGCAGTCAAAAGTTAAGGAAAAGCTTTGGATCAATCACTCCATCACTTTACACTAACTTCAATCAGTGATTGATATACTGCTGCCTTTTCCTTTGTACAAGGTACTAAACAAAGATCAAATGCAACAGACTCCTGCACAACTGGACTCTCACATGATGGGTCTGCCACCCCACCATAACAATACATTGAAATGAATCGAATCAAACTCTCTTTTCAAAACATTTTCAAAGGCTAAGAATAAATGAACATATACAACCATCTTTGTACTAATGCACTAATAATCAGATTATTCTACTGCATGTATTCCACTATAATGGTTCATTAAGCTTTTTTCTTGTACGAACATGTCCCCAGCACTTATCTATCCTAATATCTCATTGTCTACAAGATGTTAAAAGATTCAAAGAGGACATTTTACTATAGCAATATCTTTTGATTGAAAGGTTGAAAGCATGTTACATGGAAACCAATTGAACAAACTAGATAAATTTGTTGAAATATAGAATTAGCTAATGTTGTACACTTGGGAGTTTGAATGGATTTCATGATATACCTGATATGCCAATCCATCTCCTTCATAACATGAATTGTTATCAAAATGAAACCAGTCATTCTCTCAATGCAGACGCTATCTTCTTATGAACCTGCTCCACCCCTAGCCGTGGAGATAATCTAGGCAAGGTTTCCTGCCAAAGAGATTCGGTATAGTAACTAATATTAGTCCCAGTGGTCAATAACAAACTCAAGTTTCAAATCCTCTAGTCAACAATGCCCCTTTGCATTAGCATTCAATTCAAAGATATCCTAATCAATTATTGGATAAAGTGGTATAGCTTGTGCTTGATGATCGCAGATTCCATGATTATATCAAGTTATCTAGTTTATAATATCTACAAGTGATATAAAGTAAAGTCTTAAAGCACAATCATTTTTGAAGGGTCAAGCATATTAATATCGTCAATGGGAGATTATAACAGCATATAAACTTTAAGAAATTAAATCTTGAAAGAGATACTTCATAATTTTCTTTACAGCCAAAAGAACCATCTGATCTCCTCAATCGCAACACTCTATTTGGAAGTATGGCCAATCTTACAACCAGAGTAATCAAGAGAGCAACACATTCTCTGAGTGTGTTTTGCTAATTAAAATCCCAGATAACTTGCTTATTACCATTTGCAAGAATAACAAAATAAATAAAGGCACCTAATTCAGGAACAAAATGAAACACACCAAGGCATGATGTTGTCACCTTAAGGCAAAAATGTGAATACAAAATAGGAAGCACCAAGTGCAAGGGTATGCTAGGAGCCTAAGGCACAAGGTGTACCTTCACTAGAAGAGAAAAGCAAAGCTAAAAATATCAGAGACTCCAACATGAATGTAAACATGAGGTAAAAGAACTGATTATGCTGAAAGAGAGTAAAGATGGAATAATTTAAAATGGCCAAAGAGGAGTGTTTTTGACTGCTGGACTGGACAGCAGAGGAGTCATGGAGCTGGCCAAACGAATGTGAGAAGAGATGAGAAACGGATAATGGCTCCAGGCAATTAGCATATAACTATAATAATTGAACCATTGATCTCTTGCTAGGAAGGAACAGTAGTCAAGCATAAGGAAACATCAACATAATAAGCACATGATTTAGCTCAGGAATAATTGATCTACAAGGGAAAGAATTGTTGTTACCCATAACTGACTGACTACAGGCTCACTAATCACAGTTTTCAAAATATAAAGATGCATTTTGTAACACTCCCGCACATTTAGTATGATTTCCATAACAGCAGTACCACATTACCAACTAACCTCATATACAGATAATTATAATTCCTCCACTCTATTTGGATTTACTATGAAAACCTACTTGAAAATTTCGTTGGGGCCGTCTCACACAATTGCTCTACAAGTACGAGCATCTAACTCTCTATAAATCCAAAATTAATCAGCAACCAGCAAGATGTACTTTCTAATTTCGCATCCAAGTTATTTCTGATTTCCATCATTTAAAATTATCGATGGAGTACTCTTGACAATTTGCAAAGCAAAGTTCCTTCAACAACAGCTTTTGTTCAAACAATTGGCAGACATATAGTTTCATAATCTGGATAAAGTGTCATCTTATCAAATAACTCATCAGAAAATATTGCTAGTACTAGTATGTAGTCATCAGGATCTACCCATGGACCTTGTCCAGATCCACAAATCAATTCTTTCCAACAGGACCAGATTATGGGCCAACTTTATGTGTTATAGCACTCAATAAAATCCTTGACAGTAGGACATCGACCATAAGCAAATTGTAATTCAACACAGGTACATGTACATTGTGTTAAGTTTCACCACAAAGGATATAAGCAACTGAGTGCAAGTTAATGAAAAGTAGCGACTTAGAACTGGTAGACATCTCCAGAAACATGGACAAATAACTACTGACTTTATGAGCTTTATGAATTCATTTTTAACCCCCTTTTACTTAGACTTGTACAGTTTAATAGTCCATTTCTATGGAAATAAGGACGCTGAATAAGAATATTTACTTCCTTTTCCATTCTATACTGTGAGTTCGAGATGAAAAAGTATTAAAACTCCAATAGGTAGTATAGTTCCACACTTAAATAAACTAATCAAACATAATAGCCAATAACTTGCCTTCAAACAGAGAGAATTTCTAAGCATTCTATACATTGTAATTGTCAAATGAATTAGCATCCAATAAATTTCCATCAGACCGATATTTCTCATCACTGTATCTAGCTTTTACCACACGTTAGTCCCATTTCTACTTCAGACAATTCTAAGTACTACACTCCCAACCCTAGATAAGATACCTGATTATTGTACATCTATTTTTAACAATTTGAACTTCATTCCAAGACCAGACTCATACAACGCCATTAACAATTACCTATATTAAACAAGCAGGTACAGGTAAAAGGAGATATTACTTGTAACACAATATGTTTTCAACAATATTACGATTTCATTCAAAAAAGTTCTCCGACATTTGATAAACCATGAGTATTTTGTTTTTATTAATCTAAAGTGAGATTGGATGGAAGAAGAGTAAATTGTAGACCTGTGAATGGAGCTACAGAGCTGATTGTGTTCTACTTGTTGAAACATCTTAGACATGAAAACATAAGATACCCCAGAACAGAATCAAGCTCTTGCCAGTTCATATTGTAATCCGCTACACTATCATAATTCCGCTATTTTTCTCCTATAACTGTTGGTATAAACCATAGAAAGCCAACAGCCACCATGTATATACTTGCTTAGCCTTGTAGAGGAGAGAAGTAATGTACCCTATAACAGTACCAACAAAAACTACACACATAACATCTAATTGCGTAATATCACAGCTGCTAATCATCTTTATCATTTCCTATAATCAGCAACTAAAACAGCATCAATAATCAAGACATTGTTCTTCCCCAGTACATCATATAAACATTCCAAAATTAAAAGCAAAGCACGACCAATGAAATTAAAGAGGAAGAAGAAAACCTGGGAGCCATCAGAGAGGAGTTTCGCCAAGACAGGAATCTCAAACTGGTAAGCTTTTTCCCATTGAGGATTGGTGGTGATATCCCTCACCTCCAATTCGACGTCGTGTAGAGAATCGGGACCGGCGAGTAAGAAAGCGGCGTGGAGTTTCTCTTTGAGACCATCACACAAACAGCATCCAGGCTTCGAATAGAGAATCAGCTTTCTCGTCTTTGAAGACGCAGCGCAACCAATTGGAGACGAAACCCATCTCCGTGTTTGTGTTCGTCTACTGAAGAACCCAATCGAATGTGGACGTCCCACCACTGCCGCTATTGCTCCAACTACTACGCTCATTTCCTTGTCTTTTCGCCGCTTCGTTTACTTTCTTTTGTTTTAATATACCTTTTAGATTTTATAATACCATTGAACCAACCAATATTCTCCATCATTGTAGTTGTTTAACCAATATCATATCGTAAGTCAGATTAGTCCAACAACTGATTTCAGATAGCAATATATAGATATTTGCACAGTTTACAGTATTTTTTTACAAAGATATTGTAAGTACTGTATTTCAAAATTTCAATTCATCCATCCATCTCTTTCGATCACATTGTTCTAACTAAAAAAAATACATTTTGATATTTACATACAAAACAGATGAGCTGACAGATTCTAGTCAAGTCGTGTATAATGTAGGAAAAGCGGGCAACTATATAAGCTTCTTTTTCCGGAAGTAGAGTGTCAAGTGCCAAATTTGCAAAGCTGAAACTACTATGCAGACACCAAGTGACATTATGCTGAACCATGCAACTCTAGCGTTTGTTCTTTCACTCACTTCCCTCAATGCAGCTTCCCTGTGCATCAAATTGTAAGAGAAAAGATCAATATTCAGTGAAAGTGTGTTACTATTACAGCAATTCAGTTGTAGCCTCTGCATGTGTAAAAGCTGAGAAGGCCACTATGTACACTGAATTTTTACAAGTCGAACAGAGGGTGGTAATGATACAGACCAATAGTTTGATAACTTTTTATAGGAAAAAACAATTACTTATGAGGAATACAATTTAATAGTTTAAATTATTCATCTACCATACATAATCACTAAACTTATTCAAAACCAGTGATTACTTTCTAAGAAATATATAGAACTAAACTTATTCAAAACCAGTGATTACTTTCTAAGAAATATATAGAGACATATACAGTCATGATCTTTCCGGTCATAAGAAAGTCATAAGAAATTAATAGAGTTAATTCGAAGGATGAATTGAAAATCCGACTAGTTGAAATAATACTTTAATGCATAACTAGTTTCATATAGTTTAAAGCTGAGTTTTCTCCCCAATATTTAGAGAAATAGCACGAATTTAAATCCCTGAGCTTTACTCATCGAAGGAAAACTGAAGACAACTGACTACTTGCATAATATCCTCTTTCTATTTATTGCAGTAAAGATAGTCGACCATTCTTTAACAAAAGTGAAAATACTAGGTGCAAAATTTGTAAAATTTTTTCTAGGAATGAATCTTTACTTTCTCTAACGATATATTTGGCATCAGTTTTTCAATTTGATATTATATAGCATTATAAATAGTAGTAGCAATTAGTTTTTAAATTAACTTTCAAATTAACGGTTAGGTACCACTTTTAAGTTAGCTGTTAAAATATAAAATTAACAATAGATAACTAGTACAATTTGTTTGAAAATAAAAAATAATTAAAAAAATAATAATAATTATAGAAAAATTTGAAATTTCCTAACAATATATGAAATCTTAAGCACAACAACCATACGAAAATAAAAATTACAAAATAAAAAAATAAAAGAATAATAAATAATAATAATAATAATAAAAGGCTCTTGTCTCTACCAATTATTTATCATAATTTCAATTGAACCATATAAAAATAACTTCTTTTTGAGGTTGAATTGAATTATATACAAAAAATGTTCCAAAAAATATTGAAAGAGAAAGATACATGTTATTAGAAATGATGAGAGGTTGAAGTTAATAGATTTATACAGGTAACTTTGAAATAAAATTTCAACTCAAAATTATTTGAAATAGCATTACGGTAATATAAACTCTACACACTCAAAAGCTCATATAAAAGCTTTACCAAACACACTAAGACTGTACATAAGTCCCCATTGTCACATAAATCCTTCCAAACCTGATAAGTTAGTAAAAATATACTCATACCCCTATATTAATTGTGTTTTTCAAATTTATCTTAAACATAGACGGACTAGAATTACATCAGGACCCAGGCCGAAAAGTTATATCCACTCCATTGGGATCATGACTGCTAATGATACTGATAATTATTATTGCGACTTCACCAACAATTTAAGAAGTCCAAATCAAGAGCTAAACCGATTATTTAAACATTCTACAGATAATTCTGTAAATCCTATCCCGGAACTTCACGCACTCATGGAACACGTTTCTAACAATAATCGGTTATTTGAAAATTAAAAAACTTATAGAAAAAGAAAAGTGGATAGCATATACACTAGTCTATTATCTGCAATTAAGTAACCAAAATGAGCTTGCCACTAAACAAGAATCTATAATGAAATTATAGAATACAAGAAGATTTACAAACTTGTCCTTGAGGTGGATCATATTTTCATGGATAGCTTGAACTACATATCCAAGTCTCGTCAGGTCAAATTCAACACCCTACAAGGAGGCATATTAATTATTAGATAAAGGAACATCATTAGCGTTAACCTTAAAATGTAGAGATTAACAATCTTACCTCTAATTTTTCTTTCTTGGCAATTGAATCCCAGTCCTTGGCTGTAACTCCCATTTTCCATTCTAGACTCAGAGTTGTGCCAACAGTTCGGTTTGGATCAGGATTCAGCCAGAAACATGCGATATGGTTGCCTGCCTCGCTAGTTGTAAATGCAAACTGTCCGTGTGTAACATTTTCAGCTTGGTGAAGATTGTTCCCATATGGCGAGGTCACCTTCATAAGGGAATCAGACATAAGTTACCTCTCATTCTAACAATATTACTGACATTCATCACATAATTCTTGCTCAGAACCAACACATTGACCATATATAACAACAAGTTCCAACTTCATCAAACCACCCTTAAATTGAAAAACTGATACAAACTCTACAGACCGTGAAAGGCAAATATTGAGAAATCTGCTACAGAACAGTTAGATCACTCAACTTAAACTCTTCCTATAAAAGGCTAAGCAAAATCCAAGCATAGGAGAGAACTCTAGCAATTCGCAGAATACAATCTCAACAGTTTTTAACTGTATTTGCAACTATAACCAAATGAAACTAATATTAAAGCTACCTGATAACTATTTCATCTAAATTGAAAGCAAAAACCAACCAACCATATACAAAGATGAAAAGGTAAACAAGATATACCCGAGCAGAGACGGTCAGGGGATTTTGAGGGTTAAATTCATCGATCGCGTAGTAATCGGCCAAAACGACGACGTTGCTCTGTATCTCTTCTGACACGCATTTGGTTCCTGAAGTCGGTATAGTAAACAATATAGCTTCTGATAGTTGAACTGCTGAAGTTAGAATCAGTGTTACTAAAAGGATTCTTAATCCAGCGATAGGACTCGATTTTTCCGTCATTCTAGATTATCTCTTCTGGTTTCGTTTGCGCTAGATTTTGGAGGCTGTTTTTTGGGGAAAACGGTATGAAGCACGCGTTGTGTAGGCGCGTGGTAGTTGACATTTCGAATTTGGGGGTAGTGACGGGGCTTTGCTGACATTGACCAATCATGTTGACCGCATTGTCTGACTAGGACAGACGGGTATTGCAAGATGTCCAAGATTGATTTCAATCGCATTAAGAACAAAATTAAAAAATAATTTTCCTGAAACCATCTGCCCAATTTTAATATAATGTTTCTTTTTAATTTTTTTAAATTTAAATTTAATACAATGAAGCTAATATCTCATTAAGTTGAACTTAGGACATCTCCCATCAAACATGAGAGTAAAATTATATGATCGGGGAAAATAAAAATCGTATGTATAATTTTTTTATTAATAAATAATATATATTTAAAATATTTTTTTTTAAAAGTTTTAGTAAAAATTTAATTAAAATTAATTCTTTAATAAAATTATAAAAATAAATAATAATAATTTAAAATATATTAAAATTTTAATAAAAAATAGAAGGTACGATGTATGTCTATAATATTTATTTTAGAATTTATCAAGTTAATCTCAGAAATTCTATTTTTCCTTTTAAATATTCTCTTCGTGCTGTAGTTATGGAAAAATTAGAAATTCATTAACTATACTCTTAAATTAATAGATTTGTTTAAAAAAATCACTAAACCAACCATTTTTAAAGTTTATAATGCAAAATTACATTTGCATTAACAAAATTAGCATTTAGATATAATTCAACTTTTAAATAAAAAGAGAAAATTTATTATAAAATACTTTTTAATTCATTCTGTTGGACTTACAATGAATATGGGCTGGCCAAGCCTTAAATAAATGTGGGCTTGGGGCCTTTGGGCCTGGGGTGATAGGTCCACCCAAGATAGGTCCGGCCCAGATCTCACTTACTTGTCCATTAAGTAATGGATTAGTAAGAGATCAGAGATTAGAATTCAAGAGTTTGAATTCAAATGAGTTCTAGTTCAAGTGAACTAGCCAAGGACTACTATAAATAGAGTCCTCCTCTCATTCATTCAATCATCCCAAAAACTTCACATCTCAGAGCGTTCTCTGAAACGTGAATTGCAAACAGTATTTGCAAAGTGAAACCTACTCCAAGGTTTCCAAGAGTTTAAGTTTTGAAGAGATTCCGCGTTCGTGTTCTAGAAAAGCAATTGGGGTTCTTAGCCGGTGAACTGAACGGTATTTCCAGGAGATTTATCGTCGACCAATTGATAGTAATCTCTCTTTCCTTTTCCGCTTATTGTTTGTATGTTGATTGCGTAGTATGAATATAGGATCAACATTGGTATCAGAGCCTGTCTATATTACTGTTGTTGGTCGTAATAATTACGCTCTCGTTATTTTTGCTTGAATGAAATATAAACTACGTGCTGGAAATAGTATTTTGCATGTGATTTTCGTGACCTTGTTTGAGCTTTAATTTATTACACGAATTTTGGTAACATGCAAATTATATATCGTTGGATTCGTCTTCGAATAACGAATCCGTCGATATATAATATGAATTTTTTCGATGAGAAACGAAGGAATTATGGCCTTCCGAAGTTTGGGGACAGATTCGAACGAATCAGACCCAAACAGCACTAATGTTTTTCTTGTTGAGCTACTTTGACTAGTTAGAGCTTCGGAGAGTGTAGTTCACCGTCGACGACCGGAGCCCCAAAGACGACAACCGACGGCACGGCTGGAAAGAGGACGGCGAGAGGAGCAAACGGCCGCCGGCCCGACCGCCGTCGCACCACAGCAAGGCGGCGCGTGAGGCGCACAGGGGGGCGGCCTGCTCCCAGTCAGCGTCCCAGTCAGCACTTTTTGCTAACTAGGCAAGCTAACACCTCGTGCCGCGTGGCGCACAGGTAAGCACTGACGTGGCCGTCTGTGTGGCAGCCACATCAGCCCAAATGTTGACTGTGCGGCTGACGCACGTGTGACACGCGGCGACGCCTCAGCGTGCCACGCGTCACAGGCGCGTCGTCGTTCAATCGCCGACCTCCGGCGACCGGAAAATTTTTCAAAAAAAAAATTCCAAATTTTTTGGTTTTTAATTTTATTTAAAACCTAACCTTTATATGCCATTTTTTAATATTTTGAGCATGCAATTTCGTGGAAAATTTTTGGAAATATTATTTTCTATTTACTATGGCATTTAATTATTATTTTTATTAATTTACTAATGTCGTTTGCATGCTTATGGCATGTGCATTTTTGTTTTGCACAGGTTATGGTTCATAGATATGGTTATGTTGTGGACAACGACTTCTGGGTCCCCGCTGAGAGGGCTGCTCAGTATCCAAACAGGCACCTTGCACCGGCTCTCGTCTATATATTTCCTCCAAATCTTCCTCAAATGATGGTGTCACCTCCTTTTGGACCTGCTTACCCAGTCCAGCAGCAGCATCCGGCTGCTCCACCACCTCTTCCACATCAGCCGATGGGTTTTAGATGGGCACATCCTTTTCCCCATCCAAACCCCCCGGTGGGACATTATTTCGGTCCACCGCCTCCTCAGCATCCACCGATGGTTCCACCACCGGCCCCAATGTATCCTGAGCATCATCCGGTTGCTCAAGCTTTTGTTCCTCCTTCTCCTAAGCAACACCCGGTTGCTCAAGCTCATGCACCTCCACCGTTTCCGCATGTGCATGGAGCTTATGTGCCTAGAGAGAACATCAACTTCATGGATGACATACTTGCAGAGCAGCAAACGGCTGCCGAAGCTGAGTTGCAGCAGCAAAATGAGGCAGATGATGAGTTCGAAGATGAGCACGAACCTCTGGAAGATGAGCTCGCCCAATGGGCTGGTGAAGGAGAGATCCCCGAGTGGGTTGATGAAGAAGAGTACGAAGCCCAAGGGGCTGGAGAGGAGGAGGAGGTCGCCGAGTGGAATGGCGACGAAGAGATGGAAGTCGTCGATTTGGACGGCGACGAACCCGAGATACCTGACGAGGCTCAGGATGGCGATAATGTGATTACTGAGCCCGAGTACAACCCTCTCATACCATCCGATTGGGACCCAGAGGACTATCCATAGACCATATATCTTTTTAAAAGATTATTCATGTTTTGTTTAAAACTGATTAGTATGCAGTTTTTATTTAATATGTTATAGATATATTTTTTTTATAACATGAATTCTTTATGATTATTCCTTGGTTGTTGAATAATTTAGTGGATGCTCTAGGCTTGCATGCTTAGAACTTGTTTGCACACTGCATGATTAACAAGTTGATGAAGTTTGAGGATAAGGATGGTGATTGGGTAGATTGCCTATCTTCTCCGATTCCCCCTCAGATTAATTCGATGAGTTTTTGATTATTTTAGCTAGTGCATTTATACTACTATCGGATGATTATGCTAGATTAAACATAGATGGTCTTATGTATCTTTTTGGTGCTTGTCAGTGATGGCCTCTGCTACTAAGTCTATTGTCGCTGAGCTGAACAAGGGTGACAAACTCAATGGAGACAACTACGATATCTGGCATCGCAAGATCTAGTATATCCTCGAGGAGCAAGAAGCTCTCGAGACCCTTTCAAACACGATGGTCGAACCAGCGCTTGGTTCCACTGCACAAGCGAGGCGTGATATGGATGCCTATTTGTCCTGGAAGCGCAAGAATAGCATTGCGCGCATCACCATATTATCGAGCATGGCTGATGATTTGATGTGTGCTTTTGAAGATTACCACACTGCACAGGCTATGTGGGTAGCACTGAAGGACAAATATGGTGGGACTTCAACCACCAAGCTCCGACGGCTGACGATTAAGTTTGATACTTATCGCAAGCGCGGTGATCATACTATACGCCAACATCTTCGTGAGATGGCTAACATGATCCGCGAGTTGAAATCAGCTGGTCATGTCCTAACGGACGAGCAACAAGTGCAGGCAGTGATAAGGTCCCTCCCAAACAGTTGGGAAAACATGAAGATAAACATGACACATAATAATACAAAACGCTTGATGATATCTCCCGTCATGTGGAACTTGAGGACGAGCGCTTAGAGACGGCAAAATCCTCTAGTCAGCTTTACATGGCTGATTCAAATGTGCGTAGGGGCAGTAATGCTAAGCGCAAGAGGGGTAATAAGGGCAGCAAGAAAGATAAGGATTCGAGGAATCCTGCTAAGCCCGGGACCAAAAACCCTCGAAAGAAGGCCAGACGTGGAAAGGGGCAGAAAAGAGACATGGGAAAGATCAAATGTTACAATTGTAACAAGATGGGACACTTCGCTCGTGATTGTTCCGAGCCGAAAAAGGAGGTATCCTATTCTGATCTCAATATGTCTAATGTTTTTGTTTCTAGCACCGTTTTGCTTGCCGAGTCTTATTCTATGTGGATTGTAGACTCAGGGGCAACCGACCATGTAGTTAGAGACAGAGGAGCGTTCGTAGAGTACCGACGCATACCGCGTGGTACTAGATGGATATATATGGGGAACAACTCTCGAGTTGAAGTAAAAGGGATCGGCACTTGCAAACTGATGATGCAAAGTGGCAATGTTTTACTACTACATGATGTCCTCTACGCTCCTGAGATTAGACGTAGTCTCGTTTCGGTCTCTGTTTTAATGACTTTTGGATATAAACTTGTGTTTGAATCGAAAGTTTTGAGTTTGTATTATGACTCTGTTTTTATTGGTTCTAGACGAATGGCTGATGGATTTATTTATCTTTGCATTGATGATTATGTGAACCCTTCTTATATCGATAGTGATACTAGTTTTACTCTTGTTGCATCTGGTGATATTGATATTTCCACTTGGCATGCTAGACTTGGTCATATAGGACAAGATAGAATGAACAAATTGGCAAAAGAGGGGATTTTAGGATCTTATAATAAGATCGAGTTGCCAGTCAGTAATCATTGTCTAGCTGGGAAGGCCACTAGAAAACCTTTTGGAAAGGCAAATAGGGCCATTTTTCCTTTGGAGATAGTTCATTCGGACATATGTGGACCTATGAATGTTAGGGCTAGAAGTGGTGCATCATATTTCATTACCTTCATAGATGACTTCACTCGTTTCGGTATAGTCTATCTAATCTTCCATAAGTCTGAAGCTTTAGATTGCTTTGGAAAATTTTTGGCTATGGTGGAGAATCAGTTAGATAGGACTGTTAAAGTGCTACGCACTGACCGAGGCCGAGAGTATCTATCTGACCAATTTAAGACGTTGTGTTAGGAGAAAGGTATAGTGAGACAGTTGACTATTCCCAGGACTCCTCAGCAAAATGGAGTTGTCGAGAGGAGGAATAGAACACTGTTAGAAATGGTACGATCGATGATGGCACAAACAAATCTTCCAATATCTTATTGGGGAGATTCACTTCTAACAGCGACCCACATATTGAATAAGGTTCCAACAAAATCAGTGACTACTACACCCTATGAGTTATGGACAGGTAGAAAACCTGACCTCTCCTATATGCGACCCTGGGGGTGCGCGTGTTATGTACATGATCTTTCTATCCCATATGGGAAGTTAGGTGTGAGGGGTAAAAGATGTATCTTCATAAGATATCCCAAGCAATCCAAAGGATATGTACTAATAGGAGAAAATTTAGATGGTACCATTTCAGAATTAGAGTCACGTGATGTTGTGTTCCTTGAGAATGAATTCCCCAAGAGGGGTGAAGTAGAAAGAGAGACTTCCTTCTTTGAACAAAACGAATCAGAGGACTTAGTTCCTCCACAGATGGATATTGATCCTAGTGGGAGTGAACAAGTGCCTGAAGAATCAGCTCCACTGGTACATGACAGTGGGAGTACACAGATTCCTGATTCTTCGATGCCTGAGTCATCGAATCGAAGAAGTAGAAGAATCCCCATTCCCCGACGACGTTATGAGATTGAAGGGGAAACGTTCATGATGGCTTCACACGATGGTGATGAACCAAAGAACGTAAGGGAAGCTCTCAATTCACCCGCCAAGGATCTATGGATGAAAGCCATGGATGAGGAAATGAAATCGATGAAAAGTAACCATGTCTGGGACTTGGTTAACTTACCGCCAGAACGTAGAGCCATCGGAAATAAATGGGTCCTTCGCGTTAAACGGAAGGCTGATGGTTCGATCGAGAGATACAAGGCAAGATTGGTGGCGAAAGGCTATACCCAACTTGAGGGCATAGATTATGAGGAGACGTTCTCACCTGTGGTGAGATTCGCTTCTATTCGCCTAATCTTGGCCTTAGTCGCACATATGGACTTGGAATTGCATCAAATGGATGTCAAGACCGCTTTCCTCAATGGAGGACTGGAGGAAGAGATTTACATGGAACAGCCTGAGGGTTTTATAACAAAAGGCAAAGAAGAGAAAGTGTGTAAACTCTTGAGGTCCATTTACGGACTCAAACAATCCTCCAGGCAATGGTACCTGAGATTTCATGACACGGTGTTGTCATATGGTTTCCAAATGACACAAGAAGACCATTGCGTTTATGTGAAGAAGTCCAGTGACGGTTTTGTGTTACTGTCATTATATGTAGACGACATTCTCTTGGCTTGCAACAACAAGGACATTCTAATGTCAACGAAGAACTGGTTGTCGACAACTTTTGAGATGAAGGACATGGATGAGGCTGCCTATATATTAGGAGTCAAGATTTCAAGGGATCGAAGTAAGAGGCTATTGGCTTTATCGCAAGAGCTCTACATTCAAAAGATCCTTGAACGTTTCCATATGGCTAATTGCAAACCTATGGATACACCCATTGCAAAAGGGCAGACTTTGAGTCTTGAGATGTGCCCTAAAACTTCGCAAGAGCGTGAGAAGATGCAGAAAGTTCCATATACAAATGCCATCGGCAGCCTGATGTATGCTATGTTGTGTACAAGGCCCGATATCTGTTATGCAGTAGGACTGGTAAGCAGGTATCAGTCTAATCCAGGACAAAAACATTGGATTGCTGTGAAATGGATTCTAGCATATCTAAAAGGAACCTCAGATTATGCTCTATGTTACCAAGGTGGTGAAAGCCATCTAGTGGGTTACACTGACGCTTATTGGGGTGGCGACTTAGATGAGAGGAAGTCAACTTCCGGTTATGCCTTCATTCTGAGTCATGGAGCTATCTCTTGGAGTAGCAAGAAGCAGACTTGCATAGCATTGTCCACCATGGAAGCATAATTTGTAGCCTGCTCGGTGGCTGTGCAGGAAGCTGTCTGTAGGGCTGCAAACGAGTCGAGTCGAGTCGAGTATATGAGGTGCTCGTGTTCGGCTCGTTTGTCAAATATCGAGCTCGAGCCGAGCTCGAGCTCGACGAGCTTTATAAATGTTTGTTCAAGCTTGGCTCGATATTTTTTTTCTATGTTCGAGCTCGGCTCGTCTAAGCTCGTTAAAGTTAATCGAGCTTAGCTCGTTTAGTAGCTCGTTAAAGTTAATCGAGCTCAGCTCGATTAGGCTCATTTAGCTGCTTATTTAGTAGCTCGTTTGAGCTCGTTTAGTAAAATTAAAATAAAAATAAATTGAATTTAAAATAAACCTAAACTAAAATTAATTCAAACCATGAGTTTATTTCTCCTTGTTAAAAATATTAATAAAAAAATACTAATAGTATCACACATATCTAAGTTCAACATACAATTTAAAAGAGTATTCATAATTCATTCGAGTTGAACCAATATAAAGTCATCAACCATGAAATTTCGATATAATCTAAGTTATATTAAACAATGAAATTTCGAATTATTAGACTCAATAAACAAACAATCCAAGTGAAATCTATATAAAGACAAATAAAGAAGAAAAATAAAAAAGATAGAAAAATAATTTAATTCACCAAGTGGTAGAGAAGCAAGTTGGATTGGACATAAATTTCTGAGCAAGACTAAAGAGAGTGAAATTGCTTTACGCATGATGACGGAAAAGTAGACAGAGAGAGGCAGCGGTGATAGAGATGGGTGGTGGAATTACTTGAGGGCTTGATGACCAAAAAAAATAGAGAGAGAAAGAAGGGGTAATAGAGATGAGTGGTGACTATCTTGACAAACTATTAGTCATAAGAAAACAAAACCTTAGGTTAGATAAATTATTTTAATTAATTTTTTATTTTTGATATATTTTTTTAATTTCGGCATCTATTTTAATTTAGATTTTTTTTTTAAATTTGGATTTTTTTTTATATCCATTAAAAATTTGTCTATTTATTTTTATTTAAAAAATATATATTAAACGAGTATAAATGAGCTCGTTTGTGAACACAAACGAGTTTTAATCAAACATAAACGAGCTATGAATGAGTTTGTTCATGAACATAAACGAGTCGAGTAAGGGTTTGTTTGAGCTCGGCTCGTTTACTAAACGAGCTATAAAATTTTGTTCGTGATCGTTCATTTAAGTGTTGAACAAGCTTTGACCGAGTTTTGACCGAACCGTTCACGAATCGTTCACGAGTGCTCGTGTTTGTTTGCACCCCTAGCTGTCTGGCTCAAAAGGTTCTTAGATGACCTTAACCTAACTGAGAGTGAGCCAAAGCCAGTCACTGTATATTGTGATAGTCAGGCAGCTATTGCCTACACTAAGGATGCTAAGTATCACAGTAAGTCTAAGCACATAGAGACTAAGTACCACTTTGTCAGGGATATAGTGACAAATAAGCATGTAATAGTCAGATATATATCTACACATGATATGGTAGCAGACCCATTTACTAAGGCTGTAACTAGAGATATTTTTGTCAAGCATTCTAGGTCTTTGGGTCTACGTAGATTGTAATGTCTTGGATTGTTATGCCTATGTTTTAATGATAATGTTTATCTTCGTGTGTTTTCTGGCATATAGAGAGTTGATTCATCCGAGAGTATGTCGTCAGGTTTGAGAAACTTGCGCACTTGCACGCGCAGTTGCCTTGATTATCCGGTGATAATGCAAGATGAGATCTATACACTCATGTTCTGAATAGGAGTTTCATGAACTAAGAGGGGTGTATAATATGATCGCCTTGACGTGGTCGTCAAGATGAGATTCTCCAACATGGATTGAGAATCGCTCATGAGAACCACAATCATGAGACTTGACAAGCCGGACTAGACTTTTGAGTCATTACACTTGGAAAGTGGGAGTGATCAAGTCTGAGGAATAGCTTTGTGCTATCGTCCGGACAATGAACTATCATAATAGACATACGCGCCTAACGTAGAGGCAAGGTTCATTGTCGCGCATGCTTTTATACCGTGCGAGCTATAAGGTGACCCTATGGGAGATAAGTTTGAGAACAGTCCCTACTCCTTATCGTGCAAGGTCCCATATTTATTTATCCTCAGTACAATCTCTTTTGTATCTGGAGTGTTGGGGTAATGACTGTGTCATTGGCGTGTCTTTCTATGGCTACGTTAAATTCGGCCTATGTGACATGACCATGATGTCGGTTACTTTCATCGACTTTTGGGACAAGAGCGAATTAGAAGACTCTGATTGTATTCACATTATTTAAATCACACGCTAGCGGACTGTGATTCTTGGGAACACAGTTGTGATTAGAAGTACTTCGATGTTTTCAGAACATTGGTTCGTTTGGGACCGAACATGTCTGAAGTGAATTCAAATCATGGTAGTCTGGGATATGAAGTGAATTTCGAGATTATTCTTCTTTATTGAAGAAACTGGTTCATTTGGTCACACCGGTTATTTGCCGTATAAAACCAATTGATTGAACGACGCGTGTTTTCTCTGTTTAAGCCTTGACGGTCCTTAGTGGGCTGTACCTTTCTTGTGTGAGTGGGAGAATGTTGGACTTATAATGAATATGGGTTGGCCCAAACCTTAAATAAATATGGGCTTGGGGCCTTTGGGCCTGGGTGATAGGTCCACCCAAGATAGGCCCGGCCCAGATCTCACTTACTTGTCCATTAAGCAATGGATTAGTAAGAGATTAGATATTAGAATTCAAGAGTTTGAATTCAAATGAGTTCTAGTTCAAGTGAACTAGCCAAGGACTACTATAAATAGAGTCCTCCTCTCATTCATTCAATCATCCCAAAAACTTCACATCTCAGAGCGTTCTCTGAAACGTGAATTGCAAACAGTGTTTGTAAAGTGAAACCTACTCCAAGGTTTCCAAGAGTTTAAGTTTTGAAGAGATTTCGCGTTCGTGTTCTAGAAGAGCAATTAGGGTTCTTAGCCGGTGAACTGAACGATATTTCCAGGAGATTTATCGTCGACCAATTGATAGTAATCTCTCTTTCCTTTTCCGCTTATTGTTTGTATGTTGATTGTGTAGTTTGCATATAGGATCAACACATTCTCTAATATCTACTCACTTGTTAATGCTGTAATATCACTGGCAACATCAATAAAACTCCATTTTCATTTTCATAAAATCAACCTAACATTTTCTTCAACCACAGGGGTTTATAATAATTTAACGAAAGCTCTTATCAAAACTTCATTCTTTAACTGCTCCTTTATTTTCAATGTTATCTCTCTCACACACATTGTTGGCTCATCATTAAACCATCTCTTCTCGGTGGTCATTTATGATTTCTCTCAAGTTCACGTATACTCTTCCTCTCCCTCTCCCTCATCTTCATCCTCTTCCTCATGGTTTGACGTTCACTGTAGGATGGTGGGATTAATTTTGTATCATTTTACCAGGTTCAAAATTGTAATTAAGAGTTAGGGTTTTATAGTATGAGACTAAATGGCAGAACGTGTAAAGTTTTTCTTTAATATTTGATGATTTCGAATTGATGAAATGGTTTTTTAATTTAAATTGTTAATGTTATTTTTTGAATTATTGTGTTGGTTAGTGATTTTTGATTCTGTTTAGTGTTTTGAACTGTAAGTGGTGTGTTATGGTTTTAAGTTAGATGTGTTGTTTGCTGTCAAGATCATTTTTTTTTTTTGGCTCTTATAAGAAAAGATTTCATCAATTTGTCTAATATGCGACACATATTGATATTAATGTATGTCTATGATCTATATTCATGGACATATGATCGAGATTTATGGGTTTGTGATATGCATCCAACGTTATTTCTTATTTAATTGATATATGGAGACATTATGTGAATTTGTATTTGTTCAATGTTATATGATTTAGTATAACTACCCATGATGTTCTTTAGTATTAGCTTGATATTTAGGAATTATTTGTAATTTGTGATTGCTCTATTGAAATAAAATTATTTTGTTAGTTATCAATGGTTGCATGGTGGTAATGTGATATTCATTGTTGTATTAGTATTAATCTGATTGGTTCTTGTTCCCACATGTGTTAATTTTTTCTAATGTTAACGATATTCACAAAGTTGTGAATAGGGATCATATTTGATTATTTATTAATTAATCACGAATTTGAAGATATGAGTGAGGGTGTTTACTAACGCTTGAACATATAGTTCTTATATGTGAAATTGTATTAGATTAGAGTGCAATTCACTAATGTATGATATGCTATCATATTCTTAGGTTGTAAGGCACGTGGAATAAAGAAGTTGAACAATAAAGGATGACAATCAAACCTACTGATCTAACTTTCTAGCATGGTCTGCATAACACTAGCAAAGTATCTAATAGGTTAAACTAGATCATATAGGAAGGGCTTTTTAGGCAATTTTATGAGTGTAGTCTTAGAACTTATTTTGATTCAATGCACTACTCTAGAAGCACAATGTTAAGAGAGTTCTTGTTATCGATATTACTTTTAAATGTCAGAAGGATAACGAGATATGGTTTGAAGCTGGTGGAGTTTTCCACTATTTCGAGAAGGAAGAGTTTGCTCTAATCACTAGGCTAGGCACAGTTAACATCGACAAAAATGCTATTGATAAAACATTTCTTCCTAATTTAGGTATTTCACCGAGGAATTTGACACGAACTTCATTGGCGTTCAATGCTGCATTGAGATCCATTTTTGTAAAGGTTTTGGAAGTAACCCCAATGGTGGGCGCCAATTGAAAGAGCAAATTTTCTACAGAATGATAAACTCTTCATTGGAGTGGAATTTCCTAATAAGGAGTCTCACGAGTAGGGATGAGCATTTGGGTAATTTGGATAAATCTAGACAGAAACTTAACCGAATTATAACATTTGATATTTTTTTCCCTTACCCGAATTTTATTTTTACCCAATTAACCGATTTAACCGAATTATATAATGATTTTCGAATTAACCGAATTACCCAAATTTTAAAATTTTTGGAGGAATTTAATCAAACTTTTTATAATGGGTAATGGTAAGATAGTAAGAAACAACAGTTGGAGGTTGAGAGAGAAAAAAGAAGAGAAAAGAAAAGAAAACATTAGGTTTAGGGATTTTTTATGAGATGTGAAAATAAAAAAAAAAAACTAGAAATATAAAATGACAATATTTTATATTTTGGGTAATTAGGTTAATTCGGCCAAAATTCATCTTACCCTAAATTATCTGAATTACCCAAATTTTTAATAACTCTTAACCGAATTACCCGATTTATATTTTTTGACCGAACCGAATTATCCAAATACCCAAATTAACCGTATTACCCATTTACCCGAATAATTTTGCTCACCCCTACTCACGAGCCATTACTAACTCTACCAAGATGGAAAGATAAGCACTTTTGTTGACGATGTTGGTGTCGTTGTTGGAGGGGGCACCTGGATCTAGCGGTGACAATTTCGGTTACGACATAACGAGTTAACATGACACGAACCCATTTATTGCAAGTTTGGATTGAGCTTAAATGGGTTGGGTCGACATGATTTGAAACCGCCAAACCGTTTAAATTTATATTTTTTTCTTTTAATTATTCATAATATTATTTATTTTTAATTTAATATAATTTGATGTTAAATGCATCATAATTAGATTTAATAGTGTAATAAATTACATACATGAAAACTATATTTATATAATTTATAATATAATTTTTTATTATTTAAAAAATTATATTTAATTTTTTAAAATAAATGAGTTAAACTTGTTAACCCGCCAACCCATGAGTTGACACGCTCAACCTATTTATTAAATGAGTCGGGTTCAGATCGGACTAAACACCACACGTCAAGTCTAGCTGGATCTTAAGCTTGTTGTGGATGAACTTACTAACATTGCTCTGATTTTACTTCCATCCCCATCTTTTGGAGATACTTCTATTATATAAAGATTGAAATCCCCTCTAAATGAGAATTCTTTATTTTGGCCCTGAAATGAATCAAAAGTCTAACCGCATGTTACTTATCCTATCAAAATAGGATTTTGATATCCCGAGCCTAACTCGAACCTATCTAGTTTGTTTCATCAGATTGAATTGGATCCAATTGTGTAAATTTAAGTGATTAGATTAGATTAGGTTTGGATGAGATAAATTATAAAGTAACGTTGTATTTGGGTTACACCTGATAGGATTAAGATTAAAAATAAAAATAATTAAATTAATATATTTTAAATAATTTTATAATTTTTAAAGATTTAATATAAATGTTCAAAGTTTTCTTTTTTCCAAATTTTATCCCTATCTTTCTATTTTTCATCTCATCCATTTATACTCTATTTTATTATATTTTCAATAAATACATATATATATATATATGGGATAATGTATTTTTGGGTCCATCATGTTGGCACAATTATTCAATTAGACCCTTTAAGTTTCTGTGGTTTCATACAAACCCTCCAACTTAAAAATAATAAATCACTTGGACCCTTTATGTTTATTACCAATTCTCAGTATGGCGCGTGTATTAAAATTTTTTTGATGTGTTGATTTTTTCTACTACCTGTGAAAAACAATTTTGCCTCTTGTAGATGGCGGGGCCATCTTTTGGGATGTGTGACAAAATTGGTGGATTAGTCTCTCTGGTTTCGATAAAAATCTAATTTGTTACTTCAACCATGAAGATATTTGGATGTTTCTCTCGTTTGTCTAGTAAAATGCGGATCTGAGCCTCTTTTGTGATTTGTGATTCTCATTAGTGATGTCAATAGTTCAGGGTTGTATATGGAACTCAACCACCTCTTTTGTGTTGCCTCGTGTTGTGTCAAAATTAGTTCAGTATGGTTTTTTTTTTGTATTTATTAATTAATTTATTTATTTTATGCTTGTTCTTCATCTTCTTCTAGGTTGTGATGATGTTTCAGGTTTTGTATTCGGATTCAGGATAGCTGAGGAGATTTCTCCAAATAGATTTAATGATGAATTCCTCTCTTATTTTGATCAAGCTTGATTCTGAGCCATGTCAACCTCATTTAATAAGAGAAACAAAAATAATCAAAATTATACCTTCAAACCCCAACAGTATCTACTAAAACATAAAATCCCAAATCCCAGATAAATTCAAAAGAAAATATCCATTACCAACTACAAAGGGAGAGGTTGTATCCCTACATCGAGAGAGCAACTGACAGGGGTGACAATCGCGGCGATAAGATAAATGCAGTTGATGATCGGTATCTGCTTGTACCAATCTTCAACAACTTGGGCCATTTTTGCTTTCTTCTTTACGATGAAAAGCTGACACAGTTATTTATCAAGAGAATATGTTCGTAACTCAACTAAAGAAAATATTCAATTTATCTGGTAGATTAGTTTATCGCTGGAGTGAAGAGAATAAAAAGAAGGGCCTTTAATTTTGTTCTCAGTAGATTTTGATTTTGATTTATTTTTTTTTCTTTTTGAAGAAAATAAACAAGACGAGTTTTTATTTATAATACTTTTCATTCAGAGTTTTTTTTTTTTTTACTCATCACCAAAAAAAAAACTCATACACGCTCGTCTGAGATGAATTACCAAATGCTACTCCACATCAGCATTAAG
The DNA here is from genome assembly GCA_031304145.1 of Cardiospermum halicacabum. Lineage (NCBI taxonomy): Eukaryota > Viridiplantae > Streptophyta > Magnoliopsida > Sapindales > Sapindaceae > Cardiospermum > Cardiospermum halicacabum. The sequence continues at coordinate 3,374,497 of CM062394.1, forward strand.
GGTTTAAGTGATCTATAATTATTAAGTTGGAGGGTCTATAAAAAACCACGCAAACTTAAAGGGTCTAACTGAATAATTTTGCCAACATCAGGGATCCATAAATGCATTATCCCATATATATATATGTATATTATTCTGAACACATTCATGTATGAGCATGGTTGTTTAGGGAAAAAAAAAACCTAGATGTTTAGGGGAAAAAGACTAGAAAATTTTTATAAAAATACTGAGAAAGTAAAAAATGGTAAAATAAAATAGAAATTAGAAAGAAAAAAAATTAAAATTAAGTGAATGATATATAATAAAAAAAAGAAAAAAAATAAATAGTATGAAAGATTAGAGAAAGCAAGTGAGAAAAAAAATAAAGAATGAAATGAGAAATGATAGATTAATTTTAAATCCTAAACTAGATAATATTCTCGCGCGCAAGATATGTAAAATTTTTTAATTTAATTATATATTATTATTTAAAAAAACATAAAATAATGGTAAAAGAATAAGTTATTTTTCAAAAAATTTATAAATTAAAAATTATTTATAACGAATTTAACTATTATTTAAATTGATAATTTAAATATATATATATCATATATATATATAATATTATTTAAAACCATGTGTTACATTCAATATATAACCAAAATATTAGTAATCTTTCATTTTTCGTCTTTTATAATGATTGTGTTGTTGTACTTATTAAAGTATTAATTGATTCGCTTAATTGATAGAGAATGTGAGGAGGTTTTATTTGCTCAGTTTTTTTTTAATTAGTTATTTAATAAACTTAAAATATTTGTTATGAATTGTATAATAATTAGTTATTTGATAATATTAATATTAGTTTGAACCTACTAACCTCAATTTATATATATATTCTTTATCTTTTCATTTTCCTTTTAGTACTATTTTGTTTTTATCTTTTCATTTTCCTTTTAATATTATTTTGATTATTATAAACACTAATGATCAGTAATTTTTATTGATAATTTTGTTGAGTGATAAAACTTAATATCAGAGAAAAAAAAATGATTTGCTGCACACGTGAGAAAGAAAAAAATCTAAACACAAGATATGCCAAAATAAAAAAAGCGAATACAATCCATTGAATCCACGTAGATAGAATACAATCCATTGAATCCACGTAGATAACAACGTAAAAATTCAAAATCGAAACATCTACCATACATATATTTTTCTAAAAATAAAAAATAATAATAATAAAAGAATAACTCAATAGGATAGAGAAGAATAAAAAATACATATAACCTCTCACTCACTCGCATATATGAACTCTCATCACCACCACCAAAATACAAATGATAGGAGGAGAATATATAAAAGATAGTAACAAAAGAAATGTGAAAGTTGAATTGTTTTATGAATGAATATAGTTAAAAAGTGCCATGTTTATACAGTGGTGTTAACCAAAACAGTTATATAGAATGTAAAAGAGTTTGATTTTTAACATTTAACTATTATTTATAAAAACATTAATTTTATCTTCATCTTTAATGTATAATATATATCTAATATTTTTTATTTATATTTTGTGTAAATAGTGTAAAGATTGAAGTCAAATATTTATATAGAACGGAGCAGTTCTAGACATTGACACCTCATCAAATTTGGAACGGTTTTTATATAAATATATAGATAGATATAGATTTAAGGAGTTACTTTTAACCTATTAGAGTGAGATAGATTTAAGTGAGGATGAAAAGTTAGGTAAATCTATATACATCAAACATATTAATGAATTAGGGCTCAGATGGTTACATAATAGGATAACTTAATATAATTTATATGTTTATCAAACATTTGACTGCTGTTTAGAATAGAACAAAATAATACTCAATATAAATTTATACAGTCGATATAGGATAACTTTATCAGTGATGAATGCTCCGATAACTTTATCACGTACTTTCTGTATTAGATGTTCATCATGTTATTACTAAATTATCATTTGATAAAATTAAAACTAAATAAAAACTCACAATAAAAATCTACATAAAATTTTGGAATAATTCCAAAAAATTCGAGAGGGTTTTAGAAATTTTTTTCGAAAATTAAAATGACCAAATTATCCTTTCAGAATTTTTAATATTATTTTAAATTTCTATTTTTAATATATTTTTTAATACTTAATTTTAATTAATGTTTTTTAATTTTTTAAAAATTTTAAAATTGAAATGACCAAATTACCCTTCCAAATTTTGTAGAATAAAAGTCAAAATAGTAAAGAATAGTAAATTGGACGTTGACTCAGAGTAAAGTGACAAATTGGTAAAACAAATTATGGAGATTTTTTGAGAAATTTCTAAAACCCTCGTAGGTTTTTTTTTAAAATTATTCCTAATACTTATTTTTATTAAAAATTTAAAAAATATATATTATTATATTTTTAATTATATTTTATTTATTTATAATCCGTAAATAATTATTTTATCTCAGGTTTGAGCTCGTAGAACTTATTTTTGGATACCACCACTAGGGATGGTGATGGATCGGGTTCGGGCGGATTTAGCTGAATCCAAATCCAAACCCATTTAATTTTTTGGATCCAAATCCAACCCAAACCCATTACGGGCTTGATGGGTTCGGGTGCGGGTTTTGACCCACGGGTTTGGATGAATCCATGAGTCACCCACTTATCCAAAATACTTTAAAAAATTTATCATTTTAGATTAGAAATCTCATTCATAGTCTATAAAATCTAATATAAAACCTCAAATATAGATTAAAAATCCAAACATTTAAAATATGAAATTTAAATAATCCAAACTTTCAAAATATGAAATAAAAATAGTGCTAGTTTAGTATCTAATTCATAGTTTAAATTCATAGCAAACATTAAAATATATAAATTATAAAATAAAATTATTTATCATATTTAATATTTATCGGGTGCAGGTTCGGGTGGATTAAATTTTTACACCCAAACCCGAATCCACATCCATGACGGGTGCTATTTTTTCACCCAAACCCGACCCACGAATCCACGAACCCAAATCCATTGCGGGTTCGCGGATTGGGCACCCACTGGTTCGTGGGTTCATGGGTCAAATGACCATCCCTAACCACCACCTAAAAGGCCTCATACTATACTAATGGATTTCTCTGGATGCTTAATATACAAGTCATTATATTTTTGTATTATTGATATGGTATTGGGTTTGACACCCTAACAATCCCCCCTTTAGACCAAGGATCATATCGCATCCCCTCGAGTTAGTCCATCAATTCTTAAAATCAAAGATCATACATTACGTAGCATATTCTCGAGATAATCCATCGGTCCATCAGTCACCGACCTCCTCTTGAGATAATCTATCAATCCGTCAAACCATTTTGTACTGCCGTTAACACCATACGGACCCGTCACCTACCATCATATTATTAGGAAAACTTTTAACATAAGGCACACTACGAATCTAATCACATACTTCATATCTAAATCAGGCTCTGATACCACTTATTGGACCCTCCCAAAATCACTCTCTATCTCTTATATATGTATGATATATTGTTCACTTTGAGCTTTTTACTCCGCTTGAATTTGTTATTGGATATCCCCACCCAAAACACCAATTGTTAATAGATTTTTCTGGATGTTTTACATACAACTCATTAATCTTAATCTCTTGTGTAGTTTCACCCCAAACATTTAAAACCTCGTGCCCCTAAAATAATTTGAAATCAAAATATGAGATTCAGTTTGAAGAATTAGCTCAAAATAATAAATAATAACTCGGGCATTCAATTATTAGACACTAGCATGTAATAGGTTGATTGAATGCTCTTAGGTTAGATAGTACTACACTCTAACAGAGTAAATGGATCATCATGTTAGTTAGCCGCCTTACAAGATACTGGACCAGCTCGTGATAATATTCTAGATCCAATTTTAAACAATTTTCGCTTTCAGTTTTGGCATAGACCTGACCAACATTTGCGCGCCAGAGGTGGTGGTGGTAAACGCTGATGGTGGCAGTGAGAGACGGAGCTGAAACAGCCTACGAAGACTTGAGGATAGATGAACTTTTTAATTGGACAAGGAGGAGATCCGTGAAGTTGTTCACGGATATTCCAATGGAGGATATATGTTACACGGCATGTGCAAAGATTCCGTCTGCGGATTCTGAATTGTTTACTGGGCACTTTTTTAATTAATTAAAAAAAAAAATCATTCCAGCGAGGGAGGGTACAATTGTCATATATGTTTTTTTTTTTTTAATCCTTTCGTTGACAATTTCAATTTGAAATTGATGGCTGTTGACTGGAATTGATAGTTACCAGTATTTTTCCACTCTCCGTCATTCTTCTTCTTCATATACCTCTGTCTCTGTCTGCTGCAGATCCGCCATCGATTAAATATTAACAAGGTTAGTTTTTCTTTTGATTGACATGAGTGATGATGATATTCATGTATTTTGACACAATCGTTTTTTTTTTTTTTGTGTTAAATATGAATTTTTATGAGGTTTATTTGAAATGATGATTTTCTGTCCATGATTGGTATTGGTTGAAAGTGTAGTTTACTTGTTTCATCATCTATCTGTGGTGGTTTAGCTTTGCTAATACATGTAATACATACTTCCAATGGTTACACTATGGTAGTCTGTAATATTGATCTTGGCGTTTATATGTCTATATGCGATATAAAAATGCTTAATTTGTAATGTATCTAGTGGTATATGATTTTTGCAGATTTGAAATAAGTTAAATATTAGTTTACCCAATTTACTAGAAAATGATTCTATGTTGTTCTGGTTGCAATGATGTGTTTTATAGATTATGTCAAAAGACTCAAGTTCAGGTAGCTTGACTTTGAACAACTTCCCTCCTCTTGCCTTTGAACACCTTTCTTAAACAAATTTAATCAATTTGATAAACCAAGATTTTTGGGTATTGATTATACTTGCTAAGCATGGCAATCATCTCATCTTATTTACGTTTATTAATATGTGAAAAGAAATGCTTGGGCTTTCATTGAAGTTCATTTTAAGAGTAAAATACTTTCTTCCTGAAAAAATCCGTGAAGAAACCAATCCTGTAAGGTTTCTATAGTAATTGTGTTTCGACTACTGGTTTGCTTCTGTTTTATATAACTCACTTTTCGTTCCACTTTTGAGTATGTGCCGGTTTATTGATAAATCAGTGTATGAGTTTGTTGTTCGAGCTTCAGTTGCCTAAGACTTGCAGTGAATGAGGAAAAATAGTTGTTAACTTGTTACTTTACCTTTATTTCTTGTTTTATCTGTAGAGACATATTCGAAAATGAAAGCCAGAATCTTTACATTGATTCTGTTACAGCACAGGTGGCAATTGATATACATTTAGGCATAATTAGGTACATTGGTTGGATATACCAGTCTATCAAAATATCATAGTGAAATATGTTTGTGAAGAATGTTCTTTTCTTCTTTTAAGGAACTTGTTGCTCAAGAGTTGAAGAAAACATGCTAAATGCTTCTTAATTGCCTCTTATTTTCACCAGAGGCAGAGTCTTATTACCTTTTGGTCATGTAAACTTTCTAGATTGAAAGGGAGTGTTTTGTGAAGGATCTTTTAAAAAAAAATGTTCTTAGTTAATATTATTACTAAATTCACTCGGCGAAAGAGAGGGTTACAATTGTCATAAAGTGGGTAGTTTAAGTGTGAGAATCCTCAATCTTCTACTCTAGATGTAATTAGTTTTACACCAGGTAGTGTAACTGTAGTGTGGTCTTTTTGCTATTATGCTTAACGTTGTGATTTATGCTTGATAGGCCACGCTATCCTTGTTGCCTTCAGAACAACCTGCTGACCCCTGTACCTGCTTGATCTTGTTCTTGTATTTGACCCATCGATGGCGGAGGAGTGGGTGTTGATGGTGACAGCACAGACACCAACCAATATAGCTGTCATTAAGTACTGGGGAAAGCGAGATGAAAACCTGATATTGCCAATCAATGACAGTATTAGTGTCACGCTTGATCCGGATCACCTCTGTACCACCACCACTGTTGCTGTCAGTCCGTCTTTTGATCAGGATCGCATGTGGCTCAATGGCAAAGTAACCTCCGTTGCTTCATACACGTTTATTATGTTGATTATCTTAGCTGTTTCTAATTTATATTCTACATTTTAATTAATCTGCTTCTTGCTTGTGGTTGCTTTATCATTCAAGTGCTTTGTTTCATTGTAGTATTTTTACTACAAGCAACTAGGTTGTGATACCTATTTGATCCAGTAACGATATATGACTTGAAAATATTGTTATTGATATTCTGATTCCTTTGTGTAGTAAGCTGTTTATTTGTTTTGGTTTTGTAATTATAGGAAATGTCTCTTTCTGGAGGGAGGTACCAAAATTGTTTGAGGGAGATCCGTAATCGTGCTTGCGATTTTGAGGATAAGGAAAAAGGTATTAAGATTGAAAAGAAAGATTGGGATAAATTGCACTTACACATTGCCTCCTATAATAATTTTCCTACGGCTGCTGGATTGGCTTCTTCTGCTGCTGGTTTTGCTTGTCTTGGTAATCCAAATATTTATGTGTATTTATTTTGCTTATTTCTGTATCAACTGTTTATTTTAAGGATTACTGATTATTGATCTATGTGACCATTCAAACGAATTCAGTTTTTGCCCTGGCAAAGCTGATGAATACAAAAGAAGATCAGAGCCAACTTTCTGCTATAGCTAGGTATTATATGACTTCTTCAGTTGATGCATATTTCTGGCACAAATCTTTGATTTCCTGGTGTGCTGGGTCTTAGTATCGTTGATACAGCTTTTCCTTTATGATCTATTTTTATAACTTGTTAAACATCATGGTCATTATAAGGCGCCTATATTAACTTCTCTTGGACTTGCATAGAGCAGGGGTTTAAGAATGCTTTTGTAACATAGATTCTGTTTGTTTGTCTAGGCAAGGCTCAGGCAGTGCTTGTCGCAGTCTGTTTGGTGGATTTGTTAAGTGGAAGATGGGCAAAGTGAGATTGTTGTTTTGATAAGTTGTCAATTCTTATATAATGAAAAATATTATTCGTTTTACTGATTTTATTTTTATTTATTTATTTTCAAGGATGACAAAGGAAGTGATAGCTTGGCAATTCAACTCGTAGATGAGGAGCACTGGAACAAGCTTGTCATTCTTATTGCTGTGGTAGATACTTATTTTTTTGATTCAGGAGTTTATAATTCCACTAAGCAGGCTCTCGATTGCTCCACTAAAATGCGCATGATATTATTGTATATCAGAAATTTTGTGCTAAATTTGTCACATCAATTTCTGTCCTTCTCATCTTACCTGGGATTTTGGAACTATGAACTTGTCAGAAGTGTAAAATTAAATGGACCCCTTTTATGATTTAATGATGTGCCATGCAATTAATTGGAAGATTTCATTGTTGGCTAAACAAAGATCTGATTGTGATCTGAGATAGATCAATTCAGCAGATTTAAGGATTATGCTTATGTTTTAATGGGGCTGCAAAGTACATACTACAGAAAATAATTATGAACACTTGTATATACATGTGTGTTTATACATTCAATATGTGATGGCATATATTACTATAATAACTCGTTTAGTGGAATTACTATGAACATTTATTAGTGTTAGATCCCTAATATACCATTGTGTTTTGCTAATCATTTTTTTAATGAATTATTCATTTAAGGTGAGTTTAAGGCAGAAGGAAACAAGTAGCACTACTGGGATGCGTGAGAGTGTTGAGACAAGTTTGCTTTTAAAACACAGAGCTGAGGTACATATTGGTTTGCTGAATCTAAATTATTCTTAAGCTAGCTTTTACTTGAAATGATGGTTTTGAAGTCGGAAAAACAGCTGGTAAATAGTTGCAAAACCATTTCCTGAAATTATTTAGAATATTATGAACTGAAGCTTCTTACTATTTATGAGAGGATTAGTTTTGCTCATTATATTCTCTCTCATTTTATAATCATGATGGCATATTATATATTCTGGTTTGACTATGATAGGAAGTTGTACCAAAACGCATAGTGAAAATGGAAGAAGCCATAAACAATCGCAATTTTTCATCTTTTGCAAAATTGGCTTGTGCTGACAGCAATCAGTTTCATGCGGTCTGCTTGGACACGAGTCCCCCTATATTCTATATGAATGATACATCACACAGGTTAGTTAACTTCTCATTTCATTTCATTTCATTTATTTGTTTTTCAGCATCCTCATATTTGTTTAAAATAATTTGGGTACTGGTTCCAGGATAATCAACTATGTGGAAAAGTGGAATCGGTCTGAGGAATCACCTCAGGTTTGTTTATATTCTCATCTTCTTTTTGGAGATTTACTTGTAAGGGTTAGGCTACCTTACCTTATTGGTAAAGTCGCCACTCAACTACAACAATTGCATTGGTTTACCTAGTTGAAAAAATTCACTCGGTAACCGTCCAATAATTGTAAATTGAGTGATAATCTTACCCTCATCACTAAGATAACAGAATACTTATTTAAATTGTCTATTTTCACTGCAAATAGTCATTTTGTTGTTTTATTATTAGCCAACTCGATACTGTTTTTGAGTATTCTACTTCTGTTCTCTTCACCTTCTTCTATCTTCCTTTAATTAGTGAAGAACATATATCTAGCATGCATATCTACCGCTACTATTTTCGTAACTAGCACAATTATAGCTCTATTAAGTTAGATATGGTTGCAGCATTTATTCACTGCATATTATGTATAACTACTAGGAATTTTGGTAGATTTTCTGTAAATTTTCAGCAAGATGTGATAATTCTACAATTGGAACTATCACTCAAAGTAATTGAAGTTTCAGAATCCAAAATGCCAGTAACGTGCCTAATGTACTGATAGGTGGCATACACTTTCGATGCCGGACCGAATGCAGTCATGATTGCACGCAATAGAAAGGTTGCTGCCCAATTGCTTCAAAGGATGCTTTTCTACTTCCCGCCTAATTCTGATACAGATTTGAACAGGTAACTGTTCTCAATGTTAATGTTTTAGTTGGTTCATCTACAGAAGTATGAGATATCATTCTTCCGATTTTCTCTAGTTATGTTCTTGGTGATAAGTCAATACTAAGTGATGCTGGGATCGGAGGAATGAAAGATGTGGAAGCATTACCAGTTCCTCCCGAAATCAATACCACAGCAGCCCTGAAATACCAAGGAGATGTTAATTATTTTATTTGTACAAGACCTGGAAGAGGTCCAGTGTTGGTTTCTGATGATAGCAAGTCTCTTCTCAGCCCAGAAACCGGGTTGCCTAAGTGAGTTAACAGTGTATTGCTTTTTTCCATGCTTGATTTGTGATTTGTGTTCTCATTTTAAGCCACTCCGTTGTATTACAGTATAATAATGTGCTATATTATGCTTGTAACGTTGTACTCTTCCTTAAATTGAAGCCTTAGCATAAATAAAGCTATAAATTCAAAGAGCCAATCAGTGGCTATTATGGTCTCTGTTCATGCTTGGTTTATGCTGGTTTCATTTTTAGTTTTAACCAGGGGTTCGCCATATAAGTCTGAATGATGTTCATTAATTTCAGAAATAATATGAAAAATTAGGTTTTATAATTTTTTTTTTTATTTTAGATTTTTTTATTAAAAGAATTTAAAACTAAATCTTTTAATAAAGAATTATAAAAGTAATTTTTTATTATTATAGGAAGCAAGCAAAATATAAAATATAACTGTTTTCGGTGTGTTAGGAAGAAGTGCAGCAGTAAACAATTATATTTGGTCAACTTTTCGGTCTATTTTTTACTTTTCCGAAAATAATATATTATTTTTTAATTTTCCGAATTCATTTCGGTCTGTTTTTTTAAAAGTTTTGAAAAAAAATAATTCTAATTTAAAGATATTATTTTTTAATCAAAATATAAAAGTGCAATGGAGCGATTTAAAATTAAAAAAATCTAAGAAAAATAAAATCTGTATTTTCAATTTTTTTCTCTTTTTTCTATTAAAACAAATTGTCACTTTTTTAAATAATAGCGGCGCTTAGTAAATTTATTTATTTAGTTTCCGTAGTAAAACTAAAAAGAACATTGTACTTCTATTCTATCTAATCACTGAAAAGCACTGTCAATATTAGAGAGTACAGTGAAGCTCAGATATCCAAAATGGCGGCTCTACACCATCGACAACGATCCTACTCTCATCCTATACCTCAACTTCAACTAAAGAAGAAGAAGCCGCCGTCGATCTATTCAAACAATATCTAAGGTTCAAAACAGCTCACCCAAATCCCAACTACACAGCTCCAGTTTCCTTCCTTATTATATCCCAAGCTACCTCCATCGGCCTCCAATTCAAAACCCTAGAATTCGTCCCAGGAAAACCCGTCTTGCTCCTCACCTGGCCTGGTTCTGATCCTACTCTCCCCTCAATACTCTTCAACTCCCATCTCGACTCCGTCCCCGCCGAATCCCAATTCTGGCACCACCCTCCCTTCTCCGCCTTCCACTCCGAAACCGGCAACATCTACCCCGCGGCGCTCAGAATGACAAGTGGATTGTTGACTCCTTGATGACGAAGACAACCGTATTTATTTTAGTTTTTATATAATATGTTATTTATTTAATTTTTTAGATGAAGACAAATTTATTTAATCTATTAGATAAATAAAGTTATTTAGTTTTTTTTAGATAAATAAAGGTATTTAGTTTTACTAAAACTACTCAATTGTTAAATATCTTTTTATGTTATCAGAGTTGTTTAATTATTAAATATCTTTTTAGTCAAATTTATCTTAACTAAATTTATTATAATAGGATTTTGTTAGATCATTGTTTGTTTTGCAGATCAAGTCAAAAAAGTCTTTATCAGAAAAGATTTTATTCCATCTATTTTGCAACCAACTTCAACGTCTCTATTTGAAGATTCTATATATAGCATCATGTTGAAGTTTCAAAGAGAGACACTGAGAATTACTTGGCGCTCAAGATCTTTCTACTTTTACTACAAGATTTAATCACCTTCTGCCTTAAGTATTTATTTTTGTTAGAGTTTGATTATTTCTTAGAGTTGTTATACTATTAAGTGAAAAGAAAAATTTAGACGTAATTTTATTTGTATTAAATTGGGTGGCTAGTCTTTGTAGCAGGGTGCTACGGGTTATAGAAGAAAAGGTGAAATCTTCTAGGATTGTACTAGAACCCTAAGGAAAAAATATAAATAAAATTGATGTGTAAATCCTACGGCTTTAAAGAAACCCTTAGGCGGAGAGTAGGTCGTTTTAACGACCGAACTTCGTAACAAATCACTGTGTTCTTTCTTTATTTATTTTGTTATATGTTTTATTTTTGATATCTGTTTCAAGACTTTGAATATATAATTAATTTTTTTATCCGCGATTATCTGTTATACTCTATTCACCCCCCTCTAGAGTATTATTTTCCTACGTATAACTTTCAATTGGTATCAGAGCTTGGCTCAACAGTTGTGAACTAACCTTCCGTTGAGAATCTTGTAGGAAATTATCCATTATGGAATCTACAGGAAGTGGAGGATTTGCTCAAGGAAGATCAATAAACAGACCTCCTCTGTTTGTTGGAAACAATTTTCCTCACTGGAAGTCTCTAATGAAGATGTTCATTATTGATCAAGACATCGAGCTATGGGAAATCATCAAGAATGGACCAAAGATTCCAATGACCATCACAAACACTGGCACTTCAAAACCAAAAGAAGAATCGAATTTCACTCAAACTGACACTGAACTTATCTCTAAAAACTTTCGTGCTATGAACTTACTTTACTGTTCTTTAAGTGCTGATGAATTTAATCGTATATCTTCTTGCAGTTCAGCCAAAGAAATTTGGGACAAACTAGTGGTTACATATGAAGGAACTAGCCAAGTTAAAGAATCAAAGATCAGTATTTTCATGCGACAATATGAATTATTTATGATGAAAAGTGATGAATCCATCAAAGAGATGTTTACAAGATTCACTGTCATCATAAATAATCTTGATGCTCTTGGAAAGAAATTTTCAAATGAAGAAAAAGTGAGAAAGATCCTTCGTTGTTTGCCAAAGAATTAATGGAGACCAAAAGTTACTGCAATTGTGGAAGCTCAGGATCTTAGCAGCTTATCTCTTGACGATTTACTTGGAAAACTAATCACACATGAGATGGAGCTCAATGAAGAGGAAGAACAGCCCGCTGCATCAACCCCTAAGACGTTGGCCCTGAAATCCCAAAAGCCTGAAAGCTCAGACGAAGAAGAAACTGATGATGAAGAAGATCCATTCGCAATGCTAGCCAGAGGACTTGAACGTATTCTCAAAATGAAGAAATAGTTCAAGAAAAATAAATTGGATCAATCAAGATCTGCACGACATAAAGGTAAGTTCTCAAAATCTTCAAATAAGAATAACACATTATCTTGCTTTGATTGTGGAAGTTTGGAACACCTAGTGAAAGATTGTCCAAATAGAAAGAAAACATCTTTTAACAAAAAGAAATCAAAGAAAGCCATGGTAGCTGCTTGGAGTGGATCAGATACAAGTGATACTGAAGAGGAACAAGCAAATCTCTGTCTGATGGCAAACCATGATGAATCTGAAAATGGAGATCATCTTGAAAGTGTGGTAAAAAATCTCATCTCTAGCTCTCCTGATGTTCTATTTGAATTTATAAAAAATCTAGTTGTTAATGAGGAATGCTTGATGAAGGAAATAGAATCTCTCAAAGCACACATAAGAAATCAGGTACGCATTGAGACAGATTTGGTAAAAAAGTTAGATCGGTTTAAAACTTCTCATTCAAATCTTGATAACGATATCAAGGCCTTGACAACTGAGTCCAAGACCTTGAAAGAGCAAGCAGTAATGCACAAAAACCGAATTCGAGATCTTGAACTAGAAGTCAAAGAGCTGAATGACAAGTGTAATGAACAACTACATTCTCTTACCATGTTTGCTGGGTCTCATCAAAATTTAAATAAGTTGCTTGGTAGTCAGCAAATGACTTTGAACAAAAATGGGTTGGGATATCAGAAACAATTTCCAAAAAGAAAGCCTACCATTTTCACCAAACCTAGAGGTTATATCACTCAACCCACTTGTTTTTTCTGTTGTCGAAAAGGTCATACTAAACTCACTTGTCCTTATCGTCGAAAAGATCCTCAAATCATTCGAAACACATTCCCTGTGAGACTTAGAGATCAAATAAAACAAATCTGGGTTGTGAAGGGTACTCGTCCACCAAACATGATTTATCCTGAATATGAACAGAAATATAATATATGGACGCGAAAGGTTTGATGTTTCTTTGTTTTGTAGAGAGAACAGAAGTGGATCTTGGATAGTGGATGTTCACGGCATATGACAGGAAAGACTTCATTATTTTCTGTTTTGAAGAAACAATCCACCGGATCTATTACTTTAGGAGATAAAGGAAAATGTAGCATAATTGGTATTGGAAAGATTGGAAACAACTCAACTAATGCCATTGAAGATGTTTATTTGGTTGACGGACTTCGGTACAATCTTTTATCAGTTTCTCAACTGTGCGACAAAGGAAATCGGGTGACTTTTTATAAGGAAAAATGTGAAATTTAGAATGCCAAAACGGGTAACATCATTCTAACTGCTTATCGTAGAAATAATGTTTATGAACTATCAACTAACTCTCTTGCAGAAAAGACACTGACCTGTCTCAAGGCTTTGACCGATGATTCAAGACTTTGGCACCGAAGACTTGGACACATTAATATGCACACATTACACAAGCTTGCTTCTAAAGACTTGGTTCGTGGACTGCCTAAACTGAATTTTAAAAATCATACTGAATTGTGTGATGCTTGTGTAAGAGGTAAACAAACTCGCATTTCATTCAAACCAAATCATGATGTAAGTACTTCTAGACCCTTGAACTTTTACATATGGATTTGTGTTGTCCTATGAGAGTCAAAACTCCAAAAGGTAAACAATATGTTCTTGTTATTATTGATGATTTTTCTAGATTCACTTGGGTATTCTTTTTGCGAGAAAAATCTGAAGCATTAAAGGAATTCTCAAAGCTGTGCAAAGAACTTCAAGTGGAGAAAAACGTCTCCATTATATCCATTCGTACAGACCATGGAAGGGAGTTTGATAATTTAAATTTTGATTTATTTTGTGAAAAATATGGTATTACTCACAATTTTTCAGCTCCTAGAACTCCACAACAAAACGGTGTAGTCGAAAGGAAAAATAGAACACAGGAGGATATGTCTCGAACAATGCTCTTGGAGAATGAACTTCCTCAAAATCTGTGGGCCGAAGCAATAAATACTGCCAACTACATTTTAAACAGATGCCTAATTCGACCCATATTGAAAAAGACGCCCTACGAGTTGTTCAAAGGGAGAAAACCAAAAATTTCATATTTTAAGCCATTCGGATGCAAATGTTTCATTCACAATAATGGTAAGGATAATCTCGGTAAGTTTGATGCTCGTAGTGATGAAGGTACTTTTCTTGGATACTCCTTAACTAGTAAAGCATATCGTGTCTTTAATAAACGTACTAAATGTGTTGAAGAAAATATTCATGTTGTTTTTTATGAAAGCGATAACAGTATTTTGAGCAAAAGTTTTGCAGACTTAAAATTGAACATGGATCAAGAAGAATTCTTCTCTGATGAAGAGGATTATCCTCTGAAGAAGAATATTCAAGGTCTAAAAAAGGCTATGGACAACGATGATCAAAGTCTTAAACCTCATCTCCAAGACCTTGAAAAACTGTTCAATAATCTTAACCTTCAAGAAAAACCAGATCATGAACCCGAATCTCAAGACCTTGAAGATATCAATCAAGACGCTGAAATTCAACAAACTCTAGACCAATCTCAAGACTTTCATGATGAATTACTCTCTCCCTCTCCAAAAGAACCTAAAACCAGTACAAAGCCTAGACCTCGCTTCAAACATGCATCTTCTCATCCGTCATCAAACATCATTGACAAAGACAAACCGGGTATCTTAACTCGATCTCATCTTAAGAATCTTTGTGCATTTTATGCTTTTGTTTCTCTTGTAGAACCAAAGAATTATGTTGAGGCTATGAAAGAACCCGACTGGATCGTGGCAATGCAAAGTGAACTAAATGAATTCGAACACAACAAAGTCTGGAGATTTATGCCTAGACCAGCCAATCACTCAATCATTGGAACAAAATGGGTTTTCCGAAACAAGCTTGATGAAAATGGTAAGATTGTACGCAACAAAGCTCGACTAGTTGCACAAGGATACAATCAAGAAGAAGGTATTGATTACGAAGAAACTTTTGCACCTGTTGCTCGCTTAGAATCCATTCCTATGTTGCTTGCATTTGCATCTTACATGAAAATCAAATTATTTCAAATGGATGTTAAATGTGCATTTTTAAATGGTGTTTTACAAGAAGAGGTATATGTAGCACAACCTCCTGGTTTTGAAAATGAACGCTTTCCAAATCATGTCTACAAACTTGACAAAGCTCTTTATGGTTTGAAACAAGCTCCTCGAGCTTGGTATGAATTACAAAGTTTTTATTAGCAAAAGGTTTTATTAGAGGTTCGATTGATAAAACTCTTTTTGTTCATTTTAAGGCATCACACATTCTAATTATTCAAGTTTATGTCGATGATACTGTTTGGATCTACTGATGAATCTTTATGCAAGGAGTTTTTCTAAGATTATGACACAGGAATTTGAAATGAGCTTGATGGGTGAACTAAACTTCTTTCTCGGGTTACAAATAAAGCAATAAAGAAATGGAATCTTTCTAAATCAATCCAAATATACTCGAGAACTTTTAAAGAAATTCAACATGGAAAATTCTAAAGTTGCTAAGATCCCTGTAAGCTCTTCTCTCTCCCTAGATAAAGATGAAAATGGTAAGTCAGTTGATCAAAAGGTATACCGAGGTATGATTGGATCTCTTCTTTACTTAACTGCTAGTAGACCTGATATTATGTTTGGAGTATGTCTATGTGCACGTTTTCAAGCTGATCCAAAGGAATCTCACTTGCAAGCTGTGAAAAGAATTCTTCGGTATCTTAATGGAACTAAAGATTTTGGTCTTTGGTACCCTAGCACTAATGATTTTGAACTTGTAGGATATTCAGATGCAGACTTTGCAGGTTACAAAGTTGATCGTAAGAGTACTTCAGGATGTTGTCAATTTTTGGGATCATCCTTGATTTCATGGCATTCAAAGAAACAAAACTCAGTTGCACTATCTACTGCCGAAGCTGAATACATAGCAGCTGGAGCTTGTTGTTCTAAACTTTTATGGATAGCTCAACAAATGAGAGATCTCAGCTTAAACTATCGAGGTATCCCTATAAAATGTGATAATACTAGTGCTATTTCTATAACAAAAAATCCTGTGCAGCATTCCAGAACTAAGCACATCGACATACGACACCATTTTATTCGAGATCATGTGGAGAAAAGAGATGTTTACATTGAATTCGTACCTACTGAGTTTCAACTTGCTGATATCTTCACGAAACCCTTGGCTGAAGAACGATTTAACTTCATTAGACATGAGTTAGGTATGTTAAATAAGGAGGCATCAACGTAGGGGGAGCAAAAGAAGGGAGTAACAGATCTTAAACAGAGCTTCAAAGGTATGTTTTTGCTTTTCATAGATTTGAATATTGTTTCAAGGCCTTAAAAACTTAATATGAAATCTGTTTGACACTTGGACCAAACCCAGTTTTATTCAATTAATGGATAAACACTGGTGCGTTTTTTTTAAAAATTATTTTCTTTTCCCCTTCCCACTCAAACTTCTCACTCTCTCTCCATCTCTCTCTCAAATCTCTCTGAACCTGAAACCCCATTTCAAACCCTAACCTTATCTCGGCACATGGCTCCAAAGCGCGCATCAACATCTTCTAAGACCTCCGCCGAAAAGAAAAAGAAAAAGGTTGCTGAATCATCCTCTCCTCCGATATCCTCTGCCGCAAAGAAGGGAAAACGAGCTGCTGATCCGTTTTCGCCGCCATCGCCGCCTTCTTTCTCCCCTCCTGAAGACGAGATGGTAATTGAATCTCTGCCCTCTTCATGGTTTATAAATTTTACTGCTCAAGGGATATGGAAGGATGGGTTTCACTCTAGGAAAACCTTTTCATGTGAACCTGTAGACAAGGATTTCTTTGAGTCCGCTAAGATTCCTATTTTAGATGTTTTAAAAACCTCTGGTCTTTGGAATTTGCTAAATGTAGGTACAGTTTCTTATCCTAGACTTACTAAACTGTTTTATCTCAACCTTACTGCCTCTCGAAACTGTGGTGAACTGATTTTGAAATCTTCTGTTAAGGGCATTTCGTTAACTCTTAACTCCTCCCTGTTTGCTACTCTTTTTGGTATATCAGAAAATGTGATCACTGACTCTCATCCCTCTAGAGCTGTTTGTGTATCTAGGGCTAAATCAACTCTATTTTTACAAAACTGTCTTGTGAGTAAACAATTCACTCACAATGTTTTAAACTTACATGCCAAAATGCTTTTTACAATCTTGCAGCGCTGTATCATCCCAAAATTTAATTCTAGAGAACTTTTAACTGATCATGTCTTGCACATTCTCTATCTCTGTTTTAACAATTTCAAATTGGATCTGCCTGCTATTATTTTAGATCATATGAACATCTCTTCAACCAATTCTCGTGCATCCCCTCTGTCTTACTCCAATCTCTTAGCTGTGATTTTTAGATATTTTGGAGTTCCTACTGCAGATGCGCCAGTTGAGAAATATACTGGTTCTTCTATAGGTTTAGAAACTTTCAATAAGCTAGGAATGTTTTTAAACTCTGTCGACAAATGGGTCTTTCAGTCTGATCTGACTCCTGATGAATTGAGTTCTCTTTCTCACAATCAAAAGGTTTTGAATTCTTCAACTCCTGTCCCTCCTCCTTCCATAACCTCTGAACAGTTTCAGAACCTTGAATATGAAGTTGAGGTCTTGAGATCAAACCATGAGAATTTTAGAAGAGAAGTCATGGATAAGCTGGATTACCATACTGAGATGCTAAGGATGATCAACTTGAAGGTCAATCAGATGTTCTATCTGAATTCCCTTACTTTCTGCAATGTGGGCAATATTATTCCTTTGAGTGAAGACGCTGAGCAGTATGCAAGAGAAAGAGCTTCAAATGTTTTGCTTAATGTGGAAAGACAAGTTAGAAATCAGCCTATTGAACGTCCTGTAGTCCAAGAGCCTTGCCTTCTTACCATAGAGGAATATCAAGTGGTTCAACGATTGAGGAAGGAGCAGGCTCAACGGGATAAAGCCATGGCACAAGCCACTGCTCGTCAAGCTCAGCAAAGATGGAAAGACAAAGTTCATTCTGAAGTTCGTGAAAAGCAGCAGTTCCGTCCCTCTTAACTATGTCCCCTACTGTCTAAACTTTTCTCTAAACCTTAACTTTTATTTTGCTATGTCCAAGAACATTAACCTCTCCCTCCTTGATGGAGACAAAAAGGGGGAGAAAAATGCTATATTTTTGTATATATATGCTTTTGTTCTTGTGCAGGTTATGCAGTTTTATGTTCTGATTTATGTTTTAGCTGATGAATATGTTTTAATTTATGCTTTGATATGTGTTCTGATTTATGTTTTAGTTGATGAATATGTTCTAATTTATGCTTTGATATATGTTCTGATTTATGTTTTGATGAATACCTGTCTATATTTACATAGATTGCTTACATATTTCAGATTAATTGCTTACACATTTCAGCTTATGCAGGTTACATATTTCAGTTTATTTGCTTACATATTTCAGCTTATGCAGGTTATATATTTCAGTTTATTTGCTTACATATTTAAGCTTATGCAGGTTACATATTTCAGTTTATGTAGAAAAATATAGTCTAATTTGAGTTCTGCATTTATTTTTATAAGTTTATTCAGGTCAAGACTTTGAAACCATGTTTCAAACCCTTGAAAATAACTGACTAGGTATTTTGTCTTCATCAAGGGGGAGATTTTAAAAATGCTATATTTTTGTATATATATGCTTTTGTTCTTGTGCAGGTTATGCAGTTTTATGTTCTGATTTATGTTTTAGCTGATGAATATGTTTTAATTTATGCTTTGATATATGTTCTGATTTATGTTTTAGCTGATGAATATGTTCTAATTTATGCTTTGATATATGTTCTGATTTATGTTTTAATGAATACCTGTCTATATTTACATAGATTGCTTACATATTTCAGATTAATTGCTTACATATTTCAGTTTATGCAGGTTACATATTTCAGTTTATGTAGAAAAATATAGTCTGATTTGAGTTCTGCATTTATTTTTATAAGTTTATTCAGGTCAAGACGTTGAAACCATATTTCAAACCCTTGAAAATAATTGACTAGGTATTTTGTCTTCATCAAGGGGGAGATTGTTGACTCCTTGATGATGAAGACAAAAGTATTTAGTTTTTATATAATCTGTTATTTATTTAGTTTTTTAGATGAAGACAAATTTATTTAATCTGTTAGATAAATAAAGTTATTTAGTTTTTTTTTTAGATAAATAAAGGTATTTAGTTTTACTAAAACTACTCAATTGTTAAATATCTTTTTGTGTTATCAGAGTTGTTTAATTATTAAATATCTTTTTAGTCAAATTTATCTTAACTAAATTTATTATGATAGGATTTTGTTAGATCATTGTTTGTTTTGCAGATCAAGTCAAAAAAGTCTTTATCAGAGAAGATTTTATTCCATCTATTTTGCAACCAACTTCAACGTCTCTATTTGAAGATTCTATATATAGCATCATGTTGAAGTTTCAAAGAGAGACACTGAGAATTACTTGGCGCTCAAGATCTTTCTACTTTCACTACAAGATTTAATCACCTTCTGCCTTAAGTATTTATTTTTGTTAGAGTTTGATTATTTCTTAGAGTTGTTATACTATTAAGTGAAAAGAAAAATTTAGACGTAATTTTATTTGTATTAAATTGGGTGGCTAGTCTTTGTAACAGGGTGCTACGGGTTATAGAAGAAAAGGTGAAATCTTTTAGGATTGTACTAAAACCCTAAGGAAAAAATATAAATAAAATTGACGTGTTAATCCTACGGTTTAAAGAAACTCTTAGGCGGAGAGTAAGTCGTTTTAACGACCGAATTTCGTAACAAATCACTATGTTATTTCTTTATTTATTTTATTATATATTTTATTTTTGATATTTGTTTCTGAATATATAATTAATTCCTTTTATCTGCGATTATCTGTTAAATTCTATTCGCCCTGTAGAGTATTATTTTCCTATGTAGAACTTTCACAAGTGTATTTCTATTCAGTATCTCTTAGCTATTCGCAATTTGAAGGCTGTTAAAGGGTTCAAGCCGATTTGTACGGTTCATGTGCTGTATGTTCCTGAGGAGGAAATTGGAGGGTTTGATGGTATGACGAAATTTGTCGAATCGGATGAGTTTCGTGAATTGAATGTTGGATTTGTGATGGATGAAGGACAGGCTTCGACGACGGAGGAGTTTAGAGTGTTTTATGCGGATAGGACGCCTTGGCATATTGTTATTAGAGCTACTGGTGAGCCTGCGCATGGGTCTAAGATGTTTGATAATGGTGCGATGGAGAATTTGATGAAGAGTGTTGAGGTTATTACTAGGTTTAGAGAGTCTCAATTTGATGTTGTTAAGGCTGGGAAAGCTGCGAATTCTGAAGTCATTTCAGTCAATCCTGTTTTTCTCAATTCTGGGATTCCTTCCCCTACTGTGAGTTTTTATTTAATTTTTATTTTGATGTTTACTAGTTAATCATGTAATTGGTGGATTGCTTGTTTGTTCATTTGTGCAGGGTTTTGTAATGAATATGCAACCATCTGAAGCTGAAGCTGGGTTTGATATTAGATTGCCTCCTACAGTGGAACCTGAACTTGTCAGGAAGAGAATTGCTGAGGAATGGGCACCTGCTTTTAGGAACATGAGCTATCAGGTAATCTTTTCTTCTGTTTTGCATATGGACATTAGTCTGTCCTCTGTTTTCAATGGTTGTTCCTTGTGATGCTATGATCATCGGAATCATAGTTAGTGGAGAACTTTGTGCTTAATTAATTGTATAATTGAATTGGAAAGGAAACCTGCTGACTATGCTATGAAGCATGAAGTAGCAGTGTGTCCAAATGTAAATCTTTCTAATTTATTTTGGATTTAAACTTTGCTTCTGTGTTTTTCAATTACAAAGATATATTTTACTTTCATAAAGAACGACCTGTAAGTTAGCAACAACAATAACAAATTCAAGTCTTTGATCTCAAATTTACTAGGGTCAGCTCCTATATGAATTTTCCAATTCCACCTGTTTCGGCTTTGAAAAGATCATGCTCAAGTTTTAATTTTGGAAAATCACTTCTAGCTACACCTTCATGAGTCAGATCCGATATTCCTCTACCTCACCTCTGTAAAGGACCATGTTAGATGAGCCCATATCACCTTAACCATTCCTCATGCATGTCCTCTTCTATTGGTGCTTCACCAACCTTAATATGAATATTATCGTCTCATATAGAGTATAATCTCATATGACCACGTATGTGTTGTAACATATGCATCTCCGCGACATTTAACTTGTGCTAGTACTGCATCTTTACTCCCCTGTGCTCACTACCATACGACATAGCAAGATGTGTTGCCACTTAGAATTTTCACATTTTCACTTGAGCTATCCTACTTTGATCATGTGTTTGATATCCTCGTCCATATCCCTTTCACAATGCATGTTCTACCCATGATATCTAAATTTCCTAGAAGCTCTTATTTCTGCCCCATCTTAAGAAACATTATCTCTTGTTCACTGTCGCTCCCAAACTTGCAATATGTGTACTCATTCTTCGCTCTACTTATTTTAAATGTTTTTAACGCTAAGGTTTGTCTCGGCTTTTCTTTCTAAGGTTCTATAAGTTTGAGCAGCATATGAACTGATATACATATGTTGTTTAGGTTTAATGAAACTGTAGGTGCTTATGCCAGAGTGTTCATACAAAATTAAGCTTCACATAACATGTATGTGATAAGCACTCCTTTAGGAATTGTCTATTCTAGTAGATTTTTCTTTACTGATGCCAAAAATGCCTTTTTTTATCAGTAGCAGCTGACTGCATGTCACTAGGACATCTGAGCTTTTGTTATTTATCATTCATTTCACCGGATGAGGAATTTTCGGTCTCTGGAGCTAAATTTGTTCCAAATCTAGATTAAGTATAGGGTACCTGAATCGCTGTTAGTTTCCTCTCCCAATATGTTATCGGTTTCTTCCACATAAATTATTTGGAACAGATAATAGCAATGAACAACACTTTTTCCGTCAAGTTGTTTGCATAGCTGCGCTTCAATTAGGTCAGGAACCTCGACAGTAATAATCACAGTCTCATGGAAATGTTAGTGTATTATAATTATTCAGCTACAAATAATAGAACCATAATTTTTTGGGCGTGTCAATTTTTTAAATAGTAGTACCTTCGTGATTGAACTTTCTCTGTGACTCAATAATTTTGAATCTATTTAAAGCATTTTGATGTTTTGTTTTAAACAATTAAATGAGAGTCTCGAGTGTTGTAGGTTCATGCTAAGTAATTTTTACTATATTTCAGATAGTAGAGAAAGGAAAACTAAGAGACTACCTGGGACGTCCTTTAATGACCATGACAAATGATTCCAATCCTTGGTGGCCTGTGTTCAACTATGCAATCACAGCAGCTGGAGCAAAACTTCAAAAGCCTGAAATTTTGGCTTCAACAACAGATGCACGATTCATGCGATATTTCGGAATCCCTACTCTTGGTTTTTCTCCCATGTCTAATACCCCAATCTTGCTACATGACCATAACGAGGTTATATATCTATATTCCATCTAATATTAATCTGTCTATAGCATCCATTGTTGACTTCTTACCCTGGCTTGTTTTCTTTTCCATCTTGCAGTTCCTGAATGATAGGGTGTTCTTGAAGGGAATCAAAATATATGAATCTATAATCAGTTCGTTGAGTTCTTTCGTGGAGCCACCTCATTAGACCAACACAATTGGCTATATCTATGGAGAGGATGATATCTATCATCTGCTGAAGTTTACAAATACACCCCATCCTCCTACCAAATTTGTAGAGTATCCATATTTGTATAATGCTTCAGTTCAGTAGTCATTAATGATCTCTAATAAAGCTACCATTGTTGTGGATAACACCACCAGGTTCATGATCTTCCATGAATTAATGGGATTAAGTTGACAAATTGTGAAATGTCAACATGGAGACACAATCTTTTCCCTCCTAAAACAAACTCGTTAGACCAATTCCAATATGTTAAAAAATCTTTTCCAATATTCAGTGATAAGGAAATCTCTTCTTCACCCGATTCGTTAGTTGTTGAAACTGAACATCATCCTTAAATACCCAACTTAAATGCCTTTCATGTTTGGTCTGTTTAGTATCAAATTGAATACATATATTCACCCTTGAAAACTTATAGTAGGACCTGCTGTTGATCACTAGAGATTATCTAAAAAATAAAATTGCAACTGAACACGATGTATCTTGCAAAACAATTCAAAAATCTTAAAGATAAATAAGGAAAATCTGTAGTGGGCCTAGTGGATTATGTACAATTGGTTTCTTATGTAATAGTACAAATGAGTGACTCGTGTGGTTGGAATGGGGCATTGAAGTCAAACTCTGATTGTCGTCATGTCAATGCAATTAACTACAGAAGAAAAACAACTGTATTCCAAAGATAACGTGAGCCATTGATATCGATATGGTAGTTGTTGTTTATTGGTATATTCTCATGAACATTATATTTCGTGGAAGTTTCTCTTCTCTGGGAAGAGAGAGAGAAAACAAATAGGAGGAGGAGGATTTGATTCTGATGGATCTCTTTGCCTCTCCATCCTCCAGCATACTTCTATCTTCCTTTGCACTTTCCTCCGTCCTTTGTATTTATTACACTAAATGACAAAATAAATAAAAAATTATAGTATATATTTTTAAATCAAAATTTATTTGGTTATTTTATCCATATAATAAAATTGCAATTGTAATTTCTAAAGGAAAGATTTAGAATGAACTAGAGTAATCACCATTATTCTACCCTCCATTTCCTTCTACTATATCTTGATAAAATTATTTATTTTTAATTATAGATTTTATTCTGCTTATAAAATTATATTTTTAAACATTCATAAAATAAAATACATATTTAGAAATATGAATATTAATCAAATTAAAATAAAAAAACAAATAGTACATTTTATATCATAACATTATATATATATAATAAATAATATATTTTATTATAAAATATTTACATGAGCTATTTTTTAAAATAAATTTTATAAAAATTGATTTAAATTTAGAAAATAATTTGAAAAATATAAAAATAAACGTATACAAATTATATTTCAGATTCCGCATCATAAATAAGTGAAATTTTATTTTAAAATAAATTAGATCTATTTTTAATTGATTTATTAAATTAAATTTTATAAAATTTAATAATAATAATAATGAAAAGTTAGTTTTATAGTTTATTATAAATTTTAATTGATAAATAAGGAAAATTAATTTTAATTGAGATTTAAATTTATTTGTGCGACTTTAAATTTAACCATTTACACCATTTAAATAAAATTACATTATTATTTTTAAATTAAAATTTATAAGAGTTTTCAATTGATTATGAAATTACTATTATTAATATAATTATTCTTAAACCATAGTATATTTTTAAATTTTATTTTAAAAAATGAAATTGAGATTCTTCAATCTTCGTCCATATAAGATTTAATTTGACTTTTAAATATAGGTGGAGGTCCTACGGGGTGCTGGCAGGACACCCACCCTCCAAATACGGAGCCCAAATCATAAAAGGATGACACTTTACATTAATATGGCAAGTACGGAAGTTGATGGGTACGGTGCCTGCCAGTTATCAAATTTAGATATATATATATATATATATATATATATGTCTATATCATATCATATCATATCACTTCACTCGTATTAGATAATAATGTTTATTACTTACAACTATTGTCATATGAGATAGATCTTCTTGCATGTATATATGTATCCATGCATGCATGTTTCATCAATCTCCATTTTGTTTGATTGTCAAGTAAGGTATGGGGTTTATCAAAATGCAATCACCTGCTACTATATAATGACACTGTATTTTCAAAGATCAACATTTCAAATAAGTACTACAGTAAATTATTAGAATAATTTATAAAATAATTATTGAATTAGCAGTTGAATTTAACGTTTAATGTCAATTTATAATATATATGAGTAATGATAATAATAAAAAAAAAAACATTTGGGTTGAGAATGACTTATAATAACAATCACAAACTCTACTTTAAATCAGCGTCTCCACATATAGTTTTTACATAATATAAGAATTCGATGCTAAAATTCAAAATCTTCATGATCTCCCTGGTTTCAAAACTCGTATTAGGTGTCCCCCTAAATCTAACCAATCAGAATTCTCAAAAATCTCTCTTTTAATTAAAATCCAACTTAGAATATATTATTCTTAATCAACCAGTAAGCTTCAAATAACCTTCAAGTCTTCTCCAAATTGTTAAACCCTTCGAATTCCCGAATTTTCACAAAATCACCCATACCACGAATTTTCGCTACTTGTTAAATTTGTCTCTAATATAAGATTTCTAGTGATATCTTATCTACCCTAATCGTTGTTTGTTTGTCCCTCCCAAATAGTAATAAATACAATAATATATCCACATCCCGTCATATTCCAACAATCCTCCCCTCGAGGAGATTTCTCTTTGTCTTTTACCAATGACCACAATTTAAAACAAAGTCATCATATCCCCCATAAAGCTATATCCACTTACTTACAATATATCCTAAGATCAACCACAAGAACCATCAATATAAGATTTTTTTTTCTCAGCACATGTTGAAACACTTGCTGAACTAACAATGCTGTAGTTCCCTTCATTGACTTTAAGGAAACTCATAGACGGACTACATAATTTCCACCACACCTACATCTATGCTAATCTTATGCCCTTGCAATTGTGGATACACTAGAATTATTCTATCATCCATCATAAAAATTTTGGTGGATCAAATTATGATATAAGAAGACCTACCCTAGTGCACAATCAGAGTCTCTACCGAACAACTCCTTATAGTTATTTCTTATTCGAGTTCATCAACAGTTGAAAAGAATTCTCAACCCACCGGGATCCCTTAAAATACCACTAGTCAAATCCTAAATTTTATTTTGACTATTTGATCAGGCTTGAATCTTTGACAACCTCTTTTGATCTTTATTTGCATTAACAAAGAATTACTAAAGTCTTAAAGCTACCTTACCACTCAATCATACATGCTATGGATCACAACTATCATTATTTGAGAATTACAGCCAAAGCTTATTCATCTATACTACTATTGCAGACCAGATTTTAGTAACACTCCTGGATAATTTTTTATCAGCTTTCACTTTTTTTCCTCGCACAACCAACTCCAAAACTCTAATTCCTCACACTTCTGGCTATTTCGGCTAAGTGTGCATAGTCTCTTTTGTTCAATCAAAGGGATTATTTATTGGGCTTTCCTCGAATTTCTCGGAAAAAACTGCTAGGATAACCAATTTGTGATATATTTATAGCCTGGATCCTACTTCCACATGCAAGTGGGAGCGTTGAGGTTGTTATGACAGATAATCAATTGCTATGGTGGTTAGAGGACAACTACTTATTCTAAAAGTTTTTAGAGGCTTATCTTCTCCTAAAGGCCCAAGCTTAGTCGACCTAAACCCACAAAGACGTCGACTGTAAATCAAACTTTACAATGAATTGAGTTTGATCGACTTCAAAACCTTCAATGTTTGATCGCATGAAATTATCCTGGACTGGATCATAGTTCTCAACCACTACTAAATGCCAACAGCTAGGACCTACAGCCCCTCGACCGCAACCTAGTGTGGTGGAAAAATAACCATAAGGCATCATGATCGAAGGTCAGAACAAGCAAAAGGAATCGAAGTCCATAACCAAGCTCGGCCGAAGACAGAAGAGGTACCCGAAGACTACTCTCGGCCGAAAGGGGGCAAAGGCCCAGGGAATGTCCGAGTCAGGCTTGACCGAAAAGGCCAAAGGCCCAATGCAGTTCAACTCGGCCGAGCCCAACAAAGTCCAAACCAAAGCACACCAGCCCGCCGAATGATTACCTAACTAAGCAAGGATTCCCAAAGCCCAATCGGAAAAGGAAGACTAATCATACCAGACCAAGGATTTCTAAAGCCCAGTTGATAAAGGAATACCTATCTCACTGGATCAAGGACTTCCAAAGTCCGACAGATAAATGAAGACTAACCCCATTGAAAGAAGGAAACCACGTCTAAAAAGGAGACCGAATTCAAAGAAAACAAAGAGTCCCAATCCATATAGAAATAGGACCCAAATACCTCCTACAAATAGGGGGTAGGGATGATTGTAAAGGGATCCGATTTTTATTCATTAGAGAAAAATCCTGTGAAATCACATTTGCAAACTTCTAACTATTTTCTCAAGTAATCTTAACCTTATATTTGGCTGTGGTTTATTTGGCACCACACCTAGCAGCCTTCCAAAAAGGTTAATAATATCCTAAGACCGAATTTGGGACTATCGCATTTGATCCAATAATTAATAGTTACTTTAAAGGTCAATCAATCCAATATCAACTAATTTAACTATTCGAATTGCTTATATAATGACGGATAATTTTCTATTATTTTGTAGTTCGATTTTATAATGTAAAACTTTTGAGTATTTCTAAATATTTTGATATGAAGTTGTTTAAAAATAATAATAGATTATTTACTTATGTTTATTTGAATTTATCCAAATAAACCCGTAAATAATAAAATACTATCTCTTCACATAATGTTAATGATAATGACACAAAAGAAACAACTCCAGAAAAAGACGTCAAAATTGATATTATATGGAGTCACGCGGTTTCTAGTTTTTACAGATCAGCTGCCCACTTGATATATAACGACAAAATTCAAAATCAAGTAACCATTTACACTAATTATTTTTAAAACCATTCATAACTCAAAACATAAATAAAACACAGTCTTCAAACTCATAATAAGTACTCTACATTAGTCAACCAAAATGTGCAATCACCAACCATATAAATGAAATTTCCTACAATCTTCCATCAAACAAAGTCCTTGGTTTCTGACATAAATTAGAAATACGAGTGTGGCTACAACATGTGAAGAGAAAGAGAAACACAATGTATAATTAAATAAAAAAATAATAATAATAATAGTTGAATGCTTTTTATTGTACTGACACACACACCTGATAGAATAATAATATCATCATAGTAATGCTGAGAACAATCAATTAATACAATACCATTACTACTTGGTATTTGTGTTTGTGTTTATGTTTATGTAAGGAAGGTGACTCTAGTACGGATTGACGACATTATTCTTTTTTCACACTCATATTTTATATATTTTTATTGGGGTTTGTAATGTGTTTAAATTAATTAAAATAAATAATTGTGATAATATGTGAACATACAGGACAGCTGTTATTTGTTGTAAAATTGGTTCGCCATTTTGGAATTTCATTTATGGTCTTACTCGGGAAAAAAGATGTAGTATTTGACTTTTGATTGTATAGTATTAGTAGTGGTTGTAAGTTTTGAATTTACATTTATGGAATATGATGAAGTTTGACTATTAGGGTTAAGTTGGTGTACCATTTTCACCACTTGCTACAGTTATAATTGATATCTGATTTTGACTGGGTATACTAACCCAGTAATATCTGAACTTTTATTTGTATTTTGTCAATAGTAAAAATATTGAGTTTATTGTAATCAAATTATAAGGATGAGATTGGTGTTTTGCAACTACCTTATGGATCGGGGAAGGGAAGCATTTGCCGAGAAAATAATTTATTAATCTAATTTTATTATCAAATATATATTTTTTCCGTTTTTTTCGCTATTATTTATTCTATCAATTTTATTTATATTCTATCAATTTTATTTTGTATGTTGTTATTTATATAAAAAAATATAATCATATGAAATCTTTATTTTATTTATTTCGATGTCTTTTAAATATAATAATTTTAATTATATATAATTAAAAATATTTATTATTAAAATTAAATATAAAAAAACGTGTAAATAAAAAATATAATAAGTAAATAAAAAAATTAATACATAAAGTATATTTTTATATTAAATTTAATTAGAATCTAAACTATATAAGTTTTTTTATCAATCCCACATTTAATAATTGTGTAAACACGCCACATCAAACCGATGCTATCAATAATAATATTAAAGTAAGTAAGAGTCATGACAAGTGTTAACCCTTCCGCTCCATGACTAAGAATTATTCGATTTCCAAACATATCTCTTCATTCTTTTTTTATTTAATTGATATTGTTGCTTCTTGTTAACAGTAACAAGAATTCGGTATACTCTGATATTTATCATTAATTTGTAATTAAAATAATTCGAAAACTGTTTTAAAAAGTATCATATTTAGTTAGAAATGATATTTTTTAAGGTGGATTCTAATTAGAAAAGAGATTATTGAGAATTATAAATAGAAAAAAGTTTTTTTTTTTAATGGAGGATTATTTTGTGATTAAGTAATCTCATGTTATAAATACGGTGTTGGTATCCATTATTAGATATCCTGAGAGAACAATGTAGGTTTAGTTGATTAGGTTTGGGAGGTGCCTCATGGACTGTGGGAACCATAGAGACCATGAAAATTTTGAGTTCTAGGATCGAGTTTTGTTATCCTGTGAGAGCCATATTGGGAGAGCTTGTAAGTGAGACTGTAACCAATGTAATTGGATTGGGGAGTGAGAGAGGGGTATTCTGGTTAGAACTGTTACTTTATTGTTACATATTGAATTAGTCTCTTATCATCCTGACGGCTGTGGTTTTTTTTCCGTTTTGGGTTTCCACGTAAAACCCTTGTGTTTTATTTTCTATCTCTATTTCTTGCCTTGTGTATGTTTATTTACTTTGTGGTTACTAATACTTGTCTCTGCTGCAATGGGTCACTGATTTGTTTAACAAGTGGTATTAGAGCTAGCCGTGTTTTCCCAATACTTCGGTCTTCAATTTTTTCTACGTGTATCTTTCCTAAGTTTCAAATTAAAGAATTGAAATAATTAAACAAATTCATATTTCCCATTCAATACTAATATCATTCTATCAATAGTGAGTCCATAAAAAATTAAATTTTCTTGTTCGGTATCCTTTACAACAAAGAATCTTCTTCGTACAATCTTCATCTCTTCACCTTCGACAACAATTTTATATCTACTAGAAGACTCCCGTGAGATAATACTTTACTTTAAATAGAATATACATTATCTTCATATAGATTTATTGTACCATCTACCATCTCCGTCTCAAAACAATAGTCACAATTTGATTTTTATTTTTTTCTAATATTATTTGCCATGTTAGTATTTCAAGACACTTTATTTCATATATTTTTTTTCTCTTGTATCATATTATATATATCTAACAATTCAATATTAAAAAAAATAAAATTAATGATTACTTTTTAAGGATAAATAAGTAAAAGATAGGTTAATGATCTTTTTCCCCTTAAATCTAGTGTTTCTCCAATTTTGAGTATTAATATGGGACAGAGGTAGTGACATTCTTATCCTTATCATTCTTATTCTTTTAATTTGGAAGTGTTGTCGTTTTTTAGAAGAACATCTTTATAAAAAAAATTCAATTATTAGAACCGTTTTCAATTTGGACATATATGATACAGACAACCAAAATCCAAAATCTATATACTAGACGATTCATTTGGTGAGGTTAATCAAACTCGGGTTTTGACTCCAACCTCATTATATTCATAGTGGATTTTCCGAGTTAAAGATACTTATCTTTTAATGTCATTTCTCTTTATCGATACATAAAAATAAATAAATAAATAAATTTGTATTCAACCAATCAAACCAATGAACGAACAAATAATTTAACTTATAAACTCTTGTACTCTCAAATAATATTATATATTGTATTCGAAACTCCACATACATCCAATATTTATTATTCACATAAATTGCAATATATATTATTTAAATCAATTAAAAAAGATATAAGGGTCCGAGGAGCCCCTAAACTTGATTATATTTTTCATATTAACCTCCAACTTTACGAAAGGTCAAATTAGCCCCTCAACTTCAAAATATGTGTCAATTAAACTATTTTTGCTCATGTGGAGAGCTTACTTGACTTTTTCAAGTTAACCATTTTTAGTGTCAGCTCAACTTTCACATCAGTAAGAATGCTTAATTGACACAGTATTTTTAAGTTGAAGGGCTAAATTGACTATTTCTAATGTTAAAAGGCTAACTTGAAAAATAGAGTCAACAGGGCTTCCGAAACCCTTATACCATAAAAAAAAAAAAAAAAGAAGAAGTAAAGTTTAAAAAAATTCGAAACCAAACCAAAATTAAAAAAGTTGAAAGGTTTTTTTTTTTTTTTTTTAAAATAATAATAATATTTGGTTCCAAAGCAATTTTCTAACCTTTTTATTTTATTCTATTCATAGCATTGTGTATATATTTAAAGGGTAAATCGCTAAATGTTATAAAACTTATTAACGTATATTAAAATAATATTAAATAATACATGAAACTTTGTATTTTGATAATTGTATTCACATTTTATAGAAGAATATTTCGTTAAATTATTGAATGAAAAGATGTGATATACTCAACACAATCACGAGATTTGACTATCTCATATTATAAATCAAGTTGTAGATTTTATAATAGAAACATAACACACATAATCACATTGTACATTGAGAAATACATACAAAAATCACATTATGGCAGTAATAAGACATCAGCTCTTACATACACATTTACAATACTATTATTATGAGCACAAAAGGCAAGACAAGCATATATTGTTTGACCAAACACCATTTCATTGCACTTTGAGAAACACAAACGGTCATCAACTGCATTGCATGATAAATGTGCTGGAAAGTTGACAAAATACAAACCCATAACCACGTTATTTGAAGTATGAACACACAACATAAGAATAAAGCGTGTGTGTATGTAATAAAAGCTGTTCATGATCATCAAGTGTCTGTATCTGTAAATAAAACCAGGTGCCTTTCATTTTTGCCCGTACATGGAATTTCTCAAATAAATAATTAAAAGTCTAAAAGTCATGGAGGCGTAAGTGATTGGTCATGAAAACGATTGAGAGATTGTCTGTATTGTTTAATTAATCGATATATACAAGTGAAGAAAGTGATAGATTTTGCATGAAATAGAGACCCATATTGACGCGGTTTTAAGACAGTGAGGCAACAGCTGTTTCATTGCATGTTATGTTATGTTATGTTTCACTCTTTATTACTGCTTCACTGTTCACTTCACACCCTCCTCGAACCTGCCTCTATCAGAATCCTATGTTCACTTTTTTTGTATTTTACCCACTGTTAATCCTACAATTTACTGTGGTAAATATTTTTTGAAAGAGGTGGGGGTAGGGTAGCTTGTGACTTAAGTCAGAGCGACTTTTGAAGAAGCTAGTTAGTTATTAAATAAATAGGACTAATATGCTTTATTTGCTGGTTTCTGATTGGTGCATATGGGGTTCCACAGTGGAAGATTCAAAGTTACTATCATATATTTAATTCATAGAAAAGAAATTTTTGACACTATCAAGCTGTCTCAAAAAAGTCTACTTTAGTGTTAACTCTTCAATACATTATAATGTTACATGACCCTTCACTACTTTTCTTACTAATAACAGTGGTGGAGATAAAATAGTTACTTGAGGAGCAAGTAGGTTGAGTGTGATTTTGACTGATTAAAATAAATAAAGTGAAAATTTAAAAAAATGGGCTTCTTAAAAGTTTAAAACATAATTACAGGGTTATTTTGAAAAATATATAAAAACAGACTTTTAAAAGTTTAGTTTTCACTGCATAGGTCAAATTTCTCAAAATATCTATGAAACTTTACAATTCATAGATGGTGTTTACAGTCTGTGAATTATGCTCACAGCTGTGATTGGCCTATGGAGTAAAAATCAAAGTTAAATTTTGTAAACTTTTTAAAAGTGACCTATAATTATATAGTAAATTTTTTAAGGTCTAAAAATGCAATGGACTCTAAATAAATGAGAAGAGATCTAAGTTATTGTCTGGTTTTAGTAATAAATCTGTCAGTTGGAGAAGAAAGCAAGAAACAACATTTTGTGAATAATATAAACTGAGAAATATCTGTCATCCATTTTCTTTATTCAAATTCAGAGATCTCTCTCTTTTTTACTTATAAAACCATCTATAAATACCACCACTACTCTCTCATATCTCTCCCACCTTCATTACTTGATTTCACAACACAACAAAACCAGAAAAAACAAAATAGGTTCATACAGAAGTAACAAACATACACAATGGTGAAGACAGAGGCAAAGATTGAAGCAGTGGAGACACCAAAGGTATCAACATCAATGAAGAAGAAGAAGAAGTACAAAGGAGTTAGAATGAGGAGCTGGGGATCATGGGTATCAGAAATAAGAGCACCAAATCAGAAGACAAGGATATGGTTAGGTTCATATTCAACAGCAGAAGCTGCAGCTAGAGCTTATGATGCTGCTCTGTTATGTCTTAAAGGCTCATCAGCCAATCTCAATTTTCCAAACTCATTGACTTCAACTAATTACATTGCTCCTGATTCTGTCATGTCTCCTAAATCAATCCAAAGAGTAGCTGCTGCTGCTGCCAATAACACCCCCACCAACACCTTTATTCCCCAAAATACCCCTGTTTCACCTCCCCTGCCTTCCTCTTCTTCTTCATCCTCTTCTTATTCCGCTTCAACTTCTTCTTCATTATCATCACCTTGTAATGAATACAATGATATTGATGACGTGTCGCTGATTGGATCGTCTTTTGAACCGATGATGTGGTTTGAGCAGATGTATAGTGATGTCTCTTTTGATTCATTATCAGTACTGCCACCTACTGATGATTTTTTAGAAGATGGAGGAGATATTCGTTTATGGAGCTTCTCATGAACTGGGCAAATTATATTATATTATATGATTCTTTTTTTTTTCTTGTTTTATTATTCATTGATTATATCTTCTACTTCTTCAATGGTTGTTGCTTGAAGATATTACTGACAATGACCTCTTAATTCATTATTTGAGGTAAAAAAAGAAAAAAAAAAAAAAAATGGAGGATCTTCACATGGAAGATGAGACATTTTTTTGGACTCTCTCCATGTGGGCTTTTTGTGTTTGTTTTTTCCAATATTATATTCTTGTTATATCAATCAAAGTTTGTGTCATATGTAATCATCAAATATTTTCAATTTACAATTCTAAAGGTTATAGAGTGATTTAGCATTAGATTTCAATGTCTGGAGATGGTGGAAAGTAGACCTTTTTATGGTAATGTGTCAGAGAAGTGTTAATGTGACTGGGAACAAACAACAGCAGAAAAGTGTGGAAACTTGAAACCATTTGCAGTGCTGTTTTCTAGATTAGATTATTAACTATTCAGTTGCCATAAATGACCCATTTGTAATCTGAAGCAAGATCCAATAGTGGGTATATATTGTAATTTGTATCCTCAGCATATTTTGGTAGTATAAACAATTCCATTGTAACTTTCAACTTGTCTTCTGTATGCACATGAACTGAATTAGTCCAAAACCATCATATACATGATGAATGACACATCACAATCAATGGCTTGCTAGAAACAAAATCAATCTTATTGAATTATGCTACGATATGTCACCATCACATTGTTATATGCAAAATCAGATGGATTTATGTATCCGTATTGACAAATTTGATTCTTTGTTTATTGAACCTGAACCAGGAGTCACATGATCTGTCTTGATTTACTAAGGCTGAGAGAATGGGGTCCCATTCTTCATGGTTTCTACATTGAATTTGGTCTATGGGCCATTTTGGGATTTATCTAGACCATATTCAACCACCCACTTGGACCCATTTTGGATTTTGGTCCCACTTAGCATTTGGGTTCAAT
This sequence comes from Cardiospermum halicacabum, assembly GCA_031304145.1. Classification (NCBI taxonomy): domain Eukaryota; kingdom Viridiplantae; phylum Streptophyta; class Magnoliopsida; order Sapindales; family Sapindaceae; genus Cardiospermum; species Cardiospermum halicacabum. The sequence goes on from CM062394.1 coordinate 3,409,571, forward strand.
ATTGGCACATGACCATCTCTTTATTTGACAATTTTTCGTTTTTACTTGCACTAACATATCATGTGGTTTCATATTTTCCATTGAGAAATTCACCTGTAAACATTAGTCTTTATTTGAAAATTTAGTAAATGAAAATTGAATTAGCTTATTATTCTTCCTCATGTGATGGTCCATTATAATGAATAAAAAGGTTGCTTTTGCCATGAATCGAGGCAATATTTAGAAGATAGATCCAACATGGGTCGTGATTTCAAATGATCTGACTTCGGATTTATTAGGACAAATAATCATACGTGAATGTGATCATATATACGGCTTAAAGTGGACAACAAAGATTAGGGTTGTGCTTGTATGGTTCCAGAAATGGAAACAGTGGAGAATATCAAATAAATTGAGAAAATATAAGTGTACAAGAATGAGAATTGAATCCGGTTAAGTTACATAATAACCCTTTTAATGTGACAATTCTTAAAATGGTCTGTACAAAATTTTGAAAATATTCTCATTAAGTGTTGATTTATAATTTTCAAATAACCCAATTCGTTTTTATATTCGGTTGAATTCTATTTAATCCAATTTCCAAATTGAAATTCCATCCTATAGGATGTAAATATAATCATTGTTTTTCTTGAAATAATATGTAATTGATGTTGTGAGACACAAATGTACGCACAAATATATTTATTGGTGATTAGGTAATTTGGAATGAATATAATTTAATGAAAAAAAATTGTCAATTCGAAAATTTTTCAATTTTAAAATTATAAAATGCAATGAAACCGAAAAATATTTATTCTATTTCGTTCAAAATTGGAAAATCCACGAGATTTAAATAAATATTTAAATTTAATTTTGAAATTCAACCTAATTAAAAAAGACATACTTTTTTATATCTGAAACCGAATGAAATTACGTTAAAAACCGAACCCAAACATTACGTTTCCGTTTAGTTTGTTATTTTTTTCATCCCTAATAATCATTTGCAAATGTTTATTTATTTATTTATTTTAAAAAAATATTTCTTTATATTTACATTTTTTTTTAAATAACTTTTTAAAAACAATTAATTATATATACATAAACATATATTAATTGGGTGTAATATTCCAAAAGTTGACTGGAACCACTTCTTAAAAAATTAAAAAAAAAAATTCAACCTTTATATAATAGTCGCGATTACCATTCTCATTTGCTTAGTCCCCTCCGTCTATCCTTTCTTCTATCTCTATGTCTCAATACGCGGTGAATGAAAAAAAAATAAAATTGTTCTAACATTATTTGACTCCATATATTTAACCATTCAATATAATTAACAAATAAATAATTACTTTATAGAGTTAAATAATTACTTTATAGAGTTAGATAATTAAAAAAAAAAAGGAAATTATTCAAAATGGGCCTCGTAAAGTTTGAATTAATTTTTTAGGCCCATTTTCAAAATCTTTGAAATATAATCTTTGTAAACTTTGCTTTGCACCCAATAGGCTGTGTTTTCTATTATACCCTTTGTTTGAATAATAATTTCAAAAATGCCATTACAATAAATCAGATGATTTATTTTGGGAGTTAAATTACTTATATACCCTCCTACTAACAAAACCGTTGATTTGAAAACAAATCAAATTAATTTCAACCTAATCAAACTGGTTCACTGACTATCTTGAACTCTGAAACTGGTTCACAAACCTGTGACACTTCGCAACCTCTTCTATCGCACGTAGTTGAACTCTGTGACAGATCACGTTGAGTTGCAGTTGCTGTTTCGATTTGTTTGAGTACGGTTTGTTTGAGTTGCAGTTCCTTTTCCATTAATATTCGTCTGAGCAAGCATTATGGGTTCTGGTCGGTTGATTTCGACATGGTTGAAGCAAGTTTATTGAGAGTTGCAGTCTATTCTGAAATTAGGGTTGTAGATTGTCGTCTTCGTTGCTGTTTGTTTTTGTAATCAGTATTATCGGTTCCATTCTGTTCGAATTTAAAAGTTCAAACAAAGCAAATTGTTGGTTTTGCGGAAGGCTCTTATTTTCGAGCAATTGTTCTGAGCGCAGAGTAATTAGGATGGGCGAGTCATCGAACTCAACTGAGGTAAGTTCGTCTATCATTTTCGCATGTACTGTCCTGTTATAATTTTCATTCCTCTAATCATGCATGTACTGTATTGTTGGTGTGTATAGTTTGTTTACCGTGCTTAAACCCTAATTTGTTCAACATCTAATCTTGTGATTCATTCAATTTGTGTTACAGGATTCAGATGGTAGAGTATGATGATGTTGTTTTTTATGGTATATGTTTATGTTGTTAATTAAAGTAGGTTGTTCTTTGATGAATCGTGTGTGTATAAGTTGAATGTTATTATTGTTTGTGTTTTTCAATCTCGATAATGGGTATTTTTCTCAGTTGATAGGGTCTGTTATTATTCTGATGTGAAATATTGTTTCAATGTTGTTAATGTGATCTGCAATTCTTAATTGTTAGGTTTTAAAATACAGAAGAAGGTGGAGGAAACAAGTAACACAGCAGCGTGTCAATAAACCTCCCGATCTGTCATTTTGGCTCTGGCTTCATGAAACTGGCAGGAATGGTAAACTGCTTAGGGAGTCTATTGAGAGTGGGCCATTCAGACAGTTCTACGAATGCGCAAGTAGGATGGATTTCAAGTCCATTTGTTTCCCTGGAAATGGGGTTCTGAAAGACCTTGGTGCGGAGGTCACCTTACCCGGTGTTAAGGATGATGAGATGTGGTTCATTTTTGCAGGAGCTTTACACCGTTCCGGTAAACAGGAATTTGCTCTAGTGACAGGGCTTAAGTTTGGAGTATCTGATATAAATGTAAAAGTTTTAGAGAATGAGCCTGTAAATGGGAAAAACATAGTTGCCAGGTTGTTCCCTGATGCTAAGAGATTCCATGTATGCGGATTGGATGTACAAAAACTACTGGACAACCAGATGAGGAGGTTAGATGCAGAGGACGTGGAGAAGTTGTACCTTGTCCTGGTGGCGTATCACTTTCTTTTGGGCCAGTCAATGACCAAGGTCATTAGTAATTTCATTTGGCATTTGGTAGATGATGTAGAAAGATTTAAAGCATTTCCCTGGGGTTCGTATGTATACGCGGAGACGGTTAAAGATTTTAAATCCAAGCTAGGCGGTACCTTCTTTAATAATCCTATTCGAGGCGTTCATTTGTATGGTTTCCCCTTAGCTTTTGTGGTAAGTACTTAATTTCCTTTAATCGAATACGAATACAATGTTTTACTGTATTTTCAGGCTGATTTTGATAATATTGAAATGACTGAGTGCAGTGGTGGATGGTTGACTGCTTCCCTGATGTGCGGGCGGTATCTAGAGTAACGAAGCTCGAGCGGGACGAAGATGATGAAAGTCTGTACCCAAGATGTGTTAAGTGGAACTTTGAAGATAACTCCAGCAAGCGGTTTGACTTAATTTTGCAGGTATTTTAAAGTAATGTTTGTTTAAATATATTCTGAAGTGGTGTCAGTTATATTGGATGTGACGTTAGAATGTTATGATTTTAATAAGTTCTATATATTACATTAGGTACCCGGTGAAACGAATTTAGTCCCTTCTGAAGCAGAAAGAAATTCTTGGTATTTCAAATGTTGTGATTTTGAAGTGGACATGAGTGATTCAAAGAGGGAAGATTCGGAAGCCGATTCAGAAATGAATATGCAAGAATATATAATCAAGACAAGGGAGAAGAAATGGTCAGGAAGTCATGACAGAAAGGGGGCAAATAAAATTTTGGGTGAGCTTAAAAGGAATATTGAAGACTTGGTTCAATGGCGTAGGGAAATGGATGAATGGCGACGAAAGGTCGAAGATCTCCTGAAAGCTAGATGTAATGAAATTCAACCAGATGCTGATGTGAAGTCGAATAGGGTCTCCGTTAGACCAATAACTATTAAAGAAGCTAGTATTAAGAAGAATACGCCAAAAATGGGTCGCAAGAAACGCAAAGCTCCAGGTGGGGGGACTGTACTCGCGACACTGGTTAAGACAAGAAAAATGGTTCGGGATGAGTTGAAAAAAGCAGATATTGGAAAAGCAACACCTGCAGTTGTTGATGAGGCTTCAACTAAGGAAGTAAAAGTGGATGAGAAGGTTTCTGAAATTATTAGCACATTACCTGGAACGCAGGAAGTAAATGTTTCTCCGAGTAAGCCTAGATTTGGAGTACAGACTCGGACGATGGCAAGGAAAGAAACAATTTCAGACTGTAACATTGAGGAAAATAATGGAAAAGGAAAAGACGATCAATTGAAGAATGCTGCAGTCCCAGATAAGGAAACTAATGAGAAAGATGTGGATGACCAGGTAAAGAATGACCTAGCTATCGCGAAGGTTCTTTCTGGTTTGGTAGGTGATGTTGGGGAATCTGAAGAAATTGATACTGACACGTTACTCGCCGAAGAGATGTCCCTGAAAATGGTTGCTTCCAAAAAAACTTCTTCTGCAATTCATGAACCTCATGAGTGGCCAGAACATAAGAGGCCAATTCTAAATGACTCATCTACTTCCTGCTTGCCATTACTTGATAAGAGCTTAAGACCGAAACAACTATCCACCAAGGCAAATGGTCTGGACGAATGGTTGAATGCAGAAGGAGAGCTATTGTACGTGTTATATTCTTTCTTTTGTTATATTTCGTTAAGGTTGCAATAGTTTTATTAATTCTGATAAGTTTACATAATTTCTCGATCTTGCTTCAAATATATTGAAGTGACCTCACATTTGCAGATTATACTATTTTAATTAAATCATTACATTGTTGCAGTCGATTTGTCGATCATCATCCCTGCAAAAACACTATCGTACGTGAAATTCTCAGTTGTACAACGTGGTTTTCAGGAGAGTTGATCAACATCTTTTTGCACTGCATTAAAAAGCTTCACTCTGGTGTTAAAAATCAGAAAGTGGGTGTCCTAAGCTCATTTTTCTACTCAGCTTTATCTTATCAATATATGGAAGCATTAAAGAAGAAGGAAGGACTGAAGGGTTTGTTTGTGCCAGATTTCTGGATTAAAATCATAAATGGACAGGCCCTGGAAGATTTTAACTGCTCTCCTTGGTGGGAATTGGATACGGTAAGCTGTAGGATTCTTCAAAAATATATATATAACAGAAAAAATTATACTTTTACTGATCGTTTTTAAATCATTTGCTATAGATTTGCTTCCCTGCCCATCTGTATGACACACATTGGGCAATAGTCGTTTTGGATTTAACGAAACAGGAGATATGGGTGGTAGACTCCAGGTGCAACAAGTGTGGCAATGATCAACAAAGTTGGGAACTCTTGGCAAATCAATTCAAGTGTGTAGCATACACCATCCCACAGATCCTGTCTATGTCCAAGTACTACAGTCATAAACCTCCTGTTTTAGACAGGGAGTGGAGAGTGCACCACCCATCCTATAATTGTGTTCCCTGTCAGCCTAATAGGTATGCTTTGGAATTCTTTTAAAATCTTTATTAGTTTGGTTTTACATGTATTGCTGAAGTTAACTGTAATTGGTATATTTCAGCCATGCATGCGGGGCATATATCTGTGTTGGTATTGAAGATATTCTACTTGGAAGGAAGAAGTGGTCTGTTAACCGGGAAAGGGGTTGGCCTAAGTTGATGAGGCAGCATATTGCAAATGTTATATTCCAAGCTACTAAGTACCGTTCTTAGCTTTTTACACCTAGTAATGTTATTTCTAGTGCTGGATATGTATTCTGAACCAAAATGATGTTATGAATTCTGTAATCAACGTTTGTACTTGATTGGTATTCTGGACCAAAATAATTTAATGGATTCTGGATTAGTTATATGGAATTTCTTTGCATCAGAAATTTTTTAGGTGAGATATTTTTTCTTCTATTAAGATATTAGTTGCTTGTCAGGGAAGTTACCTCCATTTCTTTGCATCAGAATTGTTTGAGGTGAGATATTTTTTCTTCTATTAAGATGTTAGTTTCTTGTCAGGGAAGTTACCTCCATTTCTTTGCATCAGAATTGTTTGAGGTGAGATATTATTTCTTCTTGGAAGAAATTAGGGGGCACGGACCAGTGTGCTTCCCTGGATTAATGCATTTTGGGTTTTTTATTTTATTTTGGATGGTAAATCAGAATAATTTGATATGCGGTCAGAATATTATATTTAAAGCTCCGAAAAACGAACAGACCATCAAATCTCAGAACTAGATCCTTACGGCTTCCACCAGACTTTTCATTTCCCAGATTTGTGATGTCCTATCAATAGCCCTTTTTTCAATAAAAACACTCATTAAACTAACCCACCTCTCTTCCTATATCTAACCCAAACTGTAACCTATGTAGTTAACTTATTTTGAGGGTTTGCAGCAGAGAAAATGGAGAGAACAACGAAAGCGAAAATGGCGACTTCTTCTCTCTACATCACTGATGTCTTACCACCAGAGGTAATGGCTCAGATCGTGGCGACGGTGGGGCGAGCTTCCATTTGCGACCTCTTCAACCTAACCAGTGCTTTGAAGCTCCTCCGTGAACTTGGGGACGAGGATCAGGTGATGAAAGACGTAAATCTGGAGGACTTCACTTACCGCCGTTGGGGAGTTAACCCACAGAAAGAGGAGTTCCTTGTCAAGTGTTTGGAGAAAGGTAACCCAGACGCCATGTTCATAGTTGGGTTCACCAAGGTATTCGCTAGAATGGAGAAGACTTCCGGTCTCCAACTGCTGTACAAAGGGGCTTTGCAAGGAAACAAACCTGCCTGTTATTTGTTCGCTCTACTCCTTCTCTGCGTCGATGTCGAGAGGCTCAGGGACAAGGGCAAAGATATTCTGTCTACTTTTTCAGTAAGCGAGTTGTTGTACTGTCGCCAGAGGGTAAGTCGTCTAACAAGGGGTTGTTTCATCAGAGTAAGTCTAAGGGTTGGAAATGCTAACCCAGGTGATCACTGCACTTGTGGGCAGAGCAACTCTATCTCTCAGTGGGATGGGGGACCAATTGGATGTGAATGTAACTGGTTCTTCCCTGAGCTTCTGTATTTGGTACGAGAGATAAATTAGCACGTACTTTGCTTGATTATTAAGTTCTTTTAGGGTTGAAAATTGTATCTTGTGGTCTCTTGTGGTGTCCTCGGTTTAAATATTTGTTCAGGACACCAATTTTGTAAGAATGTGTAGATATTTTGTGTTTCTGTTAGTAAATTAGCATGAACTCTTTAAATCTGAACCGGTTTCAGAATTCTGATTTCATTTTATAGCGTCTGATGGTTAAAAGATGGAATCTGAACTGCCCTCAGATTTCTGATGTGCCATATTCCCTTCTGATTGCGACTCAGAGACCTGATAAGTCTTTATCCAATTAACCAACAGGACCTAACTTTTCCAGGCTTCTATTTCACTTACTTGCATATCTTTTTGGCTAACAAAATTATAAAAAACATAGGGGGCACGTATACTTCTAGTGGCATGTAAGAGTTTAGGGGTTATGGTGGAATACTCATGCTTTCAAGTAAGGTGAAGGAGTGGTTCAGTTTTCATGTTATGGTTTGACTATTTTCATACTAAACCATTACTTGAAGACATTTAAAGGGTTTCGCGGCCATTCGGGTCCCAAAAGATGGAATCTGAACTGCCCTCAGATTTCTGATGTGCAATATTCCTTTCTGATTGCGACTCAGAGACCTGATAAGTCTTTATCCAATTAACCAACAGGACCTAACTTTTCCAGGCTTCTATTTCACTTACCTGCATATCTTTTTGGCTAACAAAAATATAAAAAACATAGGGGGCACGTATACTTCAAGAGGCATGTAAGAGTTTCGGGGTTATGGTGGCATACTCATGATTTCAAGTAAGGTGAAGGAGTGGTTCAGTTTTCATGTTATGGTTGGAATATTTTCATACTAAACCATTACTTGTACACATTTAAAGGGTTTCGCGGCCATTCGGGTCCCAAAAGATGGAATCTGAACTGCCCTCAGATTTTTGATGTGCCATATTCCATTCTGATGTCGACTCAGAGACCTGATAAGTTTTTATCCACTTAACCAATAGTCCGACCTGCTGCCTGTTTTCAAGATATATCTGAAAAGAAGTTAACTTCCGTACAATCTTGTAAAATATATATAAAAAGAGTATAACAAATTAATAAACAACATCTTCCACTACTATTAGGTATGTCTCAAACTGGGCTAGTTAAGGTCTCACTACGGCTTTGTTCTCTGGTAGCTTGGTCATTGGACGGCACATGAGAGCTCATGTCACCTGTGCCATCCACTTCTACGAATGCCTCCTTGCAGCTGCGAACGGTATGTCCTGCACCCTTACAACGAGTATAATGCATTACACGCTTACGTTTACTACTATTACTTCCCGCGATGACACGGGAGGGTTACTACATGTTGGCATTGTATGTCCCTTTTGACGACACCGAGAGAATTCTTTCTGTTTATTTTTCTCCAAATGAGATCTGCACCGCTTTTCCTTCGGACGACCAGCTTGACGTACAACTTCCATTGGCAAGACAAGTTAGGTTGTCATGTCCCACGCTTCTTTACCTGGAATTGGATTTATTGGCTTGGCATATGCACCAATCAAGAAATCCTTACTGTAGTACGCATGGCATAATGAACTAATTCGTGTTTTCACATACCTGCAAAACTTATACGGACAACAGTAAGATATAAAATAACACTACTCATACCAACAGCTAATGAATAATAATAATATAAACGACAGCGAAAATGGCTATCCTAAATCCTGAATACGCTACCTAAAGTCAAATCAGACATTCTAATGCTTAATCAAAAATTAATGATCTACAATCAATGGCCATTAAATTCTAACATACCTGGCATATGCAACAACATGGAAACAAGGGAATTGATCAAGCTGCCACAATCCGCATGAACATGTTCTTTCCTCCACATTGACAATTCTATCTCCTTTATCGCCATTCCTGACTTGATACTTGGCAGCCTCTGTGATTGGGAATACATCACATTTGTCAGCATCTGCCATCATCTTCTGAATTTTGTCAACTGATGCGGACGTGATTGAAGACTGAAGTTTCTTTCCTGCCTCATATCGAGCACTAAACCATCTCTGTGTCACACCCCTTAAGAATTCATGGGCGGCAGTAGTAGGCAAACGGCGTGCTGGTAGAATTGCAGAATTAACGGACTCAGCTATGTTGGTCGTCAAGATGTTATATCTTCTTCTAAGGCAATAAGATTTTACCCACTTCATTTTCCCAAGCAGGGTGAGTTCACGATGCAAATTGGGACAAGCAACCTCAATACCATCCAATAACCTATCACATTCAGTTGTAGAATGGGTATACACAGCTCTAGCAAATGCTTGTTCAATGTCTGCCCTACGACTAAAAAAATTTATCAGATTTTTCTTCAAATGGTAGTAGCAAGCCACATGAGGAACATTGGGAAAGACAACACGAACTGCCTGAGGTATGCTTTTCCCACGATTAGTGACTAGAACTAAGTTTTCTCTCACACCAATCGCCCTGCGTAATCTCTGCAAAAACCATGTCCAAGAAGCTTCTGACTCCTTTGGGGCAAAACCAAAAGCAATAGGAAATATACAATCTGAGCCGTCCATACCAATAGCAACAAAAATTATACCAACTGACTTTCCTTTCATGTGCGTAGCATCCATACACACAACTGGACGTATATACTTCTGGAATCCATCAATACACTGTCTTAGGCTGAAGAAGGAATACAAAAAATTACCATTTGCGGATGTTTGCAAGGAATACAAAAAATTACCATTTGCGGATGTTTGCATATCATTAACACTGCCAGGATTTGTTTCTAACAGAATTTTCAAATAAGATTGGAGCAACTGCCATGAATCTTCATGGATCCTATAAGCAAGGTCTTTGGCAAATTGAAGCGACCACCAAGCCTTACTGTAAAGTAACTTCACAGCATACCGTGCTCTAATTTCACTCATTATATTGTTGGCTGAAAATTTGGCCTCCGACAGTCGATTAGCAAACATGTGGCCAATCACTTTATAGTCTGCTTGCCGCCTTTCTGCTTTGTCGGGATCATGTAGACAGGTGCATGATGGCACAAAGTCTGTGACGTGCCATATAGGAAATTCCTTCTTGCATCTTCTCGCCCCAAATGCAAACTTACAGCCCTTATTAATACACCCAACCTCATACCTCCTGCTATTTGAATTGGGAGTACATAAAGACAGCTTATTTTCGAGACCATACTTGAAAACTGCAATCTTCATTTCCTCATTACTGTTGAATACAGAGCCTTTCATCAAGCCGGAATAATGGTAGCCAGCATGTAGAGAATATATTTGCTGGTCAACAAAATTATTCTTATCCATTCCAGGAAGCTGATATACTCCTACCTCTTTCTCCTGCCCAATCTGAGACTCTGATGCAGAAGCAGCTTCTCTCTCCCAATCACTCATATAACCTTCCTCTACATCATCATTTACAAAACAATCACCCTGCTCATCATTAACATAGCCTTCATTCTGTTCTTCATTTGCTACGTCATACTCAGGTTCAACATCAGAACATTCTGCACCTAATAAAAATTCTGGATCAACATTGCCATTTAAATCATCAAGCAACTCAGGGTCAGCGAAATCACCATCCTGGCGGAGAACATTACCAGACCCGGCAACCAAATCTTCTGTCCCTCTGCAAGAGATTTCCGTACTCCTACCTGTGCACTGCTGAATTAAACCAGCACCTGTAGTACAAACATTCTTCTCCACCTTATCTATATATAATTCCAACGGGTCCTCGTATTCACTTGCAAATCTAAGATCCCCGTTATCTCGAATTGGCAACCTACGTGTCGGACATCCAGCTTTGGTATAGAAAAAATAAATAAATAAATCTACACTATCCTTCGGTATCCCTTTTTTTGAATAAATTCTCTCCATCACCTCCTCATAAGTCGTGCTTCCTTCAAAAACCTCCATGCATGTGTCACCATATACATATGAACTACCATCCCAGATGGAATCCTAGTTGATAATAGCTTTGAAGGACCCCATTCAACTGAAACAATAATGAAAAACAAAAACTAGTAAACAACAATGTAAATATATATGCTATCAGAAAAAATTGAACTTTAATCACAATTTTCTGATACCATATCAGAAACTAATAAGTGCAGGACATTAAGTTTGACAGCAGGTTAATGACACAATTGTTCACACAAAGTTATATACAAACATACCTACCGAAGACTAACATCGAACCTAAACTAAATTCTCTATCTAAAAATGAAATGCGTTCTTATCAGAAAGTTTTGATCTCCGCTCAAAAACCAGCTAAAACTACCATTCACAACCAAAACATCATCCCAACAACTTGTAATAATCACTACAGTCATTATCAATGTCTAAACAATGTATTAGAGATTAAAATCAAACCAAAACTAATTAGTTACAGAAGATTTATAGCAGCAGTACACATAGCAGAAATAAACAAGCACCATATGGACTACAGGAACCTGGATTTCAACATCAAAAGCGGATAATTGACAAATGGAGAAAACGATATCAAACATCAAACATGCTAATATGAACTGACACTAGCAACTAATGTCCATTCAGATTGACTCCCACCATAACAATGACTAAACAAAATTTACAAGTACAATTAAGCTAAACGCGGTTCTTTTACATCAAATAAGGTTTCAGTCGAACACTTACGTTAGAAATTGAATCCTCCACTGATAAGGTTGAATTTCCCTTGCTCGTTTTACGTTTTCTGCAGAAATTACTATTTCCAACCAATCCAATATCTTAATTCCACCAGCTTACCGACACAGAATGAGCAAGTTCTTCTCTCTAATATCACCGATTTCGATGGCCAGGTTCTGTTACCACAACGGGAAATTGACGAAATTTAGAATCTAAATCAGCGACAGTAGGGGAGACTCGAGATTACTTCATGGGTTTTGAAGAAATCAAACAATCAGCGAGGAAAAGGATAACTCTACCATGGTGAAGAAGATAACCTCGAAGATGAGAACGAACAACAAGAGGAGAAAATCGATGATGATAGTTTCGCTTCAAACCGGTTTCAGCAAACCTAAACCGGGTCTCACATGGTAAGGGTATTTTAGGAAAAACATTTTCTGATAATTGCAAATAATAACCAAAATATTATTTTCAATTTATTTTAAAATAAAAGGGCAAAATAGGTATCACAGCCTATAGAGTGAAATACAAAGTTTGGGAGGCTCATTTCTGATCTAATTTGAAAATGGGCCTATAAATTTAATTCAAATTTTCTAGGGCCCAAAAATAAAAAGACCCAAAAAAAATTTAACCTTTATATAATAGTCGCGAATAGTATTCATTTAGGATTATATATATATATATATATATATATATATATATATATACATATTTATATATTTATACACACACTAAATTCCTCCTAAAATATAACATTATGTAACTTTGAATGTAAAGGGGGGCACAGAATTGGAAGCTTCAAGGATCTGAAATGTACAGAATAACTTTGAATGTAATCAAATCTCTGGCAAGTTAAATTTATCCCTTTTGACTGCCAAGGATGTTTGTGCTTCAATTTATGCATCCTCTTAGAACCAATCCACTTCTAGATAGAAGACCAATCTTCTGAATTTAGACTATAACATTATTACTATACTAGTCAAAGAATAGACGAAGAATTTAGACTATAACATTATTACTATACTAGTCAAAGAATAGACGAAGACGAAGCATTTGGATCCATAAGAAGCATCAAGTAACCACTTTTGATCAGATTTCTATCTATTTCCACCATGGTGTAAAACAAAACTATACAACCGATGGGATGACAGAGAACAGAAATACAATAAACTCGCAACCCCATTGGAAAGCTATAGCTGTATTTATATCGACTATATCTACATATATTTGATCTAGGGTTACAAAAGTAACTCCAATATTTGTCAGAAACAAGGAACGTAAAAAAATCTTACTGCAACTAAAATGGGGTCCCTGATCTGCAGTCAGGCTCCCAGTTTTTGTACCAAAAAAATCTATAGTATAAGATTCTTAATTCATCGATTATACCCTCAGTGTGATCAATTCAGTATTGAAGAGGCCCTGCATTTACAAAAAATTGTTAGCATAGATATAAATGCAGCTTGAAAAGATAACAGTTGAAAAGAGGAATAGAGGAGGTAAAAGAAGTTCTTCCAAAAGAAAGCAAATAAGTATGCCCTCAAACTGAAGATCACATCTTCCCTTTTCTAATAAAGAATAAAGATAATATATTCACTTACTTCAACTTTTAGCCCCAAATAAGTTCAAAGATTATTCGGCTAACATACAATATAACTAAATAACAGCAATGAAATTCGGTGGTTAGTACGTGGACAATAAAAAGAAGGAAATTGATTGTTCAGACCTTAATAGTCTTCATGGCTGACCGTCCAAACTAGTGATATCATCTTGCACAGAAACATCTACCTTTGGCTGATTGAGAGTTCCATCTATAGTATCTGAAATCTCCTTGAGGCCCTGGAGTGATGAAAAAAAAATTCATTAGATTGTGTTGCAACTAAGAGCACAGTCCCTGAAGAGATGGAAACAGTATATATAAATTTAGAGTGGGCTACAACTGGGGGAGCAGATGGCTCTGGTTCAAGGTTGGGGAGTTCGATAATAACCAAAAATACCATGTACACCTTTATGGGGTTGTCATTATTAAACTTTAAAATGTTTAAGAAAGCAAGCATAATACCGTACAAGCTAATTTTGCACCAGGTGATGCTAAGGCTGGCTGAAAGAAGTCATTATGAAAACCATTCATGGATATACCCATTACATTTGTGCCATAAAATATATACAAATCAATTACAGAACTGCAAATAATGAGAATATAGTAGAACAAAAGCAGTTATAATAAATAAAAAATATTTCTTTTTCATCAAAATTAAACTTCAACATGACCAAAAACGTTACTGTTGCAACAGAGAGAGGACCCATTTCACTTATTTGAAACAAAAATCAATTTTTTTGAACTCATATTCTCAATCTTTAGGCCTTCCCTTCATCTTAGTAGTAAGTTCCTAAATCATTAGTCTTTTAACTGAGTTGCATTTGCCAAGTTCAAGTTATTATATAAATATACCTTTTTATTTAACAAGTCTCAAAATCTTAAAGAAACAAGTGATTAACATCTACAATTATAAAATTGAGATACTAGAAATGGAAGCTTTAGCCAAAAAGACATAAGAAATGGGAAAACATGGGTCACCTCAAGTAAATATCAAACCATGTTGGCAATACCGTTTTATTTAACCTTCACAAAATCATGACATGCGATTAACAACTATAATAGCAGGTAAACCTCAAGGATAAGAAATGGACATAGATCAACTCAAGTAAACCTCAAACCATGTTGGATTTCAGAATGCAGGTAAAATAGAGAACATTAAAATAGTAGTTAGCATAAATCAATTGGATTCAGAAGTACCATTGTTCTTGGAAAATTCAATAGACGGCGAGCCTTGTCACCAAATTGAAGCTGTTCCTGAAAGAAACAAATTAAAAAGTTCATTGATTAGTCACCAAATTCACACAAGATTGTCATTGCAGTTGGGGATTGCATAGTAATTGTCAAGTAAAACAAAATGCGGACAAATGTACATAGATAAATAAGCAAAAGTAAACTTAGAATACTATCAAGCCAAAAATCATTAAACTAGTTGGCACTGGAAATCTGTTTATTTTGTTCTACTAGATCATTCCGATAAACAATAAATTGATTACAGAAAATTCCTACCATAGAGTTTAATTGAATTGCTTGAGGGAAAGATCAATTTCTAATGATTGCATACTGAAGACTCCACTTCCTCCTATGCTTACTTTATGACTTAATTAATTAATATTATGAGCCAAAATATCAAATTGGATACTCAATGATGAAATACATAAGTTATGAAATAATGTCTTTGAATATTTTAGTTTTGGGCTGTTTCACTACAGCACTCTCATAACCACATCGTAGCCCACCAAAGAAAGTAAGCAAGTCACAGCAGCTACAATATTGTTGTTATAACAGATTGCTAAAGGGAATAAAAAGCTACTGAGAAGTATAATTGAAATCACTAAGAGCCCATAGACACGAAATAAAAATAACTCATAAAAATATGACAAACTGAAATCATACAGAGCACCGATCCGAACCTGTAAATCCTCAGGCAAGTTCGCACTCTTTCCATCAACAAAGCTACACAGGTAATCCATACCAATATTGATTATGTCCTGTAACCAAAGTAAAGGTCAGTACAGTTCCAAGCACATAACTACATTTATTGAATTCAACTTTTTTACACAAGACTAGCAGTCAACTATATTCTCTTTCTTTTTACTCTAAATACTAGGCAATTGGCCAATACTGTGTAGGCTGCTGTATGACATAATAAACATATTCTATTCATTTAAAAAATAACAAACAACGTTTTACCTGCTTATGTCCCACTGAATCTATCTTCCCATCCTGTATACAAGAAACTCAAGTTAATAAGAAATTTGAACAGAAGGATACACTTCAAAATATAAGTAGTTAACATCAAATTTGGAGAGAAGGATATACTCCAAATATAAGATTGGCTAAAATCAAGTGAAAGAAAACTTACCACACAATAAATCATGCTCTGCAAGTCCCTCAAATTACATTCAACCTTAGAAAGATCCTCAGAAGCCTCCTCAACCTGTTCCATAGAAAAGTAACGCAAATATGTTACCTCATAATAATTCCTAAAATACAAATATATACCAGTGTGGACAGTTATCATAACTCTCTATCACATTATTTAGGTAACATCCAATAGTTTCACAATAACAAGCAAAAATTCAATTCTATGTAATTATTCAAATCTTCACAAGTCACAGATAAAGAACATGTACTTACACTTTTCTGAATATCCTTTGAAATGGCAGTCTGTTTGTCAACTTTATCAGTCAAATTCTGGATTCTCTGTGTCAAATGCTTTTTTGCAAGCTGATCAACAAAGGAACACAATAAGTTCTAGAAGCATGGTCCCAAAAAGAGGGCCAATGTTCATATAAAAAAGATCACACCAGACCAGACTACCAAAGGGGTAGCAGGTAGGAGTTGGAAAGATTGAAAAAAATATAAACCAGGAAACACAGAAATTTCAGGAAGAATGGTTCAAAATAACAGGCTAAATTCAAGGAAATATTGTACAGCAAACTACCACAATATAGCAGTTTTATAGAACAATTGACTTATTAGCAAAGGATAGTTTAGAAATGCTTCATTACTCTGCCTATATTTAGAGTTTCCAATTAATCTATACATGTTATTGCATACACATCGAAGCTTGTTGCAGAAGGTGTAGTTCGTAGAGTTGAAAATATGAAATAAAGCAGAGGAGATTGGACTTACAGTGAGAGTATCTGATACATGCTCTAGATGCTTTGTCAAGTTCGTAACAGCAGCATTCATATTTTTTTTGGTTACATACATAAGATTGGAGAATGAGAGACCCTACATCAACAGGAAAAAAAAATCAGAGGATGGTTAAAACACACGCATTGCTTTATAGACAATAAATAAAATCAAATTCAAAGGAAAAATCAAAAACTTCATGTATAAAGTAAGATACCTTCCACCACATGTAACCATAACCTAATGCCCCCAAAGTAGCAGCAGGAATTATGAGAGAGGTTGCATTACCTGGTAAAAAGTAAACAAAACCAAGAAACAAATAAACACAAAAGAAACAACTTAGCTGTACCATTCATAATATATATCCACAAATCACCAAAATCAGAATGCAAGTTCATCAAATTCTCTTAAGAAGTACCTCCAGAGTCTCCATTAAGAACAGTTATCTGTCTAGATGAAGCCAGATGCCGAACCTCCATGGCCAGCCGTCGCACCTATGATCATAATCAAAACAGTTGAATTCTGCTGAATTTGTCAATATATAAATTTAATTCAAGTAGAAAAAAGAAACAACTCTTTGATCACCTGGGATGCAACAGCATCGCTGAGGTCAGAGTCAGCATCTTGTTCCCCAGATTTTTCCAATCCCTTCACCAGAGACTGCCCACAAGCAAAACAAAATAAATCAGTCAACAACAACTTCTAATAGCTAGCACCACCATCCAAAATATTTAACAGAATCAAATCTAACAAATCAGTAATCGCACGTTAAATAACTAAAACAACGACCAATCAAAACTAATACCTGTAATTCGGCCAATATATCAGACAATTTCCCGTTTTTGACTAGGACTGTACCGGTGTAACCTAAACAGAAAAATAAATAAATCAGAATATGAATACACAGCTAGTGTGTAATCGATTGAAAGAGGAATGAGTACCTGCACCAGCCAGGATGATTATCCTGGATAAGCTAATTCCGCTTTGCACCATGGCCATGGCTTCGTGAAATCAAGACAGTTTAGCAGCTGGTTTCAAGTTTATTTGACTTTCAATGGCCTGTGTCGTTTAGGTAGAGAAGCAGACTGTGATATGAATGCTAGGTAAGTGATGGCGGTAATGATTCGTTGCTTGATGAGTGAGGAGAGAAAACTGATGAAATTGTTGCGATTTTCGATGGTGCGAGTAACTCCAGCGTGGCCGTCGCGATGTGTGGGGGTCTATGATGGATGATAATCGTTTGTTTTGTTGATTAGCATTAGTATTCCGTTTTCTTTATAACTATTTAAATGGTCCGTGCGATGATGGGCGGCGGTATTAAAATATTTATTAAAATAATTATTTTGGTGATATTTTAAATTTATTATGTAAAATATTTTGATTTATATATTAATTTAATATTTTTGTATTTTGGTTATAATTTTTTATATTAATTTTTTTTTTAAATTTATATAAGGTAAAGAAAGTAAATAAGAAAAATGGTATAATATATATGGTATTAAATTTTTATAACTAATTAAATATATTTTTTAATACATTAATTAAATTTGAGTAATAATTTTTCTTTAGAAAGTTTTGGTAAAATATGTAAATTATTTAAACTTATTTGTTAATTTAATGTTTATATATTTTGTTTTGTTTAAAAACTTAATTATGTAAATATGTGTAAGCCAAATAAAATTAAGGAAGAATGTGATTATGTAGGTTAATAATTTTTATAATAAATTTAATATATATATTTATTATAATTTAAACTTCACTTATAAACAATAATTAAATTTATGTTAGTTAGTAGTTTGGAATAATTATAATTTATATTAAAGTATATATTTTGGGAAGTAGTTATTTATTTTAATTAATCTTAAATTAAATCTATTATCTATCTAAAAACTTAAAAAGCAAAAAAAAAAAAAAAAAAAAAAAATCTACAATACACTATTGTCTATACATTCTCATCAATTAGGATCACATCGACGGTAATGAGCTCTCCAATTTTTTTATTTATAGAATTCCACAACCTACGAATTGTAACCTTAATCATTTAATTTGTTGCTATTCAACTAATCCAATAAAGTAAACTGCATTCCAAATTTTTAAAAGAGATTAGAAGGAAATAAGAATACGATCCATATAAATGGCTAACATATATATATATAGAGGGTATATTACAAAAAATCCCTACTTTTTGAAACATTTTTAAATTAACCACTGGTTTCAAACGTTTATAACAAAATATCCAGAATTGAAATTCAGAAATGGTTTTGGTGGGCCAAAAGCAGTTTCTTTTATATCCAGAATTGAAATCCAGAAATGGTTTTGGTGGGCCAAAAGCAGTTTCTGTTAACTGCAAACATTAAATGACTATTATACCCTTTTCTAGAGCTAGTAGAGAAATTATTTAGTATTTGTAATTATTTTTTAATAAAAATAAATTAAAATTATTACTTAAATTGTTATTATTTATTATATTATTATTATATTTTTTAAATTTCAAAATGGATTAGAAAAAATAAATATTTTAAAAACAATTTAGGTTACAAATATTATTAAGAATATAATTTAGTAAATAAATATGCTTGAAATTGGAATCCCTTACCGCCTAAATTAAAAAAAAGAAATAAATAATAAATAATAAATAAAAGAAAAAGAAATCAGAAATAGAAAAAAATTATCAAATACAATAGTGTAACCCTAGCTGCCTTCCTTCTTTTAGATCTGCATCCCATCGCTCCACCACCTCCGTGCGCCACCATGCTAGACTGTTTCAAATCCGTACACCAACTCGCCGTCGTTTGTTCCGTCTGCGATAATTTTTTTCAAACCTTTTATCGTCGCCGTCTTTAACCGTTGTCATCACTTCACTTGTATAGTCGCTTTTGTTCGTCTGCCGCTCCATTCTAGTAAGAGTCACAGTTCGCCAATCCTCCGGAAAGACTCATAGTTCTCCAATCGAGACATTGAAGAATGAGAATATCGAACCTCAAAGAGATCCACTAGTATTACCTTGTCCAGATCTGGTGTCGATGACGGTGGAGATGATACAAGAGCAGACTTCGCGCGTCAAATAATGGAGATCTGACTTCTTTTGGAGTCGACACCAGAGTTGGTGTGGTGATAGGTTGAGATCTCTGCTTCCAGCAAATGCGTAGGAAAGTACTGGTGGTGCGTTATTGTTTTCGTCAAACAACATTGTTGAACGGTGAACCAAACACATGTATATGTGTCTGAAATTCACTTTTAAGCTAACAAACACTGCTTTTCAGCATCTGAAGACACCACTGACGCATATCTGACGATTTTTGAGTTCAATTTACATGTCTACTGTTCATTAGACCAAGTTACGAAAATACCCTGCACAGTTAATTTTCACCGTTAAATTTACTGTTTCAAAACCAGCTGGTATTATAATCGGGGTATTTTGTTACAAACGTTTAAAACCAGTGGTTAATTGCAAAAGATTTAAAAAAAATAGGGGTTTTTTATAATTTACCCTATATATATATATATATTGAAGCAAAATAATATACGAGTATGTAGTTCCAAACATACATACTACAACAGCGGAAACGTAAATTAAGAAAGAAATACATTACAAGTCAATCGGTCAGATAGTAATCACAGTACGTAGATGTACGAACTACCATCTCTTATTCACTGATTAAGAACGACCACCAAATTGTATAGGAGACAAGTCGCAATTCTTCGGTATCACAACTCTTTGTTTCAAAGTATTTTTAGTTATTAAGTGTCTTGAGAGAAAACCAATTTAGATCCTCTCAGCATACCAATCACGTAACTGTGATTGTTGATCTGATGGGGTGGAAGTTGAGTGACTATCAACTTCCCACCATTCCTATCTTATCCACCACTTTAAAGTGGTGGGCTGGGCCATCAGGGTGACTATTTCTCCGACCTAAGCAATCATAGATACAAGGACTTAATCAAGAGGGGGATTCGAAAAAGATAGTTTGACTACCTAATCACCCTCCACATCCTCCGGTCGTAGTGATCATACACAATCATGTTAGGAGCAATATAGCCTTAAAAATACATCATATTTAGGACTCCCACATCATACAATAAGATCAGAGCGACTATGCAAAAAATGACCAACAATCAACATTTCATGTATTCAAATCATTTCACAAAGAAGATAAGAATATAATAATAATCGGCTAAAAAATAATCATGGAAAAACATACGAAACAACCATGATCACATAACAATATGTCATTGAAATGATGCCTATCATGAAAATGATCATTAAAAAAAAATGCATTTGCTCCATGATCTTTAAGGTCTGATTGTTCCCTTGTCTTAGGGTTCTCAGGATCTACTTCGGGATTCTTCCTTAAATCCTTCCAATTATTTCTGCTAGGGCCAGCATCATCAGCTTCTATCCATTCAGGCATCTGGATTCTCCTACTCCACTCTCTACCACGACTAGGAGAGTATATGGAAGAATCTTGGACTGCCAGCATCGGAGAGCTACCAATTAAGCAGTTGACATCTCTTGGATCGTCATATTTCTTAATATCAATACCAATATCTATCACCTCTACATGCTTAGGTTTTTCCACGTACTCATGATCAACCTCATCATCCGAGATTAAAATTATCTCTGGAATTAAAAAACATGAAGAACCTCAACGACCTCGTCGTCGTCTTCCGGAGGTTGCGGCACTGGAGACGAATGTGGATAGTCTAATATGGTAAGTGCTGCCAATTGAGCAGTCAGTTGAAGCTCCGAAGACTGAGAAATTAGAGAGTGAACCATTCTCTCAGGAGCTTCGAACATCAATGCTGATTGCAATGAATCAGTGGGATAATACCATGCATGTTCATGGAAGATCTAATAACCTTTAAAATAGAACCCGAGCCAATAGGGATCCATCCTGTGCAAAACCCAACACAAATGCACAAAGGATGACATGTGTATGCATATGATAATAAATTAATAATCCTAATATCAATTTAAAGTCACCAAAATTAATTAACATATAATTAATTACTCTATACAACAATAAACAAGCATACACATTTTAATATGTATTATAATAATTTATGTTAAGCACATACCATGTAACATATATGATGTAGCGGATAGTACCTGATCTGAACCTGAGGTTGTAGGTTCAACTCCCACCACTAAATGCCCATGCACACAATGGAAAGCACTCCATCTAGCCCGAGGTCCCGGGTTCTATCCCTCTGGCCTACATTTTGGTGCAGAAAGCATCAAATACCAGAGACCCCAGAGACCATGGTTCGAATCCACTTAGCAAATCGGCCGGTGTGGTGGTTTCCTTCTCTGCATGACTTTTTCATTTTATTTTTATAAATCTGCAAAACTTAAAAAACCATTATACCAAATCCGTCTATAGTCAGAAAAATTAATAAAATATATCAACAGATTCGTTATTTCAACATGATATATAAATCAAATTTTTCTAAATATATATAATATACAAAGGATTCGTTATTCCAAGAAGAACATAATGACATATAAATTAAAATTTTTCGAAAAACACACAGTATATGAGCACAGAAACTGTAACATAATCTGCACGTTTTCATCCAAAAATTTTATATCATTCAAACAAACCGACAACTAGCATATTATAGGCTCTGATACCAATAAAGTAAAATAATATACGAGTATGTAGTTCCAAACATACATACTACAACAGCGGAAACGTAAATTAAGAAAGAAATACGTTACAAGTCAATCGGTCGGATAGTAATCACAGTACGTAGATGTACGAACTACCATCTCTCTTCACCGGGTAAGAACGACCACCAAATTGTATAGGAGACAAGTCGCAATTCTTCGGTATCACAACTCTTTGTTTCAAAGTGTTTTTAGTTATTAAGTGTCTTGAGAGAAAACCAATTCAGATCCTCTCAGCATACCAATCACGTAACTGTGATTGTTGATCTGATGGGGTGGAAGTTGAGTGACTATCAACTTCCCACCATTCCTATCTTATCCCACCACTTTAAAGTGGTGGGCTTTAAGAAGGTGGACTGGGCCATTAGGGTGGTCCATCCAAAATATAATTAAATCCAACATATATATATATATATATATTATAGAGATGGCTATCAAAGTTATATTAAATTGACATGTATTATTGAGTGAATGTATATTAAATAGGTTTTTTTTTTATTTTTATTTTTATGTCAGTGTAACATTTTATATTGAATATGAATAGATTTTTGGATGAAAAATTAATTTTGCATTAATAACTAAACTAAATAATATTAATTAAATGAAAAATTGAAATTATTTTTATTGTAGATAATATATATATTATATAATAATACTAAATAAAGTAAACCTTACAAAGCAAGACTGTATTTTGACAATAAAATTATGAAATCGGCTTTTGCGAGTCTTTATAATAACAAAAAAAAAAAAAGAAATGATAAATTTCACAGTAAATTCGAAGAACAACTAAAAGTCTGACTACTTGCGAGTCTTTTGAACACCATATAATAATTTTCAAGAAATTAACAAAATATAATATAATAACCTCATCAATCAAAATAGAATCACAATCAAATTACAATTTCAAAACGACCGATCAGATTAATATAGTAAAAAATAATTAGAAGTGAAACTCATATTATTACTTCAGTGTTCCACATATCAGAGTAGTTGCGAAAGACTTTATTTTCGTCAAAGCAGAGGTAGACATTAATCTGTAAAATAAAAAATGATTTTTTTTCGATGCTATCGAGGTCCTCATCATGCTCAATGAACCCTAAATAGCCTTATGATCAGTAGATTGGATGAAATTGGATCCAAATATGTGAAAAACTAATTGGTGAATACGAATTACTTACTTGTTGTTGCCAGGCGGCATAATCGTTGCTTATTTGTTGTTGCTAGACGACGTAATCGGCATCGCCCGCTAAATCGTGCTTCAAACAAAATCGAAAGGAAGAAGAAAAATTTTGAATTAATCTTGAAGAAAAAGAAAAGCTTTAAATTAATCTTCACACAAAAATGAAAAGGAAGAGAAAATGTTTGAAAATAATATATAATTTGAATATAATTGGATTTCTATGTTTTAGAATTTATAAATTAAATGTTCAATGGCAATCATGTAAATAATAGAAAAACAGAAAATATTTTATAAATGAGGAATGATACGATTTTAGTCGGCAGGTTTTGTAGTTCTTATATATATATATATATATAGATTCATATTAAATTTTGGGCCTTGAAATATAAAAAGTACGTAAAATTTTGGGCCGTTACACAGAGTCCAATCCATTAATTCCCGACCCGACAACCAGATTTCACGATAAACCTCGTCTTCCTCGCTTGACGACGAGTGAATCAAATCAACATCCACTCGCCAACGACAGCAGCAGCAGCTTTGCAGATGGGTTATTCAAAACAGCAGTTGATTGCTCGTTTGCAGGTTCTCTTTTGTTCTGTTTACTCTGGATTTTGTATTTTATCGTCTTTAATAGCTGATGACTATGTAAATCAAGGTTGGAAATGAAGTATTTAGTTGCTCATATGCGTGTTTCGATGTTTTAGGACCTTCAAATTGAATTTTCTAAGTATGAACATCCGGTGGATATGACAGTTGAAGAGCAGGTAAGAAATGAAATTAGGATTTGGCTTATTATGTATGGACTATGTATGATATTCATGGAACTTGTGCATTGTTCTCATATCAGGTGAAATGTCTTGGCGGTGTGGAAGGCGAAGTTTGTAAGAACTTGTTTGTGAAGGTATGGCATTAAGACTCTAAACCTATATGATTCTTAGATTGCTTATTATGCGTAGTTATTTTTATGTGGCTCTATTGTTTTGTGCTTGTATTTTCAGGACAAGAAACATAGGTTCTATATTATTTCTGCTCTGGTAAATACAAAAGTAGATATAAAGGGTAACTATCAATTGACCAAATTGTGATGAGAGGTTTTTGGTTTTACTGACATTAATTTTGAATTGTTTAAGATAATTTCTGTATGTTATTGTTATTTTTTTCTTTAATTCATGAATTGTTAACTATTAGTTGTTGTTATTTGTTTATCTACATCTGAGCAGTTTTATCTCAAAGACTTGGTGTGGGGAAGGGAGGTTTGAAAATGGCTCCAGAGGAGGCAATGACTGAAATACTTCAGGTTGGGTAATCCTCTTTCATACAAGTTCCCTTCCTTGTAAATGCTACATTCCGTCAGTTTAGAAATGCCTGGACTGTCCATCTCGAATGGCCTACATTATAGGTTAAGATTCTCAATTTTCTATGTTTTTGTGAGTGTCTGTGAACGGACAATCATCAACAAGATGTACTGTAAGCAAGGCCAACCAACTTCTCAATTGTTTCTTTTAGTTACTCATTATATTGGGGGAAAATGATTACTGTGAAATATGAACTTACTTATGTTTTGTCATGTATATATCATTTTATGATTGTTCCCATGTTTTCCTCTGTTCCAAGTGCCACTGGGAAGTGTCACTCCATTTGCATTGGTGAATGAATCAGCACGGTATGCCATGAATTTTTTTATTAATTGGCCTTCAAATTGCATGCCCTTGTTTAAATTATTTATCTTAATTTTATCTGAAACTGTACATAACTATCTTTGCCTTCTAATTTTACTTGTCCCTTTTTTCCGCATTGTTCTTTTGATTTCATGCCACTTCTTGTTATTGGTCATGACCAACTAATACCTAGTGAGATTAGACATCATGCAATCTGAAAATATCCTCTTTTAACATGGAAGATATATCTATCTACTCTTATGATAAAGGAACTTCTTATGCTGGCAAAACTTCTATGTACAGGGGAATATTGCAATCTCTTGATTTATGAGTGTACCAATAGTTACTTTTAATTTTTTCTTCTTTTAAGTAATAGTAGCTTCATTTCTCATGTGATAACAATTAGTGTCGTCTTAGAGGAAGATAGTTGTGAGTTTATAAAGAATACTTGAAAACAGACATGTCCATACTATTATTACATCTTGTAATTTGAAGAGGAAAAATTGAAACCTAGAAAGTCATAGGTTCATGCCTACTTTAGATAATTACACAGAATAATCATTTCCATTCTATAATTATATAGTAAAACTGTTTCTTAAGTTTAATTATGTTATGGTTATCATCATCTCTTTCTGGCTTATTTTCAGAAAGTGGCTGTATTTATAATAATTTTGCAATGCATGTTACCAAGAATAGAAATTGTTATGCTATGCTATGTGTCAACCTGCTGGGGATCTATTTCCATGTCTTTGTATGTTTTCTGCTTGCTCTTTTCAATGCATTCCTAATATTCTTGTTTGTCTTGCAACTTAAGAGATGTCTCTCTCCTGCTGGATCATGGAATCAAAAGTCAGAAGCGATGTATCTTCCACCCTCTATCGAATGACATGTCAATCTGTAAGTAATAAGGTTCTGCAAGCCATGTTTTGGTTCTTAATCATTGTTGTTATGGAGGACTAACCTTCCTAAATTAAGATGGACGTTCTGTTCTCCTTAATATTATTTGTGTCTATGTGCTTTGGGGTGACGGATTTATATATGTTTTTTAATTTTATTGTATCATTGAGATTTCACCCAGTTAATTTCATAATATTTCAACCATTTTTATGATAAAGGTTGTAATTCTTGATATTAATTCTTAAAATGATTGATTCTATAGACATTGAAAATGTATTCTCTTTTTCTCTTTTCTCCTACTTGCCTCATGTCTCTCCTTATTCAAGTTTTTGACCTTGCATACATGGTTAAGCGACCTAGAAACATTTATTTTTGGAGTCACATAACATATTGAGGTGCTTGCATAATAAATTCTTAACTAAAGATGAATCTGATGTGTGACATCCTTACTGTTGCCAGCTCTACACTCCGATGGACTCGACAAGTTTCTTAAATCAATAGGGAGAGAGCCCTTATATGTTGATCTAGAGGTTAGTTGGTGTATAATTTTGTTGTCTTATTCTTCAAATAATGGCTACCAGATATTTCAATTCTATGTTGATATATTTTATTGTAGGCTAACCTCACAGTAGGGAAGGATCAGCCTCCTGACCTGGCTGCTTTTGTCCCAGCCGGTTCAACAGTTCTTCCTGACCTTCCTGAAAAAGTAGCTTCCTTGCAAATTTCGGGTGGAAGCAATGCTGCTTCTAATAGTAAACCCAAGGATGTTGCAGGTAAATCTGCTGCAGAAATACCACTTATCAATATTCAATAACGATAAAATGATATAATAGTAAATGTAATATTTCTGGTCTTTGTATTGGATTCATTATGTCCTAACAAGATTCTTCTCCTTATTTTTATTAATTCACCTAAAGTTATAATTTGTAGAGCTTGTGTTCATAAAGATTAATATTTGCTATTCTAATTTTTATTCATATTCCTTCCTTTGATATAGAGAAAACCAAAAAGTCATCCAATAGTAATAACAAGGCGCCACCCAATGCTGTAAAACCCACAAGCTGCTTTACAGGTCCTGAGAGATTCGTGGAAGAGATTTTGGGTAGAATATCTGCTCAAGCACTTTCAGAGGTATGAAAAAAATCATTGTTTCTATGTTTGAGTCCTATTGCTGTCATTTGAAATAACATGAGAAATTTATTTTGTAGGGCAAGCAGGATAGTGATAAGCAAAATAAGGAAGAGATTGAAAATGAATTTGCAGATAGATTAAGTAAATATACTTCCTCAGAATTGAAGAACCTTGCTGTAAGTATCTTCATGCTGCTTATATTATTTCAAGATAATTCAATCCCTCCCGAAATATCTTCAAATGTCAATGTACTTTTTTATTCATTGTTAAATCTTATAAGCTGACTTTATTGCGGACAATATTCTGGAACACGGCGTACACAGAAGGGTTTCATGCCGGTAGAGCCTTTTTATTGAAATAGTGTTCCTGAACATACCTAATACTCACAGGTTTATGTTAGGTAAATGTCCTGGTATCATTTACTCTACTCAAACTTGTTCCTCTTATTCCATTGAAACTGGAAAAATGAAATTGGTATATCAAGTATCATTTTTATTAAATATATAAATTTATACTTGTTAGAAACATCATACTGTAGCATCACCCTTAAGTTTGTGTTTGCTCAATTTATTTTTGGGACTAAGTAATAGTAATGACTATTATTGAAATTTGAAAGTGCAGCATTGTCTTGTATTGACCTGCCTTGTTTATGCCTTATTGTTTAGGTGAAATTGAAAATTCAGTCTTGCTGGGTTTCTAATTCTATAAATAGTCTACCAATTGACATCCATCATGATAGAGCTTTATTTTATGCCTTAATTTTATGCAATTTTGAAATTAAATCCAACGAATAGCCTGATTCTTTTGGTAATGTTTGGACATTGTACAACAATAAAAATATAAATGAATGAAAAATAGCTAGCTAGTTCAATTTTACAATTAAAGAGAAAAAAAATCAATCTTAGCGATTTCAGCTGTATGTTTTGCAATAGTTAGAGAATGCTGCAGTGTCGTCTCCTTTCAGTGACTGTTGTTCATTCCAGATAAATTTCAATGTCAATAGCAAGATAACCCTCTTAATGCAATATAAGATAATCATATGAAGTAATAAATAAATAAATCAGATTTTAATTTAACCCTTAGAAATGTACACTAAATTCCACTGTAATTTTTTCTTTTATTCATTTTTTATTTACCGAATTTATGAACAGGAGTTTCAATTCCCTTAATTAGAAACAATCAGATTTTATTCACACAACAGAATAATCAAGTCATGCAAGTATTATATAGCTATATCATCTAGCATCAAATCATATGACAAGACTTATGAATTCAAGCTCTTCTACCTTGAGAAGTAGCAGTATCTGTAGCATCAGCCGGACTAATCCTGGTATACCTGGAACCAAACGGCCACATAGAAGCAGCAAATTGTCTCAACCTCAAGCACCTTCCTCGCCGACCACGCTCTTCACCTCCACTGTCGCACTCTCATCACCACTGGTACTAATACTAGTACTACTACTGCTCTCACCACTGATCGGCACTTCATTTCGACAAACAGGGCAAGAATTATGAAACCTCAACCACGGAACTATACAATCATTATGGTAAACATGCCTTCAAGGCAACTCTCTCCCATCTCCACCAATCTTAAACTCCTCCATACAAACAGGACATTTCGAATCATTCACCAAATGGGTTACGTTTATTTTCACCATCGGTATTGAATCAATCACATTTTCCGGTACCCGTGGCGGCCCCGGACTGTCGTTTTGGGTTATCTCCTCGATCAGTTGATCAATTCCAGGACCGAAGAAGTAATCTCTCGGATTTGATCTTATAGTAGGAACAGAGTCTTCAGGTCTGGGAATTGAATTCTGTGGTCCAATTGGTCTAAGAACAATCCACGTTCTAGGACGTGGTAAAACATCATCAATTTCTCCATTACCAGACCTCCTTCTTTGGTCATTTTGATCGTCATAATTGAAGAGCAAATTGTGAAGAGAAGAAGAAGATGATGATCTGCAACTTGAAAGCAATTGTTCATCATAATTGAACTGAGAAAAGGAATGATGAATTTCAATACATATTGCCGACCAACATAAAGTAAATTAAAGATATTTAGGTATATATTTTTCAACAGTAGACGCATGTAAAAATTGTGAATGAAAAAGGGGACAGATGTGAAAATTGTATTTGTGTGAGGAAAAAAATCTTATTTATCCATGCATGGGCGACCTCATGCCACTAGAAAATGAAAGACAATTTATTGTACAATCTTATCCTCTCACAAAAGTAGTATATATGTACAAAAGAAGTTTACTTTTAGGGATAGTGAACAATATCAAAGCACTTGTATGCAATTCTTCCACATGCATCCAATCAATACAGGGTCAAGAGAACTAAAATTCATGGTTCTACCAATTTGAAGAGCAAATTGTGAAGAGAAGAAGAAGATGATGATCTGCAACTTGAAAGCAATTGTTCATCATAATTGAATTGAGAAAAGGAATGATGAAAAGGAAGTATGGACAATCTTACAACCACGAGTAATCAAGAAAGCAGCGCATTCTCTGAGTGTGTTTTGCTAATTAAATCCCAGATGACTTGCTTATTACCATTGGCAAGAATAACAAAATAAATAAAGGCACAATAATTTGAATTCAGGAACAAAATGAAACACACCAAGGCAAGATATTATCACCTTAAGGCAAAAATGTGAATACAAAAAGAAGGACCAAGCGCAAGGGTATGCTAGGAGCCTAAGGCACAAGGTGTACCTTCACTAAAAGAGAAAAGGAAAGCTAAAAACATCAGACTCCAACATGAATTTAAACATGAGGTAAAAGAACTGATTATGCTGAAAGAGAGTAAAAGATGGGATAATTTGAAATGCCCAAAGAGGAGTGTTTTTTATTGCTGGACTGGACAGCAGAGAGGAGCCATGGAGCTGGCCCAACGAATGTGAGAAGAGTTGAGAAATGGATAATGGCTCTAGGCAATTAGCATATAACTATAATAATTGAACCATTGGCGTCTTGCTAGGAAGGAACAGTAGTCAAGCATAAGGAAATATCAACAGAAGCACATGATTTAGCTCAGGAATAATTGATTTACAAGGGACAGAATTGTTGTTAGCCTTACATAACTAACTACAGGCTCGCTATCACAGTTTTCAAAATATGAAGATGCATTTCGTGACACTCATGTACATTTAATATGATTTCCATAACAGCCGTACCACATTACCAACTAACCTCATATACAGATAATTATAATTCCTTCAATCTATGTACTATGAAAACCTACTTGAAAATTTCTTTGCAGCCGTCTCACACAATTGCTTTGCAAGTACGAGCAGCTAACTCTATAAATCCAAAATTAATCAGCAACCAGCAAGATGTACTTTCTAATTTCGCATCCAAGTCATTTCTGATTTCCATCATTTAAAATTATCGATGGAGTACTCTTGACAATTTGCAAAGCAAAGTTCCTTCTACAATAGCTTTTGTTCAAACAATTGGCAGACATATAGTTTCATAATCTGGATAAAGTGTCATCTTATCAAATACCTCATCAGAAAATATTGCTAGTACTAGTATGTAGTCATCAGGATCTACCCATGGACCTAGTCCAGATCCACAAATCAATTCTTTCCAACAGGACCAGATTATGGGCCAACTTTGTGTTATCGCACTCACTTAATAAAATCCATGACAATAGGACATCGACCATAAGAAAATTGTAATTCAACACAGGTGTGTACATTGTGTTAAGTTTCACCACAAAGGATATGAGCAACTGAGTGCAAGTTAATGAAAAGTAGCGACTTAGAACGGGTAGAAATCTCCAGAAACTACAAAGTATGGACAGATAACTACTGGCTTTATGAGCTTTATGAACTCATTTTTAACCCATTTTTACTTAGACTTGTATAGTTTAATAGTCAATTTCTATGGAAATAAGGATGCTGAATAAAAATATTTACTTCCTTTTCCATTCTATACTGTGAGTTCCAAATGAAAAAGTATTAAAACTCCAATAACGTAGTATAGTTACACACTTAAGTAAACTTATCAAACATAACAGCCAATAACTTGCCTTCAAACAGAGAGAATTTCTAAGCATTCTATGCATTGTAATTGTCAAATGAATTAGCATCCATAAATTTCCATCAGACCAATATTTCTCATCACTCTATCTAGCTTTTACCACTCATCACTCTATCTAGCTTTTACCACACGTTAGTCCCATTTCTACTTCAGACAATTCTAAGTACTACACTCCCAACGCTAGATAAGATACCTGATTATTGTACATCTATTTTTAACAATTTGAACTTCATTCCAAGACCAGACTCATACAACACCATTAACAATTACCTATCTTAAAAAAGCAGGTACAGATAAAAGGAAACATTACTTATAACACAATATGTTTTCAACAGTATTATGAATTCATTCAAAAAATTATCCTCCAACACTTGATAAACCATGAGTATTTTGTTTTTATTAGTAATAATCTAAGGTGAGATTGGATCGGAGAAAATTAAATGGTAGACCTGGGAATGGAGCTACCGAGATGATTATGTTCTACCTGTTGAAACAGCTCAGAGATAAAAACATAAGATACCCCAGAACAGAATCAAGCTCTTGCCTGTTCATATTGTGATCCCCTACATTATCATAAGTCTAATTCAACTATTTTTCTTCTATAACTGTTGGTATAAACCATAGAAAGCCAATATCCACCACGTATATACTTGCTTAGCCTTGTAGAGGAGAGAAGTAATGTACCCTAAAACAGTACCAACAAAAACGACACACATAACATCTAATTGCGTAATATCACAGCTGCTAATCATCTTTATCATTTCCTATAATCAGCAACTAAAACAGCATCAATAATCAAGACATTGTTCTTCCCCAGTACATCATATAAAACATTCCAAAATTAAAAGCAAAGCACGACCAATGAAATTAAAGAGGAAGAAGAAAACCTGGGAGCCATCAGAGAGGAGTTTCGCCAAGACAGGAATCTCAAACTGGTAAGCTTTTTCCCATTGAGGATTGGTGGTGATATCCCTCACCTCCAATTCGACGTCGTGTAGAGAATCGGGACCGGCGAGTAAGAAAGCGGCGTGGAGTTTCTCTTTGAGACCATCAAACAAACAGCATCCAGGCTTCGAATAGAGAATCAGCTTTCTCGTCTTTGAAGACGCAGCGCAACCAATTGGAGACGAAACCCATCTCCGTGTTTGTGTTCGTCTGCTGAAGAACCCAATCGAATGTGGACGTCCCACCACCGCCGCTATTGCTCCAACTACTACGCTCATTTCCTTGTCTTTTCGCCGCTTCGTTACTTTCTTGTGTTTTAATAGACCTTTTAGATTTTATAATACCATTGAACCAACCAATATTCTCCATCATTGTTGTTGTTTAACCAATATCATATCGTAAGTCTATAGATTAGTCCGAAAACTGATTTCAGATAGCAATATATAGATATTTGCACAGTTTACAGTCTATATTTTACAAAGATATTTCTAACTAGAAGAAAATACATTTGACATTTACACAGAAAACAGATGAGCTGCCAGATTCTAGTCAAGTCGTGTATAATGTAGGAAAAGCGGAGCCGAACTATATAAGCTTCTTTTTCCGGAAGTAGAGTGTCAAGTGCCAAATTTGCAAAGCTGAAACTACTATGCAGACACCAAGTGACATTATGCTGAACCATGCAACTCTAGCGTTTGTTCTTTCGCTCACTTCCCTCAATGCAGCTTCCCTGTGCATCAAATTGTAAGAGAAAAGATCAATATTCAGTGAAAGTGTTACTATTACAGCAATTCAATTGTAGCCTCTGAATGTGTAAAAGCTGAGAAGGCCACTATGAGCACTGAATTTATACAAGTCGAACAGAGGGTGGTAATGATACAGGCCAATAGTTTGACAACTTTTTATAGGAAAAAACAATTACTTATGAGAAATACAATTTAATAGTTTAAATTATTCATCTACCATACATAATCACTAAACTTACTAAACTTATTCAAAACCAGTGATTACTTTCTAAAAAACATACATAGACATATGCAGCCATGATCTCTCCGGTCATAAGAAAGTCATAAGAAATTAATAGTGTTAATTCGAAGGATGAATTGAAAATCCGACTAGTTGAAATAATACTTTAATGAATAACTAGTTTCATATAGTTTAAAGCTGAGTTTTCTCCCCACCATTTAGGGAAATGGCAGGAATTTAAATCCTGAGCTTTACTCAGGGAAGGAAAACTGAAGACAAGTACTATTTCTTAAATGTTCAATTAGCTACTGACTACTTGCATATTACCGTAGTTAAAAGGTTTATTTCCAAAATTTACATCCTCTTTCTATCTATTGCGGTGAAGATAGTTCTTTAACAAAAGTGAAAATATCAAGTGCAAAATTTATATATTTTTTTTCTAGGAATGAATCTTTATTTTCTCTGTCGATATATTTGGCATCAGTTTTTCAATTTGATATTATATAGCATTATAAATAGTAGTAGCAATTAGTTTTTAAATTAACTTTCAAATTAGCTGTTAGGGTTAAAATATACAATTTACAATAATAACTAGTATTTGTTTGAAAATGAA
Source organism: Cardiospermum halicacabum (assembly GCA_031304145.1). Taxonomy (NCBI): domain Eukaryota; kingdom Viridiplantae; phylum Streptophyta; class Magnoliopsida; order Sapindales; family Sapindaceae; genus Cardiospermum; species Cardiospermum halicacabum. Next base: position 3,443,118 of record CM062394.1, read on the forward strand.
AAATAACTAAAAAATAATAATAATCATAGAGAAATTTGAAATTTCCTAACAATATATGAAATTCTTAAGCACAACAATCATACGAAAAAAAAAGAAAAATAAAATAATAATAATAATAATAATAATAATAATAATAATAATAAAAAAGAAGGCGCTGGTCTCTACCAATTATTTATCATAATTTCAATTGAACCATATAAAAATAACTTCTTTTTGCGGTTGAATTGAATTATATACCAAAAATGTCCAAAAAAATATTAAAAGAGAAAGATACATGTTATTAGAAATGATGAGAGGTTGAAGTTAATAGAGTTATAAAGGTAACTTTGAAATAACATTTCATCACGGTAAAACAAACTCTACACACTCAAAAGCTCATATAAAAGCTTTACCAAACACACTAAGACTGCACATAAGTCCCCATTGTCACATAAATCCTTCCAAACCTGATAAGTTAGTAAAAATATACTCATACCCCTATATTAACTGTGTTTTTCAAATTTATCTTAAGCATAGACGGACTGGAATTATGTCAGGACCAGGCCGAAAAGTTATATCCACTCTATTGGGATCATGACTGCTAATGATACTGACAATTATTATTGCGACTTCAACAATTTCAGAAGACCAAATCAAGAGCTAAACCGATTATTTAAACATTCTACAGATAATTCTGTAAATCCTGGAACTTCACGCACTCATAGAACACGTTTTTAACAATAATCGGTTTTTTGAAAATTAAAAAACTTATAATTCCAATAGAAAAATAAAAGTGGATAACATATACACTAGTCTATTATCGGCAATTAAGTTACCAAAATGAGCTTGCCACTAAACAAAAATCTATAATGAAATTATAGAATACAAGAAGATATACAAACCTGTCCTTGAGGTGGATCATATTTTCATGGATAGCTTGAACTACATATCCAAGTCTCGTCAGGTCAAATTCAACACCCTACAAAGAGGCATGTTGATTATTAGATAAAGGAACATCATTAGCATTAACCTTAAAATGTAGAGATTAACAATCTTACCTCTAATTTTTCTTTCTTGGCAATTGAATCCCAGTCCTTGGCTGTAACTCCCATTTTCCATTCTAGACTCAGAGTCGTGCCAACAGTTCGGTTTGGATCAGGATTCAGCCAGAAACATGCGATATGGTTGCCTGCCTCGCTAGTTGTAAATGCAAACTGTCCGTGTGTAACATTTTCAGCTTGGTGAAGATTGTTCCCATATGGCGAGGTCACCTTCATAAGGGAATCAGACATAAGTTACCTCTCATTCTAACAATATTACTGACATTCATCACATAATTCTTGCTCAGAACCAACACATTGACCATATATAACAACAAGTTCCAACTTCATCAAACCACCCTTAAATTGAAAAACTGATACAAACTCTACAGACCGTGAAAGGCAAATATTGAGAAATCTGCTACAGAACAGTTGGATCACTCAACTTAAACTCTTCCTATAAAAGGCTAAGCAAAATCCAAGCATAGGAGAGAACTCTAGCAATTCGCAGAATACAATCTCAACAGTTTTTAACTGTATTTGCAACTATAACCAAATGAAACTAATACTAAAGCTACCTGATAACTATTTCATCTAAATTGAAAGCAAAGACCAATTATATACAAACAGAGATAAAGATGAAAAGGCAAACAAGAAATACCCGAGCAGAGACGGTCAGGGGATTTTGAGGGTTAAATTCATCGATCGCGTAGTAATCGGCCAAAACGACGACGTTGTTCTGTATCTCTTCTGACACGCATTTGGTTCCTGAAGTCGGTATAGTAAACAATATAGCTTCTGATAGTTCAACTGCTGAGGTTAGAATCAGTGTTACTAACAGGATCATGAATCCAGCGACAGGACTCGATTTTTCCGTCATTCTAGATTATCTCTTCTGGTTTCGTTTGCGCTAGATTTTGGTGGCTGGTTTTTGGGGAAAACGGTATGAAACACGCGTTATGTAGGCGCGTGGTAGTTGACATTTCGAATTTGGGTGGTAGTGACGGGGGTTTGCTGACATTGACCAATCATGTTGAGCGCATTGTCTGACTTGGACAGACGGGTATTGCAAGATGTCCAAGATTGATTTCAATCGCATTAAGAAAAAAATTAAAAATTAATTTTCCTGAAACCATCTGCCCAATTTTAATATAATGTTTCTTTTTAATTTTTTTTAAATTTAAATTTAATACAATGAAGCTAATATCTCATTAAGTTGAACTTAGGACATCTCCCATCAAACATGAGAGTAAAATTATATGATCGGGGAAAATAAAAATCGTATGTATAACTTTTTTATTAATAAATAATATATTTTTAAAATATTTTTTTTAAAATTTTAGTAAAAATTTAATTAAAATTAATTCTTTAATAAAATTATAAAAATAAATAATAATAATAATTTAAAATATATTAAATTTTTAATAAAAAATAGAAGGTACGATGTATGTATATAGTATTTATTTTAGAATTTATCAAGTCAATCTGAGGAATTCTATTTTTCCTTTTAAATATTGTCTTCGTGTTGTAGTTATGGAAAAATTAGAAATTCATTAACTATACTCTTAAATTATTAATTTGTTTTTAAAAAAATCACTAAACCAACCATTTTTAAAGAAATGCAAAATTAGCCATTTAGATATAATTCAACTTTTAAATAAAAAGAGAAAATTTATTATAAAATACTTTTTAATTCATTCTCTAATATCTACTCACGCATCAATAAAACTCCATTTTCATAGAATCAACCTAACATTTTCTTCAACCACAAAGGTTTATAATCATTTAACGAAAGCTCTTATCAAAACTTCATTCTTTAACTGCTCCTTCATTTTCAGTGTCATCTCTCTCACACACATTGTTGGCTCATCATTAAACCATCTCTGCTCGGTGGTCATTTATGATTTCTCTCAAGTTCATGTATACTTTGTCTCTTTCTCTCCCTCTCCCTCTCCCTCACTCTCATCTTCATCCTCTTCTTCATGGTTTGACGTTCATTGTAGGATGGTGGGATTAATTTTGTATCATTTTACCAAGTTCAAAATTGTAATTAAGAGTTAAGGTTTTAGAGTATGAGACTAAATGGCAGAACGTGTAAAGTTTTTCTTCAATATTTGATGATTTTGAATTGATGAAATGGTTTTTTACTTTAAATTGTTAATGTTATTTTTTGAATTATTGTGTTGGTTAGTGATTTTTGATTCTGTTTAGTGTTTTGAACTGTAATTGGTGTGTTATGGTTTTAAGTTAGATGTGTTGTTTGCTGTCAAGATATTTTTTTTTGGCTCTTATAAGAAAAGATTTCGTCAATTTGTCTAATATGCGACGCATATTGATATTAATGTATGTCTATGATGTATATCCACAAACATATTATCGAGATTCATAGGTTTGTGATATGCATCCAACGTTATTGCTTATTTAATTGATATATGGAGATATTATGTGAATTTGTATTTGTTCAATGTTATATGATTTAGTATAACTACCCATGATGTTCTTTAGTATTAGCTTGATATTTAGGAATTATTTGTAATTTGTGATTGCTTTATTGAAACAAAATTATTTTGTTAGTTATCAATGGTTGCATGGTAGTAATGTGATATTCATTGTTGTATTAGTATTAATCTGATTGGTTCTTGTTCCCACATGTGTTAATTTTTTCTAATGTTAACGATATTCACAAAGTTGTGAATAGGGATCATATTTGATTATTTATTAATTAATCACGAATTTGAAGCTATGAGTGAGGGTGTTTACTAACGCTTGAATATATAGTTCTTATATGTGAAATTGTATTAGATTAGAGTGCAATTCACTAATGTATGATATGTTGTCACATTCTTAGGTTGTAAGGCACGTGGAATAAAGAAGTTGAACAATAAAGGATGACAATCAAACCTACTGATTTAACTTTCTAGCATGGTATGCATAACACTAGCAAAGTACCTAATAGGTTAAACTAGATCATAGAGGAAAGGCTTTTTAGGCAATTTTATGAGTGTAGTCTTAGAACTAATTTTGGCGTTCAATACTGCATTGAGATCCATTTTTGCAAAGGTTTTGGAAGTAACCCCAATGGTGGGCGCCAATTGAAAGAGCAAAATTTCTACAGGAAGATAAACCTTTCATTGGAGTGGAATTTCCTAATAAGGAGTCTCACGAGTAGGGATGAGCATTTGGGTAATTTGGATAAATCTAGACAGAACCTTAACCGAATTATAACATTTGAGATTTTTTTTCCCTTACCCAAATTTTATTTTTACCCAATTAACTGATTTAACCGAATTATATAATGATTTTTGAATTAACCGAATTACCCAATTTTTAAAATTTTTGGCAGAATTTAATCAAACTTTTTATAATGGGTAATGGTAAGATAGTAAGAAACAACAGTTGGAGGTTGAGAGAGAAAAAAGAATAGAAAAGAAAAGAACATTAGGTTTAGGGATTTTTTATGAGATGTGAAAATAAAAGAAAAAACTAGAAATATAAAATGACAATATTTTATATTTTGGGTAATTAGGTTAATTCGGCCAAAATTAATCTTACCCTAAATTATCTGAATTACCCAAATTTTTAATAACTCTTAACTGAATTACCCGATTTATATTTTTTGACCGAACCGAATTATCCAAATACCCAAATTAACCGTATTACCCAATTACCCGAATAATTTTGCTCACCCCTACTCACGAGCCATTACTAACTCTACCAAGATGGAAAGATAAGCACTTTGTTGACGATGTTGGTGTCGTTGTTGGAGGAGGCACCTGGATCTAGCGGTGGCAATTTCGGTTACGACATAACGAGTTAACATGACACGAACCCGTTTATTGGAAGTTTGGATTGAGCTTAAATGGGTTGGGTCGACATGATTTGAAACCACCAAACCGTTTAAATTTATATTTTTTTCTTTTAATTATTCATAATATTATTTATTTTTAATTTAATGTAATTTGATGTTAAATGCATCATAATTAGATTTAATAGTGTAATAAATTACATACATGAAAACTATAGTTATATAATTTATAATATAATTTTTTATTATTTAAAAAATTATATTTAATTTTTTAAAATAAATGGATTAAACGGGTTAACTCGTCAACCCATGGGTTGACACGCTCAACCGGTTTATTAAATGAGTCGGGTTCAGATCGGACTAAACACCACACGCCAAGTCTACCTGGATCTTAAGCTTGTTGGGGATGAACTTACTAACATTGCCCTGATTTTGCTTCCATCCCCATATTTTGGAGATACTCCTATAAAGATTGAAATTCCCTTTAAATGAGAATTCTTTATTTTGGCCCTGATATGAATCAAAAGTCTAACCGCCTGTTACTTATCCTATCAAAATAGGATTTTGATATCTCGAGCCTAATTCGAACCTACCTAGTTTGTTTCATCGGAACCTACCTAGTTTGTTTCATCGGATTGAATTGGATCCAATTGTGTAAATTTAAGTTATTAGATTAGATTAGGTTTGGATGAGATAAATTATAAAGTAATGTTGTATTTGGGTTACACCTGATAGGATTAAGATTAAAAATAAAAATAATTAAATTAATATATTTTAAATAATTTTATAATTTTTAAAGATTTAATATAAATGTTCAAAGTTTTTTTTTCCCAAATTTTATCCCTATCTTTCTATTTTTCATCTCATCCATTTATACTCTATTTTACTATATTTTCAATAAATACATATATATATATATATGGGATAACGTATTTTTGGGTCCCTCATGTTGGCACAATTATTCAATTAGACTCTTTAAGTTTATGTGGTTTCATACAAACCCTCCAACTTAAAAATAATAAATCACTTGGACCCTTTATGTTTATTACCAATTCTATGGCGCGTGTATTACAAATTTTTTGATGTGTTGATTTTTTCTACTACCTGTGAAAAACAATTTTTCTTCTTGTAGATGGCGGGACCATCTTCTGGGATGCGTGACGAAATTGGTGGGATTAGTCTCTCTAGTTTCGATAAAAATCTAATTTGTTACTTCAACCATGAAGATACTTGGATGTTTCTCTCATTTGTCTGATAAAAGGCGGATCTGAGCCTCTTTTGTGATTTGTGATTCTCATTAGTGATGTCAGTAGTTCAGGGTTGTATATGGAACTCAACCACCTCTTTTGTGTTGTCTCGTGTTGCGTCAAAATTAGTTCAGTATGGCTTTTCTTATAATTATTAATTTATTTATTTATTTTATGCTTGTTCTTCATCTTCTTCTAGGTTGTGATGATGTTTCAGGTTTTGTATTCGGATTCAAGATAACTGAGGAGATTTCTCCAAATAGATTTAATGATGAATTCCTCTATTATTTTGATCAAGCTTGATTCTAAGCCATGTCAACCTCATTTAATAAGAGAAACAAAAATAATCAAAATTATACCTTCAAACCCCAACAGTATCTACTAAAACATAAAATTCCAAATCCCAGATAACTGACAGGGGTGACAATCGCGGCGATAAAATAAATGTAGTTGATGATCGGCATCTGCTTGTACCAATCTTCAACAACTTGGGCCATTTTTGCTTTCTTCTTTACGATGAAAAGCTGACACAGTTATTTATCAAGAGAATCTGTTCATAACTCAACTAAAGAAAAGATTCAATTTATATGGTAGATTAGTTTATCGCTGGAGTGAAGAGAATAAAAAGAAGGGCCTTTAATTTTGTTCTCATTAGATTTTGATTTTGATTTTTTTTTCTTTTTGAAGAAAATAAACAAGACGAGTGTTTTTATTTATAATACTTTTTATTCAGAGTTTTTTTTTACTCATCACCCAAACAAAAAAAACTCATACGTGCTCGTCTCAGATGAATTACCAAATGCTACTCCACATCAGCATCAAGGGTTTAAGTGATCTATTATTATTAAGTTGGAGGGTCTATAAGAAACCACGCAAACTTAAAGGGTCTAACTGAATAATTTTGCCAACATCAGGGATCCATAAATGCATTATCCCATATATATATATATATATATATATATTATTCTGAACACATTCCTGTATGAGCATGATTGTTTAGGAAAAAAAAAAAACCTAGATGTTTAGGGAAAAAAACTAGAAAATTTTAATAAAAATATTGAGAAAGTAAAAAATGGTAAAATAAAATAGAAATTAGAAAAGAAAATTAAAATTAAGTGAATGATATATAATAATAAAAAAAAAAAATAGTATGAAAGATTAGAGAAAGCAAGTGAGAAAAAAAAATAAAGAATGAAATGAGAGATGATAGATTAATTTTAAACCCCAAACTAGATAATATTCTCGCGCGCAATATATTTAAAATCTTTTAATTTAATTATATATTATTATTTAAAAAGCATAAAATAATGGTAAAAGAATAAGTTATTTTTCAAAAAATTTATAAATTAAAAATTATTTATAACGAATTTAAGTATTATTTAAATTGATAATTTTAAATATATATATATATATATATCATATATAATATTATTTAAAACTATGTGTTATATTTAATATATAACCAAAATATTAGTAATCTTTTATTTTCGTCTTTTATAATGATTGTGTTGTTGTACTTATTAAAGTATTAATTGATTTCTAGAGAGTGTGAGTATGTTTTATTTGCTTAGTTTAGTTTTTTTTATTTTATTTTATAATTAGTTATTTAATAAACTTAAAATATTTGTTACGAATTGTATAATAATTAGTTATTTAATAATGTTAATGTTAGTTTGAACCTTATTGTATCTATACATTAATCAATTAATTTTATTTTCATAATATATTTATAACCTACTAACCTCAATTTATATATATATATATATATATATATATATATATATTCTTTATCTTTTCATTTTTCTTTTAGTACTATTTTGTTTTTATCTTTTCATTTTCCTTTTAATATTATTTTGATTATTATAAACATTAATGATTAGTAATTTTTATTGATAATTTTGTTGAGTGATTAAGACTTAATATTAGAGGAAAAAAATGATTTGCTGCACACGTGAGAAAGAAAAAAGATCTAAACACAAGATATGCCAAAATAAAAAAAGCGAATACAATCCATTGAATCCACATAGAGAACAACGTAAAAATTCAAAATTGAAACATCTACCATACATATATGTTTTAAAAAATAAAAAATAAAAATAATAAAAGAATAACTAAATAGGTTAGAGAAGAATAACAAAAAAAATATAACCTCTCACTCACTCACATATACGAATCACTCACTCACATATATGAACTCTCATCACCACCACCAAAATACAAATGATAGGAGGAGAATATATGAGAGATGGTAACAAAAGAAATGAGAAAAGTTGAATTGTTTTATGAATGAATATAGTTAAAAAGTGTCATGTTTATATAGTGGTGTTAACCAAAACAGTTATATAGAATATAAAAGAATTTGATTTTTCACATTTAACTATTATTTATAAAAACATTAATTTTATCTTCATCTTTAATGTATAATATATATCTAATATTTTTTATTTATATTTTGTGTAAATAGTGTAAATGTGACGTCGGACCCTTACCCGATTATTAACCCGATAAGAGACCAACGTCACCTCATCAAATTATATTTACCAATTAATTATCCATTTACTAATGTCATATATTAATAATCTGTTATTCGAATCATACATCAAAACATTAATTATATGTACATACTAGTAACATTCTTTATACAATACAAGTATTTAATTTACATATCAAGTATCCATATAACAAGTTACACTTTAGCCCGTAGGCCAATTCTTCATCAGTTCATCAAACTTTTCTTTATTATACAAGTACGCATTCAGATTATACATATAACTGTACATAACACCATGCAATTTACTTATCATCATTCCTTCTCTTAACAATTTCATTTGCTTCACATGGTAACCTGCCCTAGTCTTTTCCTGAAACCATGTCTTCATACATAGAGTGGTCCTTGATGTTTTCCCCCGATTGCTTTTCCTGGATTGTTTTTAAATAAAGGAAAAAGAAAACATAGAAAATAAAACGTCAGGCAATAATGTCTGGTTTGTACCCCGTGCCCGGGGCATGCAACACAAATGCTTACCTTTATTTTCAATACAAATCAATAATTCAAACAAGTACACCCAAGATCAATCAATCCATAAAATGGTTCCAAATCATTACAAAGGCAAATTCATTAAAGTTTCCAAGATCCAAATAATGTAAATTTTCATGTTAGTTTAACTTACATGTGGTTAGTAAGTCATATAGGAATCCATTTATTTCCATATATTCTATTATTCAATAAGATTTCATTTAGCCTTATACTTTTAATCATTTGAGATTTAAACACAACTTATGTTAGTTATTCATTTTCTTATTATTGATAGCCCTCTTAGAATAACCTATGGAGGAAACGGAACTGTTTTGGCCCGAGAGCCGCCGATAGACCCGAAGGCCGCTAATAGACCCGAAGGCCGCCGATAGACCCGAAGGCCGAATCATCATCATCATCGTCTCATTTCATTCAACTTTCAGGGTGAAGTGCACTTCTAGTTCCTAAGGCATGCCTTTCATCCTCTAACGGTATTCTACAAAGGCTATCGCTTCAATTCATCTTTCATATGTTTATACTATTAAATCATTCTTTTATTAAGTACTAACGATACTATCATCATTCGATTCGATGCTAATAATCACATTACTTCTATTTCCAATAGGATGCATAAGCTTCCAATATCATCCATAAATTAAATATTTCTTTCAAATATTCTTTTACAAGATCTCTATTTATGTCATCTTTACATTTATGTATAAATTATCTCACATTATACAAGTATGCTATGCTAAACATCAAGTAAAAGCGTTGTTATAAAAGTTTATTATCTAGTGGTAACAATTCCAGTTTTCAAACAAACTGAGTAGTTCGAATTCGATTTGGCATAATTTATTCTATAGGTATTTAATTAACTTCAAACCACTTCTATCATTTCCGTAACTCATTCTTATATGTTATGATGGCTTCACTTGTCATTAGCTCAAGGTCAAAATATTTTTAATCATCTCATTTTCACCATTCCAGATTCACTGGAATCTGGGACAGTGTTATAAGGCTGATTTCACTTTACTTAAAACCTTATCAAATCAATTCCAATTATCATGATTTTTGGTGTGAGTCTTATTTGAGGTCTTAACTTTTTACTGTTTAAATTTCAGTACATTTTGAGTCTTTTAGCTTAGGTTTTGGTATGCCACAAAATTAGGTTACCAAACTGCCCTGTTAGGGACAGTTTGTATATATATTGGACTCTTATCATTAAAAGGCTTATCAAATGAATTTATTTCACTTTTAAAATTTCCAGTCTACTAATACACATGTAAACCAACATTTTTCACTGCACAACTTTTTCCAAATAGGCTTCTAGCTATTTTTCACGTTTGTATCAAGTTTTAGACATGCCCTGTTTCAGGACAGTCTGCATGTATGGCCTTCTTGACATCAATTAGGGTATTAAATGGAATTATCTCAGCACCAAATTTTACTCGTTCACACTAGACTTATAAAGGAACATTTCATTCTTGTAGGTCTTGGTCTAATTATATTTCTAACTATTTCTAAAAATTCAACCAAATTAGAGGACAGTTTCAGTATTTTTTGGAGTAGGCTGGAATTGTTTTCAAAACCATATCATTTTATTCAAACAAACATCAACCATCACAAATCTATTATTTCATAGAGCCAAATACTTCAAATAAGTCTCTACTAACTTTATAGCATATGTCCATGCTTCCAAAAATATTGATCAAAATTTTTTTAAAACCAACAAACAATTATATACATCACCATAAAAACCATTTTAGCATGCAAATCATATCAAACATGAAACCAACAACAAAACCTTTAGGGCTTAGGGTACAAACCTTATTTGAGAGCCTTCTCCTACACTTGGTCTTACTCCTTAGGGTCCTCTTTTGGTTCTACTAATCACAAAAACAAGAGTTTAGCATTCCTTATTACAAGTTTCTACCATAAACAACACTAACAACAACCTCATGCTAACTTGGGTACTTTTCTAACTAATACCATAACTTTCAATTTAAGAACATAACCAAGGGCATTATAACCATTCTAATAACATTCTTATCATCTAGAAACCATTTCTATACTAAACTAGGATCAAATCACTCATATATGAAAGTTAAGGTTTGAAATCCTTACATTGTTTCTTGATGATTCTTGATGTAATTGATGTTATAAGCTTGTTCTTCTTGGTTTGATGGTGTTTCTATGATGTAGCAAGAGTATGGAAGAGGTTTTGAGAGTTAGATGGAGGAAGAAGAAGAAGAAAAATGGAGATGGAGGATCTTAATGGGTGGTTGGCCAAAGGAAAAATGGAGAGAAATGGAGAGAGCTTGAGAGAGTTTTAGAATGGTATAGAATTCTCTAGGTAACTCCCCCTCCCCCCTTAAATACTAACCTCCTCATGGACAAGTTCAATTTAGTCCCTCACCTTTAATAATTTCATTTCACTAGGAGGACAATTACCAATAACCACCACAACTTCAATCTATTTGCACTTAGGTGAAAACTTTTCATTTTAATGCATCTATACCCTTGGACCAACTTTGACTTGCCCTAAATTAATTAAGAATTAACTTTTAACCCAAATTAAACTTGGAAATTAAAGAACATAGCCAAAATTTTCTATAACACCTTTAATGCATTTTACCACATCCTATGTGTAAAATGATTGAAATGCCCTTGGACTTTCCTAATATTTACTATAATGCCACTAGTACCCAAGTTGCACGTCTTATGGTTCTAAATTATCTCTAATAACCTATTTACTATTCTAATAAAGGAATAAAAATTTTATCGAAAAATTCTAGCCTATAATTGCGGACCTTACAGTAAAGATTGAAGTCAAATATTTGTATAGAACGGAGCATTTCTAGACATTGACACCTCATCAAACTTGGAACGGTTTTTATATAAATATATATAGATAGATATAGATTTAAGGAGTTACTTTTAACCTATTAGAGTAAGACAAATTTAAGTGAGGATGAAAAGTTAGGTAAATCTATATACATCAAACATATTAATGAATTAGGGCTCAGATGATTACATAATAGGATAACTTAATATAATTTATATATTTATCAAATATTTGACTGCTGTTTAGAATAGAACAAAATAATACTCAATATAAATTTATATAGTCGATATAGGATAATTTTATCAGTGATGAATGCTCCGATAACTTTATCACGTATTTTTTGTATCAGATGTTCATCATATTATTACTAAATTATCATTCGATAAAATTAAAAATAAATAAAAACTCACAATAAAAATCTACATAAAATTTTGGAATAATTCCAAAAAATTCGGGAGGGTTTTAGAAGTTTTTTCGAAAATTAAAATGATCAAATTATCCTTTCAGAATTTTTAATATTATTTTAAATTTCTATTTTTAATATATTTTTTAATACTTATTTTTAATTAAAATTTTTAAAATTTTTAAAATTTTTAAAATTTTTAAAATTGAAATGACCAAATTATCTTCCAAAATTTGTAGAATAAAAGTCAAAATAGTAAAGAATAGTAAATTGGACGTTGACTGAGAGTAAAGTGACAAATTGGTAAAACAAATTACGGAGATTTTTTGAGAAATTTCTAAAATACTCGTAGGTTTTTTTTAGAATTATTCCTAATATTTATTTTTATTAAAAATTAAAAAATATATATATTATTATATTTTATTTATTTGTAATCCGTAAATAATTATTTTATCCTATCTTAGGGAACAAACTATGCTAAAAGACAAACAACGGTTCAACTATACAGCCTTTTTGTGTTGGACTCTTTGGAGTTGCTCTCAAACTTCCACACTAATATGATATTATCCGTTTTGGCTTAGGTTCGAGGTCGTACGAATTTATTTTTGGATACCACCACCTAAAAGGCCTCATACTATACTAATAATTTCTCTGGATGCTTAATATACAAGTCATTATATTTTTGTATTATTGATATGGTATTGGGTTTGACATCCTAATAATCCCCCTTTAGACCAAGGATAGCATCCCCTCGAGTTAGTCCATCGATTCTTAAAATCAAGGATCATACATTACGTAGCATCATCTCGAGATAATCCATCGGTTCATTAGTCATCGACCTCCTCTTGAGATAATCTATCAATCCATTAAACCATTTTGTACCGCCGTTAACACCATACGGGACCCGTCACCTACCATCATATTATTAGAAAAACTTTCAATATAAGGCACACTGCGAATCTAATCACAGACTTCATATCTAAATCAGGTTCTGATACCACTTGTTGGACCCTCCCAAAATCACTCTCTATCTCTTATATTAGTAAGATATATTGTTCGCTTTGAACTCGAGTTAAGTCCGCTTGAATTTGTTATTGGATATCCCACCCAAAACACCAATTGTTAATAGAATTTTCTGGATGTTTTACATACAACTCATTAATCTTAATCTCTTGTGTAGTTTCACCCCAAACATTTAAAACCTCGTGCCCCTAAAATAATTTGAAATCAAAATATGAGATTCAGTTTGAAGAATTAGCTCAAAATAATAAATAATAACTCGGGCATTCAATTATTCGACACTGGCATGTAATAGGTTGATTGAATGCTCTTAGGTTAGATAGAGCTACACTCTAACTGGATCATCATGTTAGTTAGCCGCCTTAGAAGATACTGGACCAGCTCCTGATAATATTCTAGACCCAATTTTAAACAATTTCCGCTTTCAGTTTTGGCATAGACCTGACCGACATTTGCGCGCCAGAGGTGGTGGTAGTAAACGTTGATGATGGCAGTGAGAGACGGAGCTGAAACAGCCTACGAAGACTGGGAGGATAGATGGTGTTTTTAATTGGACAAGGAGGAGATCCGTGGAGTTGTTCACGGATATTCCAATGGAGGATATATGTTACATGACATGTGGTAAGATTCCGTCTGATTCTGAATTGTTTACTGGCCACTTTTTTAATTAATTAAAAAAAAAAAAAATTCATTCCACCGAAGCGAGGGAGGGTACAATTGTCATATATGTTTTTTTAATCCTTTCGTTGACAATTTCAATTTGAATATATGGCTGTTGACTGGAATTGATAGTTACCAGTATTTTCCCACTGTACTTCATTCTTCTTCTCCATATATCTCTGCCTCTGTCTGCTGCAGATCCGCTATCGATTAAATATTAGAAAGGTTAGTTTTTATTTTGATTGGCATGAGTGATGATGATATTCATGTATTTTGGCACAATCATTTTTTTTTTTTTTTTTGTTAAATATGAATTTTTATGAGGTTTATTTGAAATGATGATTTTCTGTCCATGATTGGTATTGGTTGAAGGTGTAGTTTACTTGTTTCATCATCTATCTGCGGTGGTTTAGCTTTGCTAATACATGTAATACATACTTTAATGGTTACACTATGGTAGTCTGTAATATTGATCTTGGTGTTTATATGTCTATATGCGATATAGAAATGCTTAATTTGTAATGTATCTAGTGGTATATGATTTTTGCAGATATGAAATAAGTTAAATATTAGTTTACCCAATTTACTAGAAAATGATCTATGCAATTATGTGTTGTATAGATTATGTCAAATACTCAAATTCAGGTTGCTTGACTTTGAACAACTTCCCTCCTCTTGACTTTGAACACCTTTCTTGAACAAATTTAATCAATTTGATAAACCAAGATTTTTGGTATTGATTATACTTGCTAAGTGGTAATCATCTCATCTTTTTTTACGTTTATTAATATATATGAAAAGAAATGCTTGGGCTTTCTTTAAAGTTCAAAGAGTAAAATACTTGCTTCCTGAAAAATTCCATGAAGAAACCAATCCTGTAAGGTTTCTGTAACGCTTGCAACTTTTTGTAATATAATAATATTACGTTGACTTTTGACCTTGGGCCTGGTTGTAAAAGACCAAAACTTTTGTGGTCAAAGTGTAATTTTAAAAAGTTCAAGGGTTGTTTTGGTAATTTGTCTTATTATATAAGGATTTTATTTCTTTCTCCCTGGTTATCCTCACTCGTGTTCACCAGAACATTCTGTTTTCTCTGCGTTCGACAATCTCCTCTGTTTTCATAATCGCCATAACTTTCAATGCCGCTCATCCGATTCTAGTGATTTTCGTGTTTCTGGATTCCTCGCGGAGAGTACTTCATAACGCCTATAAGAAATGCCACCGACGACGCCGCTGATAATGCGTCCCTGCGACTTCCGAAGCGATTTCTGGACGATTTTGATTTCGGTTTGAGGAACGGACACCACCATTGGAATCAGGAGATCGAGAACTCCTTAAACCTGCTGTCAGGTTATTTCGTCGCTGTTCTCCCTTCGGGTACCGTTTCTCGCTGTGTTTCGATTTCCAAAATTTCCAAACTCTTCTGGATTGATCTTTATCGGTTTTCGGGTATATTGGGCTAAGGAATTCTTCGGAGGTCAGGTAGGTTCTCCTATTCATATTTAATTGGATTGGTTTTCGAAACTGTGATTTAAATAACGTTCTTAAGAAATAGTTTTGAATATTAATATTTGCTGCTGATATCAAATGGTTATTGAATAAATGATTTTGTTATTGAAAAGTTGATTTTGGTTATTGATTAAGAATCTGCAGGATTTGTATTATGAAATGTGATAATGTTATTATGGTAATTGCTATCAACCTGGGATTTATATTATTGTTATGGAAAGTGGTTATGGTGAGATACCCCTATGTGGATATGTTGGTGGGGTGAGCGCGTGACACGAGAGTGGGAGGGTGGACACTGCCTCCTTGGGTGCGAGTCCCTAAACCTGCGCAGGGTTGTGTCATGTAGGTTCACGGGCACCGGTGATATTATATATTATTGTATCAGTATTGATAGCATGGAAATTTATGATTTTGATATGGTAACTCAATTTGCTGTTATTATTTTTATCGATTTTGAGAGATCGGATTTGATACAGGTTATTCTGATGTTTGATAAATATGGAATGGTTTTGGACATGATTACTCTGTTTATGAAACTATTTGAATAAACTGAATTCTGCGGATTTGTTTTTGAATATCTGGTTAAGTTATGAATAGGGGATTGGAACCTACGGGCGAGTAGCTCACATCTACTCAATTAACATATTTCAGGTGATACTCGGGACGTTCCTGGACGTCAAGCTTGATAGGTGTTACTTCCTGAAGGATCTTTGGTTCTTTTGGGTTGTATAGGTCTGTACAGTTGTATCTTCAGGATTTTGTTAAGTTATGTTCTGTTTATGTAAGCTGAAAGTTGAATTAGTGGTGATGTATTATATATTATGGATTATCTGGATTTGACTGCCAGGTTGGATTTGGTTGACCTTTTGACTGAAATTGTTTAGTCCCCGAGGGCATTTGAACGTATTTGATTGGTTCTTATTTATATTTTATTATTTTGTTTTCTTTGACTTTTCAAAAAGTTACAGCCCTATAAAAGGGTTGTGACAGTTTTTGGTATCAGAGCCCGGTCTGGTTCTTTGGGGATCAGACGTGTCATTTTACTTTCTATTTTGGGTTTTTGAATTACATCACCGTTAATTAAGACTTTCTGTGAATATACAATTCATCAAGATGCCTCCTCGGAGACGTGCTTTTGGGTCACGCCCAGCACCAGAGGTTGGGGAAGGAACAGGTGAAGTTCCTGGTCGGCATCAAGCTATAAAAGAGTTTCTGAAATTGAAACCCCCTAGTTTTGAGGGTGGTGTTAATCCATCTGAGGCGGAGAAATGGTTGAAATCTATAAAGAAGAAACTGGATGTTTCAGAAGTACCTTTTGCGAATCATGTAACTTTCGCCGCTTATCAACTGGAGGGTACAGCAGATGAATGGTGGAATATGGTCAAAGCGGAACATGATGTTAATGAAATGGATTGGGATGAATTTGAAAGACTTTTCCGCGAGACTTTTATTCCTATTGCTTATCTTCAGGATAAGATATCTGAGTTCAATGATCTGGAGCAGGGAGATAAGTCAGTTGCGGATTATCATGCTGACTTTATCAGATTATCTAGATATAATCCTGGAGCAGTGGAGGATACTATGCATCACTGTGTTAAATTTAAAGATTGTTTACGAGGTGCAATTCAGGCCATGGTGACTGCTTGTCCACTGAATGACTTCTCTGAATTGGTTGCTGCAGCATATCGGGCAGAAGAGCACCTGAACAAGTAGTACGGTCCATATAAGGGGAAAAAGAAAGATGGTGGAAAGGCTGGGCAGATGGGAAGAGGTAGTGTGAGCAGCGGATCGTCCGGCAGTGGTCGATACCAACCCTATGCTTGCTATAACTGTGGACAACCTGGGCACAGGAAGAGAGAATGTCCTCAACTTCAACCTCAACCTCAGTTTTCTCAGGGTACTCCACAGGGAAGTCAGTCTGGATCTGTATCTTGGAGAGGACAGGGGAGTCAGATGCGACCTGAGCAATCTTATTCCTATCCTCAGCCATATGTTCCTGGATCTCAGGAATCAGGATACCAGCGACCCTATTATCCGCAGTATCGACCTCAGATGATGGGATATCAGGAACCTCAACAATTTCCTGGTGCTGGAGCCAGTGGTAGTTTGGGAGGAAGAGGGACTGGATCCAGAAGTAGTCAGCCAAGCCAGGGTCGTGGGAACCGTGGAAGAGGTAGGGCTGCTGGGCAATCTTTTGCTGTGAGAGGATCAAGTGAGGTGGAGGGACCTATCAATAACACTGTGGTTGAAGGTATGGTTCTTATTTCAAGTTGTTGGGCTCATGTGTTATTTGATTCTGGTGCTACCCATTCTTTTATATCCTCGATGTTTGTTATGTCTTTGGGGTTGGAACTCGAATCGTTTAGCCCCCTTTTACTTTTGAGATTACCAACAGGAGACTCTCTTTCAGTGACTCGAATGGTAAGAGATTGTCCTGTAATAATAGGATATCGGAATTTGAAAGCTGATTTGGTAGAGATTTCTATGAATCAGTTTGATATTATTTTGGGAATGGATTGGTTGAATCGATATAGGGTGATGCTCGATTGTTATCGGAAAAGAGTGGTTTGTCATTTGCAGAATGGACGGATTGTTGAATATCAAGCGTGTTCTAATGATACGATGCTTAGCCCTATTCTTAAGACGTCTGTTGGTGGGAAGAGGAATCTGGAATGTCTCGGAATCATGTTTGCTCTGAAAGATGAAGTCGAGGGAGCGAGTTCTCCTTGAACTCTAGATGTGGTGGAGGAGTATATTGATGTGTTTCCAGATGAACTCCCGGGACTTCCACCCAAGAGGGATATCGATTTCTGCATCGATTTAATTCCGGGAACATCACCGATCTCGATTGCTCCTTATCGTATGGCTCCAGCCGAGTTAGCTGAATTGCGGAAGCAATTGAATGAATTGCTTGGTAAGGAATTTATTCAACCGAGTGTATCTCCGTGGGGGGCACCAGTTTTATTTGTAAAGAAACACGATGGTTCGTTGAGATTGTGTGTCGATTATCGACAACTTAATCGTCGAACTATAAAGAATAAGTATCCCTTGCCCCGCATTGATGAATTGTTTGATCAGTTAGGTGGATCCAGGTATTTCTCAAAGATTGATTTGAGGTCAGGTTACCACCAACTCAGAATCAGAGCGGAAGATGTATCCAAAACAGCTTTTCGAACTCGATATGGGCATTTTGAGTTCTTAGTGATGCCTTTCGGGTTGACAAATGCTCCTGCTGCATTTATGGATATGATGAACCGTATTTTTAGACCTTATTTGGATCGATTTGTCACAGTTTTCATTGATGACATCTTGGTTTATTCTAAGACATCAGAGGAGCATGCAAAGCACTTGAGAATCGTTTTGCAGACGTTGAGGGATAATCAGTTATATGCTAGAAAGGAGAAGTGTGATTTCTGGTTAACTGAAGTGAAATTCCTAGGGCATGTTGTTTCTCATGAAGGTATTTCAGTGGATCCATCTAAAGTAGAATCAATTACTCAATGGGAACAACCTAGGAATGTGGGTGAAGTTAGAAGCTTTCTTGGTCTAGCTGGATACTATCGGCGTTTTGTTGAGAATTTTTCTCGTATTGCTTTACCTCTGACTCAGTTAACTAGAAAGGATGTCCGGTTTGTATGGGATGATTCATGTGAGGCAGCCTTTCAGGAACTCAAGAAAAGATTGATATCAGCACCCATCTTGATCGTTCCAGGTGAGGGGGAACCTTATTCTATGTATACAGATGCCTCTAGGAATGGATTAGGATGTGTTCTGATGCAGCAAGGTCATGTTGTGGCTTATGCTTCGAGGCAATTGAAGAATCATGAAAGGAACTATCCCACCCATGATTTGGAGTTAGCCGCTATCATTTTTGCATTGAAGATTTGGAGATGTTATCTTTATGGAGCAAGGTTTGAAATATATTCTGACCATAAGAGTCTCCAGTATCTCTTTACGTAGAGAGATTTGAACTTGAGACAACGGAGATGGATTGAATATATGGAAGATTATGATTTCAGTTTCAATTACCATCCGGGTAAGGCTAATGTGGTAGCAGATGCTTTGAGCCGCAAAAAGCATGGTACGTTATCTAGTCTGGCATTAGAGGATTGGGATAGATCAATGATTATGGGTGAATATAATCTATACCCTTATAAGTTGGGTGATCAGGCTTGGGTATGCAACGTTGTAGCTACCCCATCTTTGGTTCAACAGGTGAAGCATGATCAATGGTATGATGACTTCCTGTGTCAAGTGCGCACTCATTTGGAGGATGGTATAACGATAGAAGGTTGGAAATTGGAATCCGATGGATCCCTTAGATATAAACGGAATTGGTGGTTCCGAATGATCCTGATCTCAAGGGAGCGATATTATATGAAGCACATCATTCTAAGTTTGCTGTACATCCTGGTAGTACCAAGATGTATCAAAATTTAAGGAAGCAATACTGGTGGCGAGGAATGAAAAGGGAAGTTGCGCAATATGTGGCTAAATGTATGAATTGTCAGCAGGTTAAAGCAGAACATCTCAAGCCCGCTGGGATGCTTCAACCTTTACCTATACCGGAATGGAAATGGGATTATGTTACCATGGATTTTATTTCCGGGTTACCTAAAACACAACAAGGATTTGATAAAATTTGGGTAATCATGGATCGATTGACAAAGTCAGCTCATTTCATTCCGATTAAAGCCACTTATTCCCCGACGCAACTTAGCACTTTGTATATAAATAATATCATTCGATTGCACGGTGTGCCTACAAGTATTGTATCGGATAGGGACCCCAGATTCACATCTAAGTTTTGGAAAGCTTTACAAAAGGAATTGGGGACTAGGTTGGATTTTAGTACAGCTTTCCATCCTTAGACTGATGGACAATCTGAAAGAGTTATCCAGGTTCTCGAGGATATGCTTAGAGCTTGTGCTTTAGATTTTGCTGGAAGCTGGAGTGATCATCTATCTCTAGTAGAGTTTGCATATAATAATAATTATCAGTCTAGTATTGGTATGGCTCCTTATGAAGCTTTATATGGGGACCGTGTAGATCTCCACTCTGTTGGGCTGAAACTGAGGACCACGTTACTCTCGGGCCAGATTTGATTCAAGAGACTACCGAAAAGGTTAGAATCATTCGTGAGAGACTAAAACGGCTCAAAGTCGACAGAAAAGTTATGCTGATAGAAGAAGAAGACCTTTGGAATTTGATGTTGGAGACTTTGTGTTTCTTAAAGTGAGTCCAAGGCGCGGGATAGTAAGATTCGGCACCAAAAGTAAGCTTGCTCCAAGATATACAGGTCCTTTTGAGATTATTGGAAGAATTGGACTTTTGGCCTATCGTTTAGCTTTACCTCAGGAATTATCTCACGTGCATAACGTGTTTCACGTGTCCATGTTGAGAAAATATGAACTGGATCCTTCACACGTTATTCCTTGGATGGACGTTTCTATTCAAGAGAATGCGACATATGAAGAAGCTCCGGTGCAGATTGTAGATCGACAGATAAAGATACTTCGGCATCGTGAGGTTCCACTGGTTAAGATTCTATGGCAATATCATGGTTTAGAGGAAACCACTTGGGAGCTGGAATCTGAGATGGTTAAGCGTTTTCCTTATCTTCTTCAGTGAGATAAGAATTTCGGGGTCGAAATTCTTTTAGGGGAGGAGAGTTGTAACGCTTGCAACTTTTTGTAATATAATAATATTACGTTGACTTTTGACCTTGGGCCTGGTTGTAAAAGACCAAAACTTTTGTGGTCAAAGTGTAATTTTAAAAAGTTCAAGGGTTGTTTTGGTAATTTGTCTTATTATATAAGGATTTTATTTCTTTCTCCCTGGTTATCCTCACTCGTGTTCACCAGAACATTCTGTTTTCTCTGCGTTCGACAATCTCCTCTGTTTTCACTTCGCCATAACTTTCAATCCGCTCATCCGATTCTAGTGATTTTCGTGTTTCTGGATTCCTCGCGGAGAGTACTTCATAACGCCTATAAGAAATGCCACCGACGACGCCGCTGATAATGCGTCCCTGCGACTTCCGAAGCGATTTCTGGACGATTTTGATTTCGGTTTGAGGAACGGACACCACCATTGAAATCAGGAGATCGAGAACTCCTTAAACCTGCTGTCAGGTTATTTCGTCGCTGTTCTCCCTTTTCGGGTACCGTTTCTCGCTGTGTTTCGATTTCCAAAATTTCCAAACTCTTCTGGATTGATCTTTATCGGTTTTCGGGTATATTGGGCTAAGGAATTCTTCGGAGGTCAGGTAGGTTCTCCTATTCATATTTAATTGGATTGGTTTTCGAAACTGTGATTTAAATAACGTTCTTAAGAAATAGTTTTGAATATTAATATTTGCTGCTGATATCAAATGGTTATTGAATAAATGATTTTGTTATTGAAAAGTTGATTTTGGTTATTGATTAAGAATCTGCAGGATTTGTATTATGAAATGTGATAATGTTTATTATGGTAATTGCTATCAACCTGGGATTTATATTATTGTTATGGAAAGTGGTTATGGTGAGATACCCCTATGTGGATATGTTGGTGGGGGTGAGCGCGTGACACGAGAGTGGGAGGGTGGACACTGCCTCCTTGGGTGCGAGTCCCTAAACCTGCGCAGGGTTGTGTCATGTATGGTTCACGGGCACCGGTGATATTATATATTATTGTATCAGTATTGATAGCATGGAAATTTATGATTTTGATATGGTAACTCAATTTGCTGTTATTATTTTTATCGATTTTGAGAGATCGGATTTGATACAGGTTATTCTGATGTTTGATAAATATGGAATGGTTTTGGACATGATTACTCTGTTTATGAAACTATTTGAAATAAACTGAATTCTGCGGATTTGTTTTTGAAAATCTGGTTAAGTTATGAATAGGGGATTGGAACCTACGGGCGAGTAGCTCACATCTACTCAATTAACATATTTCAGGTGATACTCGGGACGTTCCTGGACGTCAAGCTTGATAGGTGTTACTTCCTGAAGGATCTTTGGTTCTTTTTGGGTTGTATAGGTCTGTACAGTTGTATCTTCAGGATTTTGTTAAGTTATGTTCTGTTTATGTAAGCTGAAAGTTGAATTAGTGGTGATGTATTATATATTATGGATTATCTGGATTTGACTGCCAGGTTGGATTTGGTTGACCTTTTGACTGAAATTGTTTAGTCCCCGGGGGCATTTGAACGTATTTGATTGGTTCTTATTTATATTTTATTATTTTGTTTTCTTTGACTTTTCAAAAAGTTACAGCCCTATAAAAGGGTTGTGACAGTTTCTATAGTAATTGTGTTTCTACTACTGGGTTGCTTCTGTTTTATATAATTCACTTTTCGTTCCACTTTTGAGTATGTGCCGGTTTATCGATAAATCAGTGTATGATTTTGTTGTTCGAGCTTCAGTTGCCTAAGACTTGCAGTGAATGAGGAAAAAGTAGTTGTTAACTTGTTACTTTACCTTCCTTTCTTGTTTTATCTGTAGAGACATATTCGAAATTGAAAACCAGAATCTTTACATTGATTCTATTACAGCACCTGGTGGCAATTGATATATATTTAGGCATAATTAGGTACATAGGTTGGATATACCAGTCTATCAAAACATCATAGTGAAATATGTTTGTGAAGAATGTTCTTTTCTTCTTTTAACGAACTTGTTGCTCAAGAGTTGAAGAAAACATGCTAAATGCTTCTTAATCGCCTCTTATTTTCACCAGAGCAGAGTCTTATTACCTTTTGGTCATGTAAACTTTCTAAATTGAAAGGAAGTGTTCTGTGAAGGATCTTTTAAAAAAAATGTTCTTAGTTAATATTATTACTAAATTCACTCGGCGAAAGAGAGGGTTACAATTGTCATAAAGTGGGTAGTTTAAGTGTGAGAATCCTCAATCTTCTACTCTAGATGTAATTAGTTTTACACCAGGTAGTGTAACTGTAGTGTGGTCTTTTTGCTATTATGCTTAACGTTATGATTTATGCTTGATAGGCCACACCATCCTTGTTGCCTTCATCACAACCTGCTGACCCCTGTACCTGCTTGATCTTGTTCTTGTATTTGACCCATCGATGGCGGAGGAGTGGGTGTTGATGGTGACAGCACAGACACCGACCAATATAGCTGTCATTAAGTACTGGGGAAAGCGAGATGAAAACCTGATATTGCCGATCAATGACAGTATTAGTGTTACACTTGATCCGGATCACCTCTGTACCACCACCACTGTTGCTGTCAGTCCGTCTTTTGATCAGGATCGCATGTGGCTCAATGGCAAAGTAACCTCCACTGCTTCATACACGTTTATTATGTTGATTATCTTAGATGTTTCTAATTTATATTCTACGTTTTAATTAATCTACTTCTTGCTTTTGATTGGTTTTATCATTTAACTGCTTTGTTTCATTATAGTGTTTTTACAACAAGCAACTAGGTTGTGATACCTATTTGATCCAGTAACGATATATGACTTGAAAATATTGTTATTGATATTCTGATTCCTTTGTGCAGTAAGCTGTTTATTTGTTTTGGTTTTGTAATTATAGGAAATGTCTCTTTCTGGAGGGAGGTACCAAAATTGTTTGAGGGAGATCCATAATCGTGCTTGTGATTTTTAGGATAAGGAAAAAGGTATTGAGATTGAAAAGAAAGATTGGGATAAATTGCACTTACACATTGCCTCCTATAATAATTTTCCTACGGCTGCTGGATTGGCTTCTTCTGCTGCTGGTTTTGCTTGTCTTGGTAATCCAAATATTTATGTGTATTTATTTTGTTTTATTTCTATATCAACTGTTTATTTTAAGGATTACAGATTATTGATCTACGTGACCATTCAAACGAATTCAGTTTTTGCCCTGGCAAAGCTGATGAATACAAAAGAAGATCAGAGCCAACTTTCTGCTATAGCTAGGTATTATATGACTTCTTCAGTTGATGCATATTTCTGGCACAAATCTTTGATTTCCTGGTGTGCTGGGTCTTAGTATCGTTGATACAGCTTTTTCTTTATGATCTATTTTAATAACTTGTTAAACATTATGGTCATTATGAGGCGCCTATATTAACTTCTGTTGGACTTGCATAGAGCAGGGGTTTAAGAATGCTTTTGTAACATATATTCTGTTTGTTTGTCTAGGCAAGGTTCAGGCAGTGCTTGTCGCAGTCTGTTTGGAGGATTTGTTAAGTGGAAGATGGGCAAAGTGAGATTGTTGTTTTGATTAGTTGTCAATTCTTAAATAATGAAAAATATTATTTGTTTTACTAATATTTTTTTTCCTCAAGGATGAGAAAGGAAGTGATAGCTTGGCAGTTCAACTTGTAGACGAGGAGCACTGGAACGAACTTGTCATTCTTATTGCTGTGGTAGATACTTATTTTTTTGATTCATGAGTTTATAATTCCACTAAGCAGGCTACCGATTGCTCCATTAAGATGTGCATGGTAACATTAAATATCAGAAATTTTGTGCTAAAGTTGTCACATCAATTCCTGTCCTCATCTTACCTGGGATTTTGGAACTATGAACTTGTCAGAAGTGTAAAATTAAATGGACCCCTTTTATGATTCAATGATGTGCCATGCAATTAATTGGAAGATTTTCATTGTTGGCTAAACAAAGATCTGATTGTGATCTGAGATAGATCCATTCAGCAGATTTAAGGATTATGCTTATGTTTTAATGGGGCTGCAAAGTACATACTACAGAAAATAATTATGAATCACTTGTATATACATGTGTGTTTATACATTCAATATGTGATGGCATATATTACTATAATAACTTGTTTAGTGGAATTACTACGAACATTTATTAGTGTTAGATCCCTAATACACCATTGTGTTTTGCTAATCATTTTTTTTAATGATTTATTCATTTAAGGTGAGTTCAAGGCAGAAGGAAACAAGTAGCACTACTGGGATGCGTGAGAGTGTTGAGACAAGTTTGCTTTTAAAACACAGAGCTGAGGTACATATTGGTTTGCTGAATCTAAATTATACTTAAGCTAGCTTTTACTTGAAATGATGGTTTTGAAGTCGGAAAAACAGCTGGTAAATAATTGCAAAACCATTTCCTGAAATTATTTAGAATATCACCAACTGAAGCTTCTTACTATTTATGAGAGGATTAGTTTTGTTCATTATATTCTCTCTCATTTTATAATCATGATGGCATATTATATATTCTGGTTTGACTATGATAGGAAGTTGTACCAAAACGCATAGTGAAAATGGAAGAAGCCATAAACAATCGCGATTTTTCATCTTTTGCACAATTGGCTTGTGCTGACAGCAATCAATTTCATGCGGTCTGCTTGGACTCGAGTCCCCCTATATTCTACATGAATGATACATCACACAGGTCAGTTAACTTCTCATTTCATTTTATTTTATTTATTTGTTTTTCAGCATCCTCATATTTGTTTAAAATAATTTGGGTACTGGTTCCAGGATAATCAACTATGTGGAAAAGTGGAATCGGTCTGAGGAATCACCTCAAGTTTGTTTATATTCTCATCTTCTTTTTGGAGATTTATTTGTAAGGGTTAGGCTACTTTACCTTATTGGTAAAGTCACCACTCAACTACAACAATTGCATTGGTTTTACCTAGTTTAAAAAATTCACGCGGTAAGTCCAATAATTGTAAATTGAGTGATAATCTTACCCTCATCAGTATGATAACAGAATACTTATTTAAATTGTCTATATTTTCTGCAAATAGTCATTTTGTTGTTTTATTATTAGCCAACTCGATTTATTACTACTTTTGAGTATTCTACTTCTGTTCTCTTCACCTTCTTCTTTCTTCCTTTAATTACTTACTGAAAAACATATATCTAGCATGCATATCTACCGCTGCTATTTTCATAACTAGCACAATTATAGCTCTATTAAGTCAGATATGGTTGCAGCATTTATTCATTGCATATTATGTACAACTACTAGGAATTTTGGTAGATTTTCCGTAAATTTTCTGCAAAGATGTGATAATTCCACAATTGGAACTATCACTCAAAGTAACTGAAGTTTCAGAATCCAAAATGCCAGTAACGTGCCTAATGTATTGATAGGTGGCATACACTTTCGATGCCGGACCGAATGCAGTCATGATCGCACGCAATAGAAAGGTTGCTGCCCAATTGCTTCAAAGGATGCTTTTCTACTTCCCGCCGAATTCTGATACAGATTTGAACAGGTAACTCTTCTCAATGTTTATGTTTCAGTTGGTTCATCTACAGAAGTATGAGATATCATTCTTTCGATCTTCTCTAGTTATGTTCTTGGTGATAAGTCAATACTGAGTGATGCTGGGATCGGAGGACTGAAAGATGTGGAAGCATTACCAGTTCCTCCCGAAATCAATACCACAGCAGCCCTGAAATACCAAGGAGATGTTAGTTATTTTATTTGTACAAGACCTGGAAGAGGTCCAGTGTTGGTTTCTGATGATAGCAAGTCTCTTCTCAGCCCAGAAACCGGGTTGCCTAAGTGAGTTAAGAGTGTATTGCTTTGATCCATGCTCGATATGTGAATCGTGTTCTCACTAAGCCACTCCGTTGTATTACAGTATAATAATGTGCTATTTTTATGCATGCAATGTTGTACTCTTCCTTAAATTGAAGCTTAGAGCCTTAGAATAAATAAATGTTTTTATATTCTAAGCTATCAATTTTGTTTAACGTTGTTATGCGGTCTCAGTTCTACTCTACTTTCAAAACTATCGAAGTATTTTTATTGGAATATTGACCCGCAGTAATTTTATATTTTTGAGATTCCGTAATAAATCTAAAAAGAAAAAGTTACAGTACAGATTCTTTGTAATCACTAAAAAGTACTGTCAATATTAGAGAGTACAGTGAAGCTCAGATCTCCGCTATCACTAAAAATGGCGGCTCTACATCATCTACTACTAATCGCAACCACAGCGATTCTACTCTCGTCATCTTATTCTTCAACAAAAGAAGAAGAAGCCGCAATCGATCTATTCAAACAATATCTGAGGTTCAAAACAGCTCACCCAAATCCCAATTACACAGCTCCAGTTTCCTTCCTTATATCCCAAGCTACCTCCATCGGCCTCCAATTCAAAACCCTAGAATTCGTCCCAGGAAAACCCGTCTTGCTCCTCACCTGGCCTGGTTCTGATCCTACTCTCCCCTCAATACTCTTCAACTCCCATCTCGACTCCGTCCCCGCCGAATCCCAATTCTGGCACCACCCTCCCTTCTCCGCCTTCCACTCCGAAACCGGCAACATCTACGCCCGCGGCGCTCAGGATGACAAGTGTATTTCTATTCAGTACCTTCTGGCTATTCGCAACTTGAAGGTTGTTGAAGGGTTCAAGCCGATTCGTACTGTTCATGTGCTGTATGTTCCTGAGGAGGAAATTGGAGGATTTGATGGTATGGCGAAATTTGTTGAATCTGATGAGTTTCGTGAATTGAATGTTGGATTTGTGATGGATGAAGGACAGGCTTCGACGACGGAGGAGTTTAGAGTGTTTTATGCGGATAGGACTCCTTGGCATATTGTTATTAGAGCTACTGGTGAGCCTGCGCATGGTTCTAAGATGTTTGATAATGGTGCGATGGAGAATTTGATGAAGAGTATTGAGGTTATTACTAGGTTTAGAGAGTCTCAATTTGACGTTGTTAAGGCTGGGAAAGCTGCGAATTCTGAAGTCATTTCAGTCAATCCTGTTTTTCTGAATTCTGGAATTCCGTCCCCTACTGTGAGTTTTTATTTGATTTTGATTTTTGTGCTTACTTGATAATCATGATGATTGGTGGTGGTATGTGTTTTCAATTTGTGCAGGGTTTTGTAATGAATATGCAACCATCTGAAGCTGAAGCTGGGTTTGATATTAGATTGCCTCCTACGGTGGAACCTGAACATGTCAGGAAGAGAATTGCCGAGGAATGGGCACCTGCTTTTAGGAACATGAGCTATCAGGTAACCTTACCTTCTGTTTTGCTTAAGGACATTAGCCTGTCCTCTGTTTTCAATGGATGTTCCATGTGATGCTATGATCAGGAATCATAGTTAGTAGAGAACTTTGTGCTTAATTAATTAATTATATAATTGAATTGGAAATGAAAACCTGCTGACTATGCTATGAAGCAAGAAGTAGCAGTGCGTCCAAATGTAAATCTTTCTAATTTATTGGTTTCAGGATCAAAGTGATAAGTTAATTTGGATTTAAACTTTGCTTCTGTGTTTTTCAATTACAAAGATATATTTTACTTTCATAAAGAGCGACCTGTAAGTTTCGGTGGCAACTACAATAACAAATTCAAGCTTTTGATCTCAAATTTACCTAGGGTCAGCTCCTATATGAATTTTCCAATTCCTTCCACCCTGTTTTGGCTTTGGAAAGATCATGCTCAAGTTTTAGATTTGGAAAATCACTTCTAGCTACACCTTCCTGAGTCGGACCCGATATACCTCTACCTCACTTCTGTAAAGGACCATGTTACTTAGATGTGCCCGTACCACCTTAACCATCCCTCATGCATGTCCTCTTCTATTGGTGCTACACCAAGCTTAATATGAACAGTATCATTTCATATAGAGTACAATCTCATATGATCACTTATGCATTGTAACATACTCATCTCTCCCACATTTAACTTGTGCTAGTACTGCATCTTTACTCCCCTGCACTCACTACCATACAACATAGCAAGATGCGCAGGATAGAATTTTCACTTTTTCACTTCAGCTATCCTATCCTACTTTGATCATGTGCTTGACATCCTCATCTATATACCCTTCACAATGCATGTTCTACCCATGATGTCTTAATTTCCTAGAAGCTCTTATTTCTGCACCATCTAAAGAAACATTATCACTTGATCACTATCGCTCCCAAACTGGCAATGTATGTACTCAGTCTTCATTATACTTATTTTAAATGTTTTTAATGCTTAGGTTTTTCTCGGTGATTCTCTCTAAGATTCTATAAGTTTCAGTAGTATATGAACTGATTTAGATATGTTGTTTAGGTTTAATGAAACAGTAGGTGCTTATGCCAGTGTGTTCATACAAAGTTAAGCTTCACATATGTGACAAGCACTCCTTT
Source organism: Cardiospermum halicacabum (assembly GCA_031304145.1). Taxonomy (NCBI): domain Eukaryota; kingdom Viridiplantae; phylum Streptophyta; class Magnoliopsida; order Sapindales; family Sapindaceae; genus Cardiospermum; species Cardiospermum halicacabum. The sequence goes on from CM062394.1 coordinate 3,472,734, forward strand.
AGGAATTGTCTACTCTAGTAGATTCTTCTTTACAGACGCCAAAAATGCCTTTGTTATCAGTAGCGGCTGGCTGCATGTCACTAGGATGTCTGAGCTTTTGTTATTTACCATTCATTTCACCAGTGTTTTCAATTTATTAGGATTTTTCACTCTCTGGAGCTAAATTTGTTCCAGATCTAGATTAAGTAAAGTATACCAGAATCACTGTTAGTTTCCTCTTCAAAATATGTTATCGGTTTTTTCTACTTAAATTGTTTGGAACAGATAACAGTGATAAACAGCACTTTTTCCGTTAAGTTATTTGCATAGCTGCGCTTCAATTAGGTCAGGAATCTCGACAGTAATAATCACAGTCTCATGGACATGTTAGTGTATTATAATTATTCAGTTACAAATAATAGAAACATCATTTTTTTTGAAATAGTAGTACCTTGGTGATTGAACTTTCAGATAGTAGAGAAAGGAAAACTAAGAGACTCCCTGGGACGTCCTTTAATGACCATGACAAATGATTCCAATCCATGGTGGCCTGTGTTCAACTATGCAATCACAGCAGCAGGAGCAAAACTTCAAAAGCCTGAAATTTTGGCTTCAACAACAGATGCAAGATTCATGCGATATTTCGGAATCCCCACTCTTGGTTTTTCCCCCATGTCTAATACCCCAATCTTGCTACATGACCATAATGAGGTTATATATCTATACTCCATCTAATATTACTCTGTCAATAGCACCCATTGCCGACTCCCTTACCCTGGCTTGTTTTCTTTTCCATCTTGCAGTTCCTGAATGATAGGGTGTTCTTGAAGGGAATCAAAATATATAAATCTATAATCAGTTCGTTGAGTTCTTTCGTGGAGCCACCTCACTAGACCAACACAATTGGCTATATCTATGGAGAGGATGATATCTATCATCTGCTGAAGTTTATAAATACACCCCATCCTCCTACCAAATTTGTAGAGTATCCATATTTGTATAATGCTTCAGTTCAGTAGTCATTAATGATCTCTAATAAAGCTACCATTGTTGTGGATAACACCACCAGGTTCATGATCTTCCATGAATTAATGGGATTAGGTTGACAAATTGTGAAATGTCAACATGGAGACACAATCTTTTCCCTCCTAAAACAAACTCGTTAGACCAATTCCAATATGTTAAAGAATCTTTTCCAATATTCAGTGACAAGGAAATCTCTTCTTTACCTGATTCGTTAGTTGTTGAAACTGAACATCATCCTTAAATACCCTACTTAAATGCCTTCCATGTTTGGTCTGTTTAGTATCAAATTGAATACATATATCTAAAAAATAAAATTGCAACTGAACACGATGTATCTTGCGAAACAATTCAAAAATCTTAAAGATAAATAAGGAAAATCTGTAGTGGGCCTAGTGGTATATGTACAATCGGTTTCTTATGTAATAAGTACAAATGAGTGACTCGTGTGGTTGGAATGGGGCATTGAAGTCAAACTCTGATTGTCGTCATGTCAATGCAATTAACTACAGAAGAAAAACAACTGTATTCCAAAGATAACGTGAGCCATTGATATCGATATGGTAGTTGTTGTTTATTGGTATATTCTCATGAACATTATATTTCGTGGAAGTGTCTCTTCTCTGGGAAGAGAGAGAGAAAACTAATAGGAGGAGGAGGATTTAATTCTGATGGATCTCTTTGCCTCTCCATCCTCCAGCATACTTCTATCTTCCTTTGCACTTTCCTCCATCCTGTGTATTTATTACACTAAATGACAAAATAAATAAAAAATAAAAAATTATATATTTTTAAAATCAAAATTTATTTGGTTATTTTATTCCTAGAATAAAGTTGCAATGCTAATTTCTAAATGAACTAGAGTAATCACATTATTCTTTCTACTAATAAAAATATTGATAAAATTATTTATTTTTTAATTATAAATTTTATTCTGCTTATAAAATTGTATTTTTAAACAAACATAGCATAAAAAAGGATAACATAATATTTAAAATTAAGAAATTAATCAAATTAGAATCAAAATTAAATAATATATTTTATGCCGTAATATCATATATATAAATATATAAAATAAATAATATATTTTATTGTAAATTACTCATATGTGCTAACTTTTTATTTTACAAAATTTCATTTGAAATTATAAATTAATTTTGAAAAAATTATAAACTATTTCATTTAAGTTTACAAAAACTGTATTTTTAAAATTATTTTAAAATAAAGTTGTGAAAAATTATTTGTAATTTTTTTGGAAAATAGAATTATTTTTATAAATTTTTAAATTTATAAATTTACATCAAATTTATAAGGTCTAAAAATAATGGTTGTTATATTTTACTACAAATTTAAATTGGTAAAATTATATATATAAATTTTAATTAAGGCCATTGCTAAATCCCACATGCCAATTTCTTAATACCACATCCTTAGTCCAAAAATACCCTTTTACATAATTTAAAATTTAAATATTTAAATAAGTTTATATTTATCTTTTATTTATTTTTGTCTTTTTATTTTATTTTATTTATTTATATTTTATTTTTTTATATTTATATTTTATTCCAATACTTTTATATTTTAATTTTATTTTCTTCATCTTTAAATTTTAATTTAATTTAATTTTTATTTTTTATTATAATTTGATTTCCTTTTTTAATTAGGATTATAATTTAGAATATATATATATATTAATATAAATAAAAATAATAAGTTTATATTTTCTTTATCGTCCTTTTTCAAGGTTCTCTTCCAAATTCGACATTCTACTGATAAAAGGTACGTTTTTTATTTAAAAAAATTATTAGTATTAATTTGTTTAATATATTTCTTCTACGTAATAGTGTTGCATTGCAAAACCACTAAAAAAAATTGATGTTATTATTAAATTTATTTGATATATTTATCCAACGTTTTAGAATTTATAAATAAATTCTTTAAATATTTATATTTATAATACTCCAAATCAAAATAGATAATCTGTTGATGGGTGACGATTAATCAATTTTTGAATCAGATAAAAAATAGGTATGTAATCTAACACTAATTATAATAATAATTATTATTATTAAAATAAAAATTAAATAATATAAAGATTAAATTAATAAAATAAAAATTAAATAATATAAAGTCAATAATATATTAAAATAATAGTTATTACAGTAAAATAAGAATTTAAAAATAATATAAGATATAATATTAAAATATAATAATTATCAATTAAATTTAAAAGTTGAAGGATATTTTTGAGATTTAGCTCGAATTTTATGTGTAGTTTAACAATTGTGGCGTGAGATTTAGCAATCCTGTTAATTAATATGTGAATCTCTTTATACAAATTTTAAATTTATATTATTTAAATATAATATATATTAATAAAATTTATAAAAGTTTTGAATTGATTTTAAAATTTCTAAACTATAGATATATTTTTAAATTTTATTTTAAGAATGAAATTGAGATACTTCAATCTTCATCCATATAAGATTTAATTTGAGTTTTAAATATAGATGGAGGTGGCAGGACAGCTACCCTCCAAATACGGAGCCCAAATCATAAAAGGATGACACTTTTCATTAATAAGGCAAGTACGGAAGTTGATGGGTACGGTGCCAGTTATCAAATTTAGATATGTCTATTCCATATCATATCACTTCACTCTACAACTATTGTAATACTTCTGGTTTTTTTTTTTATGTGCTACACTTTCTATTTGCACACTATTCGAGACCTAATTTTAACGGTAAATATCTTTAATTTTATATAATTAAAAATTATAAAAATTTTATATTTAAAAAGTAGACATTAAAATGAATAAAACAAGATCCCACTTGAATATATTTTTCTTTATACGTAAGTAACAATATAAAAAACAAAATTAATGAATGAATAGTAAATAATATTTAAGTGTAGAAAAAAAAAAGCGGAGGAAGTATGAGATAGATCTTCTTGCATGTATGCATCCATGCATGCATGTTTCATCAATCTCCATTTTGTTTCATTCTCAAGTAAGGTATGGGTGTTTATCAAAATGCAATCACCTGCTACTATAATGACACTGTATTTTCAATGATCAACATTTCAAATAGGTAGTACAGTAAATTGTTAGAATAATTTATAAAATAATTACTGAATTAGCAGTTGAATTTAGTGGTCAATATCAATTTAAATTTATAAATTAGTGATTATACATCAAAGTATATATAAGTACAGATAGAATTGTAATGATATTGAGAATTACTTATAATAACTATCATAAACTCTATTTTAAAACCGTGTTTACACGGTAAATATTATTTTATAAACTATTGTTAAATAAGTATTTTTAAAAAATATAAATTCAGAATTAATCACTATTTTAAATAATAATCAACTGAATGCATTTAAAATTTCAATGCATTCTCTTTAATTACATTTTTGTGAAAAAATAAAATAAATTTATTAGTAATTTCTATTAACTGATTATGTATTTGGTATAAATATACTCAATTTAGGGACTGATTTGACATCTTCAATAAGACTTATAAAAAGACGAGTTAGTACCTTAAAATTTTTCAGTAAAATGATATACATACTTTGTTGAAGTAGTCGGTGATTTATTACAACTGAGACAAGTATTGATAGTTAAAAGGTAAAACAAATATGCATAAGATAATGAAATAAAGATAGAAAAATAAGTTATAATGTTTTACATGGAATCCCAATGTGAGAAAAAATCATGGTCACCGAGGCGACGAGAGACCAATTCATGATGAAATAATAAGTCGACAATTACAGTCGAAATACTACTACCTAACTCTCCAACCCCATTACTTTGGTTATAGTCTCACACACAAACTCTCCTCAAGTAGTTTTGACATGATAGTAGGATTTGATCCTAAAATTTAAGATCTCCATGGTCTCCAGACTCCTATTAGGTGCCCCCTAAACCTAACCAACCAGATCTACATTGTTCTTTCAACATACCTAATAATAGATACAAGTATCATATTTATAACACTAGATTACTCAATCACAAATAAATCCTAAACTATTAAGGAAGCATTTTTCCTATTTAGGATTATCGAGAATCTCTCTTCTAATTAGAATCCAATTTAGAATATATTATTCTTAATCAACCATTAAACTTCAAAATAACCTTCAAGTCATCTCCAAATTATTAAACCCTTCAGCTTCCCAAATTTCCACAAAATCACCCATACCACAAATTTTCGCTACTTGCTATCAACAGCCTTTTTTGGAGGGCATGTGGGCTACAAATTATATGTTGTTAAATTTGTCCCAATCTAAGATTTCTAGTGATATTTTATCTACCCAAATCGTTATTTGTTTGTCCCTCCAAAATAGTAATAGATACAATAATATATCCACATTTCTCGTCATATTCCAACAATCCTCCCCTTAGGAGATTTCTCTTTGTCTTTTACCAATGATCACAGCTTAAAACAAAGTCATCATATCCCACCATAAAGGTATATTTACTCAATTAGAATCTATCCTAAGATCAACCACAGGAACCATCAATATAAGAATTTTTTTTTCCTCAGCACATGTTGAAACACATGCTGAATTAACGACGGTGTAGTTCCCTTCATTAGCTTTAAGGAAACTCATCGACTAACTACATACTTTCTACCACCCCTACGTCTATGCTAACATTATGCTACTATTCCCTTCATTATTTGAGAATTACAGTCGAAACTTAATCATTTATACTACTATTGCAGACCAGGTTTCGGTAACACTCATGGATAATTTTTTATTAGCTTTGACTTTTTTTTCCTCGCACAACCAACTCCAAAACTCTATTTGAGAAACCAAATTTGTCTTGTTAAAACTTTTAAAGACTCTAGATGATTTATCATTTCTTCAAAACCTTTAACTTTCATCTTAACTAAACCCATGATAAAATAGATTATTTCGGCTAAGTGTGCAGAGTCTCTTTCGTTCAATCAAATAGATTATTTATTGGGGATGTCCTCAAATTTCTCGGAAAAAATATGTTAGGATAATCAATTTTCATATATTTATAGCCCGAATCCTACTTGTACATGCAAGTGGGAGCGTTGGAGTTGTTATGACAGCTGATCAATTACTATGACAGTTAGATGACAACTACTTATTTAAAAGTTTTTAGCAGCTTATCTTCTCCTAGAGGCCCAAGTTTAGTCGACCTAAACCTACACATACGTCGATTGTAAATCAAACTTTACAATGGATTGAATTCGTTCGACTACAAGAACCTTCAATTTTTGATCGGATAAAATTATCCTGAACTGAACCATAGCCCTCAACGCTACCAAATGACAATAGTTAGGACCTACAACTCTTCATCCGCGATCTAGCCGCCTTCCAAAAAAGACTAATACCCTACAGCCTAGTTTGGAACTATCACATTTATCCAATAATTAATAGTTGCTATAAAAATTAAACAATTAAATATCAACTAATTTAACTATTCGAAATGCTTATATAATAGCGGATAGTTTTTTATCATTTTGTAGTTGGATTTTATGATGCAAAACTTTTTAGTATGTCTAAATATTTTGATATGAAGTTTTTTTAAAAAAATAATAATAGATTATTTACTTAAGGTTTATTTGAATTTATCCAAATAAACCCGTAAATAATAAAATACTATCTCTTCACATAATGTTAATGATAATGACACAAAAGAATCAACACCAAAAAAGACAACTAAATTGATATTATATGGAGTCACGCGGTTTCTAGTTTTTACAGATCAGCTGCCCACTCGATATATAACGACAAAACTCAAAATCAAGTAACCATTTACACTAATTATTTTTTAAACCATTCATAACTCAAAACATAAATAAAACTCAGTCTTCAAACTCATAATAAGTACTCTACATTAGTCAACCAAAATGTGCAATCACCAACCATATAAATGAAATTTCCTACAATCTTCCATCAAACAAAGTCCTTGGTTTCTGACATAAATTAGAAATACAAGTGTGGCTACAACATGTGAAGAGAAAGAGAAACACAATGTATAATTAAATAAAAAAATAAAAATAAAAATAATTGAATGCTTTTTATTGTACTGACACACACACCTGATAGAATAATAATATCATCATAGTAATGCTGAGAACAATCAATTAATACAATACGATTACTACTTGGTATTTGTGTTTGTGTTTATGTTTATGTAAGGAAGTTGACTCTAGTACGGATTGACGACATTATTCTTTTTTCACACTCATATTTTATATATTTTTATTGGGGTTTGTAATGTGTTTAAATTAATTAAAATAAATAATTGTGATAATATGTGAACATACAGAACAGCTGTTATTTGTTGTAAAATTGGTTCGCCATTTTGGAATTTCATTTATGGTCTTACTCGGGAAAAAAGATGTTGTAGTATTTGACTTTTGATTGTATAGTATTAGTAGTAGTTGTAAGTTTTGAATTTACATTTATGGGATAGGGTTAAGTTGGTGTACCATTTTCACCACTTGCTCTAGTTATAATTAATATCTGATTTTGACTGGATACTAACACAGTAATATCTAAATTTTTATTTGCATTTATTTGGTCAATAGTAAAAGTAGAGGATGGGAAGAATAATATGATATTGAGTTTATTGTAATCAAATTATAAGGATGAGAATGGGGTTTTGCAACTAGCTTATTTGCTGAGAAAATAATCTATTGATCAATTTAATAACTATTATATTTTTCATCTAAATAATATATTTAACAATTTAAAAAATAAATTTTAGAATAAAATTCAAATATTTATATATAAATATAAAAAAATAATTATATTAAAAAAACACTATTAAATTTAATTTGAAAACCATTTCGAATATCTTTCACAAATTCTAATTAAAACGTTAAATACTATAACAAATATTTATTTTTAAAAAAAAAAGTTAATTTAGAATCTACACACTATTAAAACCTAATTGGTAATCTTTACCCACTCCGCCACATCACACCTAATTGCTATCATTTTATTATTACATCTATAATAACATTAAAATAGTGAGAGACCTGACTTATTCGAATCTCAAACGTATTAGAAATTACTTCATTATTATTATTATTATTATTTTTAAATTGATGCTTTCACAAATTTCACCTTTTAAGTGCTTTTCAATCGGTCTCCATTTCTTCTATGGAGATCTTCTCAAATTTCAATTTCAAGAATTGATAAAATTTAACGAATTCATTAACTCGATACTAACATCTTTCTAACAATACTGAACTCATCAAGGAAATAGATTCTCTTGTCTTATATATTTTACAACTAAGACTCCTGTACAATTTTAATCTCTTCATATGATAAGACTTTACTTCAAACTCGTTGTGAGATAAGAATTTTCTTCGACTTTAAAATATACCCATCTTCATCATAGATTTATGGTGCCAAATAACATTCTTATTCTTATAATTCTCATTCTTTTAATCTAGAAAGTGTTGTTGTCGACAAACATCTTCATCAAAATTTTTTAATTTTTAAAATCACTCTCGATTTGGGTTATGCTATGGCAACCAAAATCCAAAATCTATCCACTAGACGATTCATTCCTTGAGGTTATTCAAACTCACATTTTGACTCCAACCTTATTTTATTCATGGTTATTCTCCAAGTTAATGATGCTTGTTTTTTAATGCCCATTTTCCCCTGTTATACTAAAACTTCTCAATATTTTTGTACATTCTCATCTCTATTTTCTTTACCATTAGTGCTTCTTATTCATATGCGTGGTAAATATTGTAACGCATGACTCGACTCTAGTGGGTTAGATATTTGAGGTACAAAACACCATATCGCCAGGTAGACATCCATATGTATATGCTAAGACTACCGTTTCACTTTATGTACGAAACTTCATTCACAATCACGTATATTTTGAAATCAGATTTCATAGGTAATATATGTAATAAAAAATTCAATATCATTAGTAGCAGAAAATGCTTCATTTAAATTAAGAACATCAAATTTAAAACTTTATACATCTACTAGTCCAACTCAATTATACGAGAGTAATGTGTTAAGTTGAATTTCAGCTCCTTACTTAGACAAAACTGGTAAGGAAATTGAAAAAAGAATGACTTAACTAGAATAATACTTTACCAAATAAATAAATAATGAAAATATCCATGTATATATCGAAGGGTACTCCAAGTCCGCTCAACAGTTCAATGTATTACTCTATTTATATTTTTTATGTAGAGGAAGAAAAAGAAAATAAAAACAATAAAGGACTAGACTATCGTATGTCTGATTTGCATATTCATACACTAACAAGAATAGAAGACGGAATATGAACTTACCATTCGCATAGAAACATGCATATATAAGAATTCTATTAGAATGCCACTAATATTTCCTTATTTCATAGAAGTAATCCAAGAAAATCAATTTCTATAATTTACAACTAGTTTATACTTAACTAAGTCAAGTGGTTATGTTGTATTAACCCTTTACTTCCAAATTAGGCAATTAAGGGCTAAACCTAAGTTACTTACCAGTTGCATATAAGTAATGTCAATAAACCTCCATAATTTGAGAGAATTATTTGGATCTGTTCGTGATAATATTCTTGACATGATTTCATTCATCACAGAATACTTTGACCATTTTCCAAACATAATAGAATGGTACAATAAGTTTGTCGATTTAAGAAATCTCATTTGTCTATCAACATTCACTAGGTTTCTCCTTATCTGTGAAATTCCCTTCATAGAATAGGAGATCTTTAACTTCATATTCCATATGCTACAGTAATTTGTTTTGTCGAATTTCTACACCTCAAAACTTTATCGCATTTACAATCTTCTACCTCAAAGAACATATTGCATTCCCTTTTCTAGATTCAGATGTTTTATTTTTCTTCAACATTTTGTTGTTATCGTTATCCGAACCAAAACTCTGAAACTCAGTTGTTAGGATTTTGGGTAACAAATTCAATAATCAAAATGAAAAGAAAAAAAAACACACCAACAATATATTATGGTTAGCAAATTGCTTAATCCATGGAAACCAACAACTATTGAAATCGAAACATTCTTATAAACAATTTTAAGAATTTATTTTGAATAGCTCTTATCGATCCATCAAATAATCGTATTCAAACAATCAAACTAGTTAATGAACAAGTAACTCAACTCATAGACCTCATATACTCTCAAACAATATTGTATATTATACTCCAAACTCGAAATATATCCTATATTTATAATTAACATAAATTCTCATTACTATGAGAGTATTTAAATTGATTAAAAAAATGTCTAAGGAAAACCAAAAACCAAATTAAAATAAAAAATAAATCCTTATCAAATATGAAAAATAATTTAAAAATAAACCTAACCTCCAAATAAAATTTATTTAAAAAAAAAATTTGTGATTCAAAACAATTCTAACAATTTCATGCCATGGCTAATCAATTAGTCTTGCATATATATATATATATATATAATATATATATATATATATATATATATATACTAGTATAGAGGCCCGTGCGAGACGCACAGTCATAATTTTTATTTTTAAAATAATAAAAAATAAATATATAAAAATTACAAATAAATTTTAAAAAATATTTTTTTTCACATAAAAATCTAATACTATCGGTCAAATTCGCCCGCATTTGATATGGATATAGTTATTAAATTTAATACCCGTGCAGACTTTTTTTTTTTTAGAAAAACAAAAAAATAAAATATATGATATCTATTCTATTCTTGAAAAAAAATCGTAACACAAGTCAAATAAAATATGTAAATATCAAAACTTTCGTAAAAATAATTATTAAAATAACATTATTATAAAGTTACCTAAAAGTTTACATATTCAAATTCAACAATTTACCATTAATTTATTTTAAATCTTTATTAATTTTTATTTTTCAAAATTATTGATCAATTAAAAAAAATAAAATATTAAAATTATTATTATTATTATTATAATTTCTTCAATAAAATAAAATCTATTTAATATTTAATAAATTTTAAATTCAAACTCATTTTTGACTTCAAAACAATCTTAAATGTCAATTTAAATTAAATCAAAATATAAATATATAGATAATGATTATAATAAGTTAATATAGAATTAGATAAGGATAAAAATGAGAAAAAAAAATTATACATTAGATGAAAAGTATTTTTGACACATATATATATTTCTTTAAGAGCATGAAAATTACTATTGTAATGATATTACTATTTCTCCTTTTTCACAACTGAACATACCAAAATATATAATCATATATATTAAATTTCTATGGAATTGATTGAACACAAAAATTTTCTTATTTTTCTGATAATATCTACATTTGAAAGGTTTTTTTTAATGATTTTTTATGATATATAAATAAAAATTAGATTTCTTGTGATTAATGTGATGTTTTAAAATAGAAATAAAAATATATAAAATTTAGAGTTTGTGGGCACTCTCAAAATTTATTATTTTTCAAAATTTGAAATCACAATATATTTGATTATTTCAATAAAATTAATAGCATTAAAAAATGAAACCAATTGAAAATTGAAATAAATGTAACATTTACTATAGTAATACTTATTCAATTTATTTATTTAGTTTTAAAATAAATATATAAGATTTATTAATTATTGAAATATATAAAATAATAAATTTTTATCCTTATGAATTTCATCTCACTTGATAGATAAGAGTGAATAAAAAAAATGAATGCCTCTATATATTTTAAAATATTAATAAAAATAAATAAATTAAGATTCGAAATGTTTAAATAGTTGTATATCTTTCAAATTTTAATATATATACATATATAATATGTTTCACAAGTGATAATATACATTATTTATTTATTAAAAAATAAAAAATAAATATATTTAATAAATATTTATTTAAAAAATAGAATATAAATTTATTTAATAAAATATATATTTATTGATACTACTATTATTAATAAATATATATATTTTTTATGATTTGTAAAAAAAATTCTTGAAATATTATAATTCATATTAATAAAGAAGGACAAAATAAATAAATTACTATAAAATAAAAAAGAAAAAAAAGTTGTGAATTCACCTGCTTCTAACTTAGAGCGTATATATAATTTCTTAAAGGAAAAATTATATAAAATAAACCAAATAAAGTTTAAAAATTCAAAACTAAACCAATGGAAGTTTATTTATGTTTTTGAACCACTTAAACTTTGATTTTCAAAAATAGACCATCACATATGTGAAGGTCTTTTTTACAGATTACCTTCACACATTCACAGATTAGTGTAAAAGATCTTCACATAATAATAAAATGGTCAATTTGGTTCATTTTTTAAAAGTGAAAGTTTGAAAGATTATTTTTGTAAAATTTTTAAAGTTGGACTATATGATGTAAATAAAAGTTATAAAATAACAAAAATGAAAATAACTCTTTTTTAAAATAAAATTCATACGCATTTTGATGGTTAGTTATAAACTATTTAATAATTAACACCTAGTAGCTGTTAATATAATTTAACCGTAGATAACAATGCTACTAAACCTATCTATTTATAATTTTTTTTTTCAATTGACAATTCTGCCATTCAATTTTTATAGTAATTTTAATATATTAAGAAAATTTGTTTATCCGTTTGTTTTTAAATGATAACAATATTAAAATAAATGATAATTTTTTCATTTTACAATTTTATTCTTTTTGAAATTCTCTTTATTTTTATAATAATTTTATATATTGATATTTAAATGAATTTATTTTTTTTATTTTAATAATTAACTTAAATTTTTTTAATCTATATAAATATTTATCGAATTAAATTTTTTATAATTGAACTTAAATCTAGAGAATAATTAGTGTAAATAAAAAGAATCATTTACCATATGTAAATTAATATTTAATTTTTGGTAATTAATATAATATTTTGAAATAGAAATAAGATATATAATCAAATATCTCCGATAATCATCGTGAAATTATATAAATATTTGTTTTTGAAATTCAAAATATTTATCATTTTTATTAAATTTTGAAATCATGTGTTTAGAAATCAATTCAAATAATTTATATGTAAATCAAATGTTTTCCAAAAAATCAATATTATTCAAAGTTAAGTAAAACTTTGAGAATTAAAAATGGAAAATAAGAAATTATATATGAGATGATTTTTTTAAAATCGTAAAAATTACTATTGTAATGATATTACCATTTTTAATCTTTCACAACTTAACATACCAAACATATAGACATTAAATTTCAATGAAATTGGTTGAATACATTTTTTATCCTAATAATTTAATAGTATTGACATTTATCATGTATAAATTATATTAGATCTCTTATCATTAATGTGAAGTTCTAAAATAGAAAGAAGAGGTAGGTTTTTTTCATATATATTATTATTTTTTTATTATTATTTTTTAAATTCAAAATCACAACATATTTGATTATTCCAATAAATTGATTGAATTCCAAAAATAAATGTAGCATTCATGGTGGATCATTTATTCAATTTATTTCTTTAATTTTAAAAATACATATATAAGATTTTCAATTATTATAATATTTAAAACAATAAGTAATATATTTATGAATTTTTTCTTTTACTTATAGAAATGTGTAGATAGAAAATAATTGTGAATATTATTATATATTTTAAATTACTAATGAAATAAATTAAGTTTCAAAATATGGAAATATTTATGTACCTTTCCGGTGTATAAATTAATATCAAATTTATTCTCATTAAATGTGAAGTTCTAAGATAGAAATAAGAAATATACATCTCAAGTAGGGGTGGGAATAAGTCAGGCCAGGCTAGGCTTTTGGTTAAATAGGCCCGGCCTGTATTCTAATACTCTGGCCTGAGCCTGGCCTACAAGCCTATGATAGGCTTGTATTAGAGGCCTGGCCTGATCTGTTTAAAAGCCTGTTAGGCCTGACAGCCTGTTTAAAAGCCTATAAACAACTAGTTACATTTATAAATATAGTATTGGACTTTATATTTATAAACAAAATATTGGGTTTTAAATTTATAAATAAACATGTCAATAAATTTAATAAATAAATGTACATATAAATAATATATGGGCCGGCCTGTTAAGTTATAAAGGCTTTTATCATAGCCTGAGCCTAGCCTATTTAATTAAATAGACTTTTGAAAAAGTTTAAATCTAGCCTATTTATTAAATAGGCTAGGCCAGGCAAGGCTTTATGTAGGTTAGGCTGTAGGCCCCTGAAAGGCCGCCTGACCTATTCCCACCCCTACTCTCAAGTGTATAAATTAAAATTAGATTCATTCTCAATGTGAAGTTCTAAAATAAAAATAAGAAACGTAGGGTTTAGGGTTTTTTGATTAATTCAAAAATTAATTACTATAATGCGAAAAAAAATTGATTAATTATACAATTAAATTGTTAAATACACATCGGCTAAATTCACATTCACAGACTTCAACTATAAGCAGATACATAATAAATAAATAAAATACAAATCAAAATAGAAAATATAAAAAATAAATAAAATAAAGTATCGTGGCTCTACTACTGGGGTGAGTTGCATATGTGCTAGATGTCTGAAAAAAAATATATAAAATTGTAAATTAGGTTAAAATGTCATGAAATTTGAATAATCACAATAATATTATAGTAAAAAATTAAATAAAAATAAAAATTAAATAAAATACTTACCCGAGATATGTCTGAAAAGAATAAAGCTGGTAAAAGAAATACATAGAAGAAAAAAACAGAGAATTATAGTAGGAAAAAAAAAACAGAATGAACATACTTAAAGAATATATATATATATATTTATATATATATATAAACTTATTGGTAAAATTTTTGAAAATAATGGTAAAATCGAATGAAAACAAAATAATGTAGAAAAAAATAACAGAAACATAATGTAAAAAAAATAAAAAATTGAATCAAAATACTTACTTGAGAGATATTTTAGAATAATGAAATTATCTAAAAAAATAATATAAAAAATAATATAAAAAAATAATAGAATTATAAAAATAAAAATACTTAAAACTCAAAGATATATAAAAGAAATAGAGATACCTGCAAAAATAAGAACAAAATAGTAGAATGAATTTGTTCTTTTTATACAGTGATATCGTAATATAAAATAAATTAAAAATATAATATTATATTATTTTAAAATGGTAAATAAATATTTAAAATTTATATTCTTTATACCGGAAAAAAGATACAATATTATTATATAAAACGGAAATAAATATTAATAATTTATTAAATATATTTTTTCATTAAATATTTCAGAAACACGTGTCGATCCAAAAAATCGACAATTGTTGACTATTCATTAGTCTAGTGAAAAATAGGCGGGAAAAACAACGATTATTATATATATATATATATATATATATATAAAAGGTAATTTACGGTAGGTCTAATATCTCACGGATCGTCGCTATCTACTCCAACCTACCTCATTGATATTTCTAATCATATATATTTATGAAAGGTAATTTAAAATCTAAATGGTATTTATAATAGTAACAATTTTTTTTTACCTTACTAAATCGCTAAATGTGTCTGTTAATTTTAATCATTTAACCCTGATAAAATTTTATAAATGAACATGTTAAAATAATATTAATAATACATGAAACTCTGATAATTCTATTCACATTTTTGTTAAATTATTCAATCAAAAGATGTGATATACTCATGCTCAACGCAATCACGAGATTTGACTATCTCATATTATAAATCAAGTTGCAGATTTTATAATAGAAACATAACACACATAATCACATTGTACATTGAAATACATACAAAAATCACATTATAGCAGTAATAAGACATCAGCTCTTACATACACATTTACAATACTATTATTATGAGCACAAAAGGCAAGACAAGCATATATTGTTTGACCAAACATCATTTCATTGCACTTTGAGAAACACAAACGGTCATCAACTGCATGATAAAACCTTCTTAAATGTGCTGGAAAGTTGACAAAACACAAACCCATAACCACGTTATTGAAGTATGAACACACAACATAAGAATAAAGCGTGTGTGTATGTAATAAAAGCTGTTCATGATCACGATGCAGTATTATTATCATCAAGTGTCTGTATCTGTAGATAAAACCAGGTGCCTTTCATTTTTGCCCGTACATCGAATTTCTCAAATAAATACGAAATTAATTTAATTAAATAATTAAAAGTCTAAAAGTCATGGAGGCGTAAGTGATTGGTCATGAAAACGATTGAGAGATTGTCTGTATTGTTTAATTAATCGATATATACAAGTGAAGAAAGTGATGGATTTTGCATGAAATAGAGACCCATATTGACGCGGTTTTAAGACAGTGAAGCAACAGCTGTTTCATTGCATGTTATGTTATGTTATGTTCCCTTTCTTTTACCCACTGTTAATCCTACAATTTACTGCGGTAAATATTTTTTGAAAGAGATAGGGGTAGCTTGTGACTTAAGTCAGAGCGACTTTTGAAGAAGCTAGTTAGTTATTAAATAAATAGGACTAATATGCTTTATTTGCTGGTTTCTGATTGGTGCATATGGGGTTCCACAGTGGAAGATTCAAAGTTACTATCATATATTTAATTCATTGAAAAGAAATTTTTGACACTATCAAGCTGTCTCAAAAAAGTCTACTTTAGTGTTAACTCTTCAATACATTATAATGTTACATGACCCTTCACTACTTTTCTTACTAATAACAGTGGTGGAGATAAAATAGTTACTTGAGGAGCAAGTAGGTTGAGTGTGATTTTGACTGATTAAAATAAATAAAGTGAAAATTTAAAAAAATGGGCTTCTTAAAAGTTTAAAACATAATTATAGGGTTATTTTGAAAAACATATAAAAACAGACTTTTAAAAGTTTAGTTTTCACTCCATAGGTCAAGTTTCTCAAAATATTTCTGAAACTTTACAATTCATAGATGGTGTTCACAGTCTGTGAATTATGCTCACAGCTGTGATTGGCCTATGGAGTAAAAATCAAAGTTAAATTTTGTAAACTTTTTAAAAGTGACCTATAATTATATAGTAAATTTTTTAAGGTCTAAAAATGCAATGGACTCTAAATAAATGAGAAGAGATCTAAGTTATTGTCTGGTTTTAGTAATAAATCTGTCAGTTGGAGAAGAAAGCAAGAAACAACATTTTGTGAATAATATAAACTGAGAAATATCTGTCATCCATTTTCTTTATTCAAATTCAGAGATCTCTCTCTTTTTTACTTATAAAACCATCTATAAATACCACCACTACTCTCTCATATCTCTCCCACCTTCATTACTTGATTTCACAACACAACAAAACCAGAAAAAACAAAATAGGTTCATACAGAAGTAACAAACATACACAATGGTGAAGACAGAGGCAAAGATTGAAGCAGTGGAGACACCAAAGGTATCAACATCAATGAAGAAGAAGAAGAAGTACAAAGGAGTTAGAATGAGGAGCTGGGGATCATGGGTATCAGAAATAAGAGCACCAAATCAGAAGACAAGGATATGGTTAGGTTCATATTCAACAGCAGAAGCTGCAGCTAGAGCTTATGATGCTGCTCTGTTATGTCTTAAAGGCTCATCAGCCAATCTCAATTTTCCAAACTCATTGACTTCAACTAATTACATTGCTCCTGATTCTGTCATGTCTCCTAAATCAATCCAAAGAGTAGCTGCTGCTGCTGCCAATAACACCCCCACCAACACCTTTATTCCCCAAAATACCCCTGTTTCACCTCCCCTGCCTTCCTCTTCTTCTTCATCCTCTTCTTATTCCGCTTCAACTTCTTCTTCATTATCATCACCTTGTAATGAATACAATGATATTGATGACGTGTCGCTGATTGGATCGTCTTTTGAACCGATGATGTGGTTTGAGCAGATGTATAGTGATGTCTCTTTTGATTCATTATCAGTACTGCCACCTACTGATGATTTTTTAGAAGATGGAGGAGATATTCGTTTATGGAGCTTCTCATGAACTGGGCAAATTATATTATATTATATGATTCTTTTTTTTTTCTTGTTTTATTATTCATTGATTATATCTTCTACTTCTTCAATGGTTGTTGCTTGAAGATATTACTGACAATGACCTCTTAATTCATTATTTGAGGTAAAAAAAGAAAAAAAAAAAAAAAATGGAGGATCTTCACATGGAAGATGAGACATTTTTTTGGACTCTCTCCATGTGGGCTTTTTGTGTTTGTTTTTTCCAATATTATATTCTTGTTATATCAATCAAAGTTTGTGTCATATGTAATCATCAAATATTTTCAATTTACAATTCTAAAGGTTATAGAGTGATTTAGCATTAGATTTCAATGTCTGGAGATGGTGGAAAGTAGACCTTTTTATGGTAATGTGTCAGAGAAGTGTTAATGTGACTGGGAACAAACAACAGCAGAAAAGTGTGGAAACTTGAAACCATTTGCAGTGCTGTTTTCTAGATTAGATTATTAACTATTCAGTTGCCATAAATGACCCATATGTAATCTAAAGCAAGATCCAATAGTGGGTATATATTGTAATTTGTATCCTCTGCATATTTTGGTAGTATCAACAATTCCATTGTAACTTTCAACTTGTCTTGTATATGCACATGAACTGAATTAGTCCAAAACCATCATATACATGATGGCTTGCTAGAAACAAAATCAATCTTATTGAATTATGCTACGATATGTCACCATCACATTGTTATATGCAAAATCAGATGGATTTATGTATCCGTATTGACAAATTTGATTCTTTGTTTATTGAACCTGAACCAGGAGTCACATGATCTGTCTTGATTTACTAAGGCTGAGAGAATGGGGTCCCATTCTTCATGGTTTCTACATTGAATTGGTCTATGGGCCATTTTGGGATTTATCTAGACCATATTCAACCACCCACTTGGACCCATTTTGGATTTTGGTCCCACTTAGCCTTTGGGTTCAATATGGGCACATGACCATCTCTTTATTTGACAATTTTTCGTTTTTACTTGCACTAACATATCATGTGGTTTCATATTTTCCATTGAGAAATTCACCTGTAAACATTAGTCTTTATTTGAAAATTTAGTAAATGAAAATTGAATTAGCTTATTATTCTTCCTCATGTGATGGTCCATTATAATGAATAAAAAGGTTGCTTTTGCCATGAATCGAGGCAATATTTAGAAGATAGATCCAACATGGGTCGTGATTTCAAATGATCTGGCTTCGGATTTATTAGGACAAATAATCATACGTGAATGTGATCATATATACGGCTTAAAGTGGACAACAAAGATTAGGGTTGTGCTTGTCTGGTTCCAGAAATGGAAACAGTGGAGGATATCAAATAAATTGAGAAAATATGTGTGTGGAGGAATGAGAATTGAATCCTCTTAAGTTACATAATAATCCTCTAAATGTGACAATACAAAATTTTAAAAATTATTCTTATTAGGTGTTTGTTTATAATTTTCATCTAACCCAATTCTATGGGTTTCAAACATGATTCATCTTTATATTTGGTTGAATTCAAAACACATTCTATAGGATGTAAAAATAATCATTGTTTTTTCTTGTAATAATATGAATTGGTGTTGATGCACATGTATGCACAAATATATTTATAGATAATTTAGGATAAATATAATTTAATAAAGTTTTTTTTAAGTAAATTCAAAAGTTTTTGAGTTTGAAATTATAATCACCAATTTAAGTAAATATTTGATTCAAATTGCCGAACAACTCTGGAATGAAATATATATATATATATATATATATATATATATAACCCACTTCTGGATAGAAGACCAATCTTCCGAATTTAGACTATAATATTATTACTATACTAGTTAAGGAACAGACGAAGACGACGCATTTGGATCAATAGGAAGCATCAAGGTAACCACTTTTGATCAGATTTCTATTTATTCCCACCATGGTGTAAAACAAAACTATACAACCGAATGGAATGACATAGAACAGAAATACAATGAACTCAACCCCATTGGAAAGCTATAGCTGTATTTATATCGACTATATCTACATATATTTGATCTAGGGTTACAAAAGTAACTCCAATATTTGTCAGAAACAAGGAACATAAAAAATCCAATATTTGTCAGAAACAAGGAACATAAAAAATGGGCTACCTGATCTGCAGTCAGGCTCCCAGTTATTGTACCAAAAAAATCTATAGTATAAGATTCTGGATTCATTGATTATACCTTCAGTGTGATCAATTCAGTATTGAAGAAGCCCTGCATTTACAAAAATTTGTTAGCATAGATATAAATGCAGCTTGAACAGATAACAGTTGAAAAGAGGAATAGAGGAGGTAAAAGAAGTTCTTCCAAAAGAAAGCAAATAAGTATGCCCTCAAACTGAAGATCACATCTTCCCTATTCTAATAAAGAATAAAGATAATATATTCATTTACTTCAACTTTTAGCCCCAAATAAGTTCAAAGATTATTCGGCTAACATACAATATAACTAAATAACAGCAATGAAATTCGGTGGTTAGTACGTGGACAATAAAAAGAAGGAAATTGATTGTTCAGACCTTAATAGTCTTCTTGGCTGACCATCCAAACTAGTGATATCATCTTGCACAGAAACATCTACCTTTGGCTGATCGAGAGTTCCATCTATAGTATCTGAAATCTCCTTGAGGCCCTGGAGTGATGAAAAAAAAATTCATTAGATTGTGTTGCAACTAAGAGCACAGTCCCTGAAGAGATGGAAACAGTATATATAAATTTAGAGTGGGCTACAACTGGGGGAGCAGATGGCTCTGGTTCAAGGTTGGGGAGTTCAATAATAACCAAAAACACCCTGAACACCTTTATGGGGTTGTCATTACTAAACTTTAAAATGTTTAAGAGAGCAAGCAAAAGACCGTATAAGCTAAACTTTGCGCCTGGTGATGCTAAGGCTGGCTCAAAGAAGTCATTAGGAAAACCATTCATGGATATACCCATTACATTTGTGCCATAAAATATATACAAATCAATTACAGAACTGCAAATAATGAGAACATAGTAGAACAAAAGCAGTTATAATAAATAAAAAATAAAAAATATTTCTTTTTCATCAAAATTAAACTTCAACATGACCAAAAGCGTTACTGTTGCAACAGAGAGAGGACCCATTTCACTTATTTGAAACAAAAAGCAAGTTTTTTGAACTCATATTCTCAATCTTTAGGCCTTCCCTTCATCTTAGTAGTAAGTTCCTAAATCATTAGTCTAAGTTGCATTTGCCAAGTTCAAGTTATTATATAAATATACCTTTTTATTTAACAGTCTCAAAATTTTAAAGAAACAAGTGATTAACATCTACAATTATAAAATTGAGATACTAGGAATGGAAGCTTTAGCCAAAAAGACATAAGAAATGGGAAAACATGGGTCACCTCAAGTAAATATCAAACCATGTTGGCAATACCGTTTTATTTAACCTTCACAAAATCATGACATGCGATTAACAACTATAATAGCAGGTAAACCTCAAGGATAAGAAATGGACATAGATCAACTCAAGTAAACCTCAAACCATGTTGGATTTCAGAATGCAGGTAAACAGAGAACATTGAAATAGCAGTTAGCATAAATCAATTGGATTCAGAAGTACCATTGTTCTTGGAAAATTCAATAGACGGCGAGCCTTGTCACCAAGTTGAAGCTGTTCCTGAAAGAAACAAATTAAAAAGTTCATTGATTAGTCACCAAATTCACACAAGATTGTCATTGCAGTTGGGGATTGCATAGTAATTGTCAAGTAAAACAAAATGCGGACAAATGTACATAGATAAATAAGCAAAAGTAAACTTAGAATACTATCAAGCCAAAAATCATTAAACTAGTTGGCACTGGAAATCTGTTTATTTTGTTCTACTAGATCATTCCGATAAACAATAAATTGATTACAGAAAATTCCTACCATAGAGTTTAATTGAATTGCTTGAGGGAAAGATCAATTTTCTAATGATTGCATACAGAAGACTCCACTTCCTCCTATGCTTACTTTATGACTTAATTAATTAATATTATGAGCCAAAATATCAAACTGGATACTCAATGATGAAATACATAAGTAGGAACTAATGTCTTTGAATATTTTAGTTTTGGGCTGTTTCACTACAGCACTCTCATAGCCACATCGTAGCCCACCAAAGAAAGTAAGCAAGTCACAGCAGCTACAATATCGTTGTTATAACAGATTGCTAAAGGGTATAAAAAAGCTACTGAGAAGTATATAATTGAAATCACTAAGAGCCCATCCATAGACACAAAATAAAAATAACTCATAAAAATATGACAAACTGAAATCATACAGAGCACCAATCCGAACCTGTAAATCCTCAGGCAAGTTCGCACTCTTTCCATCAACAAAGCTACACAGGTAATACATACCAATATTGGTTATGTCCTGTAACCAAAGTAAAGGTCAGTACAGTTCCAAGCACATAACTACATTTATTGAATTCAACTTTTTTACACAAGACTAGCAGTCAACTATATTCTTTTTCTTTTTACTCTAAATACTAGGCAATTGGCCAATACTGTGTAGGCTGCTGTATGACATAATAAAGATATTCTATTCATTTAAAAAATAACAAACAACGTTTTACCTGCTTATATCGCAGTGAATCTATCTTCCCATCCTGTATACAAGAAACTCAAGTTAATAAGAAATTTGAACAGAAGGATACACTTCAAAATATAAGTAGTTAACATCGAATTTGGAGAGAAGGATATACTCCAAATATAAATAGTCTAACAGATTTGGCTAAAATCAAGTGAAAGAAAACTTACCAAACAATAAATCATGCTCTGCAAGTCCCTCAAATTACATTCAACCTTAGAAAGATCCTCAGAAGCCTCCTCAACCTGTTCCACAGAAAAGTAATGCAAATATGTTACCTCATAATAATCCTAAAATACAAATATATACCACAGTGGACAGTTATCATAACTCTCTATTACATTATTGAGGTAACATCCAATAGTTTCACAATAACAAGCAAAAATTCAATTCTATGTAATTATTCAAAACTTCACAACTCACATATAAAGAACATGTACTTACACTTTTCTGAATATCCTTTGAAATGGCAGTCTGTTTGTCAACTTTATCAGTCAAATTCTGCATTCTCTGTGTCAAATGCTTTTTTGCAAGCTGATCAACAATGGAACACAATAAGTTCTAGGAGCATGCTCCCAAAAAGAGGGCCACTGTTCATGTAAAAAAGATCACACCAAACTACCAAAGGGGTAGCAGGTAGGAGTTGGAAAGATCGAAAAAAATATAAACCAGGAAACACAGAAATTTCAGGAAGCATGGTTCAAAATAACGGGCTAAATTCAAGGAAATATTGTACAGCAAACTACCACGATTATAGCAGTTTTATAGAACAATTTACTTATTAGCAAATGATAGTTTAGAAA
The DNA here is from genome assembly GCA_031304145.1 of Cardiospermum halicacabum. Lineage (NCBI taxonomy): Eukaryota > Viridiplantae > Streptophyta > Magnoliopsida > Sapindales > Sapindaceae > Cardiospermum > Cardiospermum halicacabum. The sequence goes on from CM062394.1 coordinate 3,496,163, forward strand.
TGCTTCATTACTCTACCAATATTTAGAGTTTCCAATTAATCTATACATGTTATTGCATACACACCGAAGCTTATCGTTGCAGAAGGTGTAGTTCGTAGAGTTGAAAATATGAAATAAAGCAGAGGATATTGGACTTACATCGAGAGTATCTGATACACGCTCTAGATGCTTTGTCAAGTTCGTAACAGCAGCATTCATATTTTTTTTGGTTACATACATAAGATCGGAGAATGAGAGACCCTATATCAACAGGAAAAAAAAAATAAATCAGAGGATGGTTAAAACACACGCATTGCTTTATAGACAATAAATGAAATCAAATTCAAAGGAAAATTCAAAAACTTCATGTGTAAAGTAAGATACCTTCCACCACATGTAACCATAACCTAATGCCCCCAAAGTGGCAGCAGGAATTATGAGAGAGGTTGCATTACCTGCTAAAAAGTAAACAAAACCAATAAACAAATAAACACAAAAGAAACAACTTAGCAGTAACATTCATAATATAGTTGCATAAATCACCAAAATCAGAATGCAAGTTCATCACAATGTTCTTAGGAAGTACCTCCAGAATCTCCATTAAGAACAGTTATCTGTCTAGATGAAGCCAGCTGCCGAACCTCCATGGCCAGCCGTCGCACCTATGATCATAATCAAAACAGTCGAATTCAGCTGAATTTGCCAATACATAAATTCAATTCAAGTAGAATGAGAAACTACTCTTTGATCACCTGGGATGCAACAGCATCGCTCAGGTCAGAGTCAGCATCTTGTTCCCCAGATTTTTCCAAGCCCTTCACCAGAGACTGACCACAAACAAAACAAAATAAATCAGTCAACAACAACTAATAGCTAGCACCACCATCCAAAATATTTAACAGAATCAAATCTAACAAATCAATAATCGCACGCTAACTAAAACAACGACCAAACAAAACTAATACCTGTAATTCGCCCAATATATCAGACAATTTCCCCTTTTTGACTAAGACGGTACCGGTGTAACCTAAAATCAGAAAAATAAAGAAATAAATCAAAATATTAATAAAGCAGCTAGTATAATAGATTGAATGAGAGATGAGTACCTGCACCAGCCAGGATGATTATCCTGGATAAGCTAATTCCGCTTTGAACCATGGCCATGGCTTCGTGAAATCAAGACAGTTTAGCAGCTGGTTTCAAGTTTCTTTAACTTTCAATGGCCTGTGTCGTTTAGATAGAGAAGCAGACTGTGATATGAATGCTAGGTAAGTGATGGCGGTAATGATTCGTTGCTTGATCAGTGAGGAGAGAAAACTGATGGAATTTTTGCGATTTTCGACGGTGCGAGTACTCCGGTGTGGCGGGCGTGATGTGCAGTTGGATGCGAGGTGGTCTATGATGGATGATAATCGCTTTTTTAGTTTATTAGAATTAGAATTGTGTTTTCCTTATAATTCAAATTAAAATTTGGGCCCTTGAAATATAAAAAGTATGTAAATTGTTGGGCCGCTACAGGGAGTCCAATTCATTAATTCTGGGCCGGATCTTCACATATTGATTCCCGACCCGACAACCAAATTTCACGAAAAACCTCGTCTTCCTCGCTTGACGACGAGTGAATCAAATCAACATCCACTCGCCAACGACAGCAGCAGCAGCTTTGCAGATGGGTTATTCAAAACAGCAGTTGATTGCTCGTTTGCAGGTTCTCTTCTGTTCTTTTTACTCTGGATTTTGTATTCTATCGTCTTTAATAGCTGATGACTGTGTAAATCAAGGTTGGAAATGAAGTATTTAGTTGCTCATATGCGTGTTTCGATGTTTTAGGACCTTCAAATTGAATTTTCCAAGTATGAACATCCAGTGGCTATGACAGTTGAAGAGCAGGTAAGAAATGAAATTAGTATTTGGTTATTATGAGTGGACTATGGATGATATTCTCTGTTTCAGTAACGTGAAACTGTGCATTGTTTTCATATCAGGTGAAATGTCTTAGCGATGTGGAAGGCGAAGTTTGTAAGAACTTGTTTGTGAAGGTATGGGATTAGACTCTAAACCTATATGATTCTTATATTGCTTATTATACGTAGATGTTTTGTTATTTTTATGTGGCTCTATTGTTTTGTGCTTGTATTTTCAGGACAAGAAACATAGGTTCTATATTATTTCTGCTCTGGCAAATACAAAAGTAGATATGAAGGGTAACTATCAATTGACCAAATTGTGATGAGCGGTTTTTGGTTTTAATGACATTAATTTTGAATTGTTTAAGATAATTTCTCCATGTTATTATTATTTTTCTTTAGTTCATAAATTGTTAACTAATTAGTTCTTGTTATTTGTTTATCTATATCTGAGCAGTTTTATCTCAAAGACTTGGTCTGGGGAAGGGAGGTTTGAGAATGGCTCCAGAGGAGGCAATGACTGAAATACTTCAGGTTGAGTAATTCTCTCTCATATAAGTTCCCTTCCTTGTTAATGCTATATTCCATCAGTTTAGAAATGCCTGGACTGTCCATCTCGAATGGTCTAAATTATAAGTGTAGATTTTCAATTTTCTATATTTTAGTGAGAGTGTGTGAACTAACAATCATCAACAAGGTGTAATGTAAGCAAGACCAACCAACTTCTCAATTGTTTCTTTTAGTTACTCCTTATTATCTTGGGGGAAAATGATTACTGTGAAATATGAACTTACTTATGTTTTGTCATGTATATATCATTTTATGATTGTTCCCATGTTTTCCTCTGTTCCAGGTGCCACTGGGAAGTGTCACTCCATTTGCATTGGTGAATGAATCAGCACGGTATGCCATGAATTTTTTTATTAATTGGCCTTCAAATTGCATGCCCTTGTTTAAATTATTTATCTTAATTTTATCTGAAACTGTACATAACTATCTTTGCCTTCTAATTTTACTTGTCCCTTTTTTCCGCATTGTTCTTTTGATTTCATGCCACTTCTTGGTATTGGTCATGACCAACTAAAACGTAGTGAGATTAGACATCATGCAATCTGAAAATATCCTCTTTTAACATGGAAGATATATCTATCTACTCTAATGATAAAGGAACTCCTTATGTTGGCAAAACTTCTACGTACAGGGGAATATACTAATCTCTTGATTTATGAGTGTACCAATAGTTTCTTTTAATTTTTCTTCTTTTAAGTAATGAGTAGCTTCATTTCTCATGTGATAACAATTAGTGTCGTCTTAGAGGAAGATAGTTGTGAGTTTATACAGAATACTTGAAAACAGACTTGTTCATACTATTATTACATCTTGTAAGAGGAAAAATTGAAACCTAGATAGTCATAGATTCATGCCTACTTTACATAATTACACAGAATAATCATTTCCCTTCTATAATTATATAGTAAAAGTGTTTCTTAAGTTTAGTTATGTATGTTATGGTTATCATCTTCTCTTTCTGGCTTATTTTCAGAAAGTAGCTGTATTTATAATAATTTTGCAATGCATGTTACCAAGAATAGAAATTGTTATGCTATGCTCTGTGTCAACCTGCTGGGGATCTATTTCCATGTCTTTGTATGTTTTCTGCTTGCTCTTTTCAATGCATTCCTAATATTCTTGTTTATCTTGCAACTTAAGAGATGTCTCTCTCCTGCTGGATCATGGAATCAAAAGTCAGAAGCGATGCATCTTCCACCCTCTATCGAATGACATGTCAATCTGTAAGTAATAAGGTTCTGCAAGCCAAGTTTTGGTTCTTAATCATTGTTGTTATGGAGGACTAACCTTCCTAAATTAAGATGGACTTTCTGTTTTCATTAATGTTATCTGTGTCTATCTGCTTTGGGGTGACAGATTTATATATGTTTTTTAATTTTATTGTATCATTGAGATTTCACCCAGTTTATTTCATAATATTTCAACCATTTTTGTGATAAAGGTTGTAATTCTTGATATTAATTCTTAAAATGATTGATTCTATAGACATTGATATGTATTCTCTTTTTCTCTTTCCTCCTACTTGCCTCATGTCTCTCCTTATTCAAGTTTTTGACCTTGCATACATGGTTAAGGGACCTAGAAACATTTAGTTTTGGAGTCACATAACATATTGAGGTGCTTGCATAATAAATTCTTAATTAAAGATGAATCTGATGTGTGACATCCTTACTGTTGCCAGCTCTACACTCCGATGGACTCGACAAGTTTCTTAAATCAATAGGGAGAGAGCCCTCATATGTTGATCTAGAGGTTAGTTGGTGTATAATTTTGTTGTCTTATTCTTCAAATAATGGCTACCAGATATTTCAATTCTATGTTGATATATTTATTGTAGGCTAATCCCACAGTAGGGAAGGATCAGCCTCCTGACCTGGCTGCTTTTGTCCCAGCCGGATCAACAGTTATTCCTGACCTTCCTGAAAAAGTAGCTTCCTTGCAAATTTCGGGTGGAAGCAATGCTGCTTCTAATAGTAAACCCAAGGACGTTGCAGGTAAATCTGCTGCAGAAATACCACTTATCGATATTCAATAACGATAAAATGATATAATAGTAAATGTAATATTTCTGGATTCATTATGTCCTAACAAGATTCTTCTCCTTGTTTTTATTAATTCACCTAAAGTTATAATTTGTAGAGCTTGTATTCATAAAGATTAATATCTGCTATTCTAATTTTTATTCATATTCCTTCCACTGATATAGAGAAAACCAAAAAGTCATCCAATAGTAATAACAAGGCGCCACCCAATGCTGTAAAACCCACAAGCTGCTTCACAGGTCCTGAGAGATTCGTGGAAGATATTTTGGGTAGAATATCTGCTCAAGCACTTTCAGAGGTATGAAAAATCATTGTTTCTATGTTTGAGTCTAATTGCTATCATTTGAAATAACATGAGAAATTTATTTTGTAGGGCAAGCAGGATAGTGATAAGCAAAATAAGGAAGAGATTGAAATTGAATTTGCAGATAGATTAAGTAAATATACTTCCTCAGAATTGAAGAACCTTGCTGTGAGTATCTTCATGCTGCTTATATTATTTCAAGATAATTCAATCCCTCCCGAGATATCTTCGAATGTCAATGTACTTTTTTATTAATTGTTAAATCTTATAAGCTGACTTTATTGCAGACAATATTCTGGAACACGGCGTACACAGAAGGGTTTCATGCCGGTAGAGCATCTTTATTGAGATAGTGTTCCTGAACATACCTAATAGACACAGGTTTATGCTAGGTACATGTCCTGGTATCATTTACTCTACTCAAACTTGTTCCCTTATTCCATTGAAACTGGAAAAATGAAATTGGTATATCAAGTATCATTTTTATTAAATATATAAATTTATACGTGTTAGAAACATCATACGGTAGAATCACCCTTAAGTTTGTGTTTGCTCAATTTATTTTTGGGACTAAATAATAGTAATGACTATTATTGAAAGTGCAGTATTGTCTTGTATTGACCTGCCCTGTTTATGTCTTATTGTTTAGGTGAAATTGAAAATTCAGTCTTTCTGGGTTTCTAATTCTATAAATAGTCTACCAATTGACATCCACAGCTCGTGCTCCATATCCATCATGATAGAGCTTTATTTTATGCTATTTTGAATAGTTAGTTTTGAAATTGAATCCAACGAATAGCCTGATTCTTTTGGTAATGTTTGGACATTGTACAACAATAAAAATATAAATGAATGAAAAATAGCTAGCTAGTTTAATTTTACAATTAAAGAGAAAAAAAAAAATATCATCTTAGCCATTTCAGCTGTATTTTTTTGCAATAGTTAGAGAATGCTGCAGTGTCGCCTCCTTGCAGTGACTGTTGTTCATTCAAGATAAATTTCAATGTCAATAGCGAGATAACCCTCATTTATGCAATATAAGATAATCATATGAACTAAAATAAATAAATAAATAAATCAGTTTTAATTTAACCTTTAGAAATGTACAATTTTTCTGTTTATTCATTTTTAATTTTACCGAATCTGTGGACATAAATGAACAAGGAGTTTCAATTTCCTCAATTAGAAATAATCAGATTTTATTCACACAACAGAATAATCAAGTCATGCAAGTATTATATAGCTATATCATCTAGCATCAAATCACATGACAAGACTTATGAATTCAAGCTCTTCTACCTTGAGAAGTAGCAGTATCTGTAGCATCAGCCGGACTAATCCTGGTATACCTGGAACCAAACGGCCACATAGAAGCAGCAAATTGTCTCAACCTCAAGCACCTTCCTCGCCGACCACGCTCTTCACCTCCACCAACTGTCGCACTCTCATCACCATTGGTACTAATACTAGTACTACTACTGCTCTCACCACTGATCGGCACTTCATTTCTACAAACAGGGCAAGAATTATGCAACCTCAACCACGGAACAATACAGTCATTATGGTAAACATGCCTACAAGGCAACTCTCTCCCATCTCCACCAATCTTAAACTCCTCCATACAAACAGGACATTTCGAATCATTCACCAAATGGGTTTCGTTTATTTTCACCATCGGTATCGAATCAATCACGTTTTCCGGTACTGGTGGTGGGCCCGGACGGTCATTTTGCGTTATCTCCTCGATCAGTTGATCAATTCCAGGACCGAAAAAGTAATCTCTCGGATTTGATCTTATAGTAGGAACAGAGTCTTCGGGTCTGGGAATTGAATTCTGTGGTCCAATTGGTCTAAGAACAATCCACGTTCTAGGACGTGGTAAAACATCATCAATTTCTCCATTACCAGACCTCCTTCTTTGGTCATTTTGATCATCTGGTTGCCTACGCCGAAACCAGCCTCGATGACTCGGCCTGTGTTGTAGTTGTGGTTGTGGGATGTGATTGAAACGTCTGATTGGAGGGTCGAGAATGAGAGAGAGGGCTTCGAGAAGACGAGCTTCGGGAGAAGGGTCGAAAGCGGTGAAATCGACAACGAGTCTGGGTCGAGTGATTTCGATTTCGGATATGAACTGGCCGAGACATCGAGGACATAAGACTTCAGATGGGTTTGTTGTCGTGGATATTCTAACGGTTCTGTGACATTGGTAGCACCAGTAGAGCTGGTAGTCTCTGGTGTTGACGGTTGTGATATTGATGTTGCCGTTGCCGTTGTCGTCATTTTGGGTTCGGTTTCTTGGTGGGCTTAAGGACATTGTCGAAGAGAGTGGAAATTTGTTTTGTTAGAAATGTGTGTGTGAGAGGAATAGGAAATGTATATAAGGGTTTTGGTGTTCTTTTGTGTACGTTGTTTAGATTCTTTATATGTTGTGGAGTGGAGGGAGGGGATGTCACGTTTTTTCGTTTAAGCCAAGAAAAGCATGTGTGTGAGTTGATGTAGCAGAACACATACACAACACGAGCCTGAAAAAACCAGGTTCAGTGTAAGAAAAAATAGCCTAATGGGCCTACCAGAGGCCCAACCTTGTAAAAACGGACCATATCTACATGGGCTGTAAACAGGTCTAGAGGCCCAGGAGTATCAATAACAATCAAGTTTTCAACCAAACATTTCATTCAAATAATGTCATCTATAAGCTTTATAATTCCAAGAAAAAGTTGTCAACCCTGTGATCATTTAGAAATATACCCAAAAAGTGCTTTTGGTACTGCTGTTTTGGATAGACTTATACAAATCCTCCTGAAAATGACTTTCCATATTCAAATTTAATTGAAACCTTACACTACTACATCTTCCTACGTCATATAAATCCAACTTCAAACTCCTCCCAGTCCACGAACATGTTTTTTTATCATCACATACAAATAATCTACTCCATGCTATGAAGCTGAAACGCTATTTTCAACATAAGTATCTCACCTAAATACAGACCATCTTAATATAGTAACTTTTTCTACCATGTATATGCACATTGACCAGCAACATGGAGATGTTATAATTATTCAATTAGAAATATTATCACCACCATGATTGATTTTATTACAAATTGAAGAATATTAGGGTATCATGATCCATGTGAGAGTGACATAAGGGCTAACCTCACGCATTAATGTTTGTAAATAAAACGCGGGAAATATTTATCAACTTGTTTGGGTCAAAGGTTCTACATGGTCCATGTTTAAATTTATGATTTATTTCAATCAGACGGTTGAGAATTTATGTGGTGACATTTTCCAATTTTTGAGTTGTTTGACTTTGCTACATTATGGATACGCTGCTGAAAAATCAAATTCCCAAAATTAAATAAAAATGGGAGAGAAATCAATACAAAGGTATGTAGGAAATAAGAGCAATATTGGGAATTGATATCAACCTCACATTATCAACCGTCCAGAATAAATCATAAGTCAAAAAAGGAGACAGGATTAGGTGACTAACCTATATATATCTCTATTATTACGATGATTAATATCATTCTCTTTGGTCTTCTTCAAGTTAATTTTTCTACCTATTTTATATGCTCCTGTGTAGCACATCAAATGACCAACCAACACACAACTTTCAAAGCTATGTGCAATGGAAAATACATGTTTTGACCATAATATTGTGGGTGATATATATTTTGGTTGAAGTTGGACCCGAGAAATGCTTGTGCTTCAAGGGACGCTTTTTGTACAGACAACTGGTCTATCAGAATCATTACTTAACTAGATGTTGGTCAACTGTAAATAATTTTTTTATTATTTTTGGTGAATTATGAAGAAATGAGTACCCACAGGAGTTTGATGGGTGGTGTATATGTGGATATTTTGAGTTTTTTCTTTCTTTCTTATATCTATTTTTTTAATTTTTTAATTTTTTTTGAAAATGGGAAGTAAATTAATAGATTTCTCAGGTTCATAATATTTGAAATCTCCATAATGGCGAGACCCCAATCTCAATGATCATTATCCCACTAGGTATGACTCAAATCCAATGATCACCACTCCAAAAGGACGAGATTCTTTCATTTTCATGAGGATCATCAAATATACTTTCATAATTTATTTCCTTTCCAACTAAGGAATACAATCAACTAAATTAGAAAAACCAAATCTTTTCAAAACAAAAGATCAAACAATTAGGGAATAGATCCAAATTCAAAATAAGAAAATCTTCCTAAAAGGAAATCCTTATGATTCAAGGTAATCCTAACAAATCTCCACATTGACTTGAATCGCCTTAAAATTTTTAATTCTTTTCCTTTGATCATTACCATTCCAATTTTGTCTCCATCATTCAATTCATTCTCTATCAAATCCAAAATATTTCTCCACCTCGAATGAGAAACTACCAATTCCCAAATCCAGATATTTTCAGTTCTTGATCTCAATCTCATACTTTACCATGCTTCCAATATGCAATAGTCATATTCTGTTCAACATCGCTACTTTTAGAAATTTCTAAAACTCATCTCCACCGTCCAAGTTTAACCTCCATGTGTATTCTACAACATATCCAAAATTCAGCCTAATTCAACGGTTCATCAAAGAGATATGTCTTTTTTAATCTGACAACGTAGGATAAATCCGTAAAACCCATGAACCCAATTGTTGATGTCATATCTCTTCACTCCAGTCTTTAATCCACAAACAGAATTGTCAAAAGTTAGAAATATATGTGTAGACTATTCGAATAAAATTTGAGCATCATCCAACGATCGGTTAAGGAGAATTCTTCCAAGCTGTCCATAAAATTCTACTGATAAAAAATATTCACTAAATTTATCTCACTGATCTACATCATGGATACTAATTCCAACCGAGGTGTCCACTTCAAACTTGATCTTCAAACAAACCTCCACCAAAGCTCTGGTACCAATTTGTTAGGAATTTCCGATTATATCTCACTTTCTTCCTAGTTTCTAATTCGATTCAATCAAAATAATCAACCCAAACACAAACACAATATTTAACGTGGTTCGACAAATTGCCTAATTCACAGAAATATAACAACTTTACTATGAGAAATAAGAATTACAAGTCATTCAGACAACACTTTCTCTCCACACAAAATTGCTTTCTTTCTCAACCAGAATCTCTTTTAGACGAACAACTCCACCATAGCGAGACAACCCAAATCAAAATCTCCTTAATGGCGAGACAACCCAATTCGAAATCTCCTTAATGACAAGACCCCAACCTCAACTCGAAATCTCCTTAATGGCGAGACCCCAACCTCAATACTTGAAATCTCCTTAATGGCGAGACCCTAACCCCAATGATCATTACCCCCACTAGGTATGACCCAAATCCAATGATCACCATCCTAAAGGGACGAGATTCTTTCATCTTCATGAGATAACTCTGTTTATAATGATCATCAAATATACTTTCTTAATTTGTTTCATTTCCAACTAAGAAATACAATCAACTAAATTAGGGAAAATAAATCTTTCCAAAACACAAGATCAAACAATTAGGAAATATATCCAAACTCAAAATAGCCTAAAAAAAATGTTTGTGATTCAAGACAATCCTAATAACTCTTTTCTCCTAATCTGAAATCAATTCTTGAATCCTATCTTGCTCTCTTTTAGAGTTGCGAACATTTTCCATTATTATAACATATTTTATTTTCTCATAAGATTTAAGATAATCTATCTCCAAAATTTTGATTTTTTTATTTTATTTTTAATGATTGTAATCAAAATTAGGATATTGGATTGCTTTTTATAGGGTTTGACGTGAAGTTAGCGAGATGAATGAAGTCATTGATGAAAGAGATTTAAACATTCATAAGAAGGCATATACAACAGATTTCCAGTTAACTATTAGTTAACATTTCGAATAACATTTGGAGTAGAGATAGCAATTAGCTATTAGATTAAATTTTAAATGGGTAGTTAAGTTAACTATTGGATTGAATATTTTATTTTAATTTTAGTTTAAAAATTATACGGTAAATATAAAATTACTATAAATTTATTACAGATATTAATATAATTGAAAAGATAATGATGGATTTAATCACAAAGGAAGGTCAATAAAATAAATTACTAATAACTATCATATATGTTAATTAAATTGCTAAAAATATTACAAAACACGTTTTTTTTTTATTTGGTCAAAATTTAATTTAAAATTTAAATGCTATTTGAAACATTAATCGAAAATTTTAATCAAATACACTATAAGTAAAGAATATGTAAATATATATTTTTTCAAGAATAGCATCTCTTAATAATTTTAACATTTTTTTAATTCAAAATTTTAAATATTTTTTAATTCAAAAAATGTTAAATATATATATATATATATATATATTTAATTTATCCATTTATAATTTACAATTTACAATTTTTGTTGTTGTATATAGAAATCATCATGATATTCTAAATTCATGGGATTAAAATAAAAAAAAATAATGAATCACCTGTTTAAAATATTGAATATTTAAATTTATTTCCTTAAATTTTCACGGATGAATTAAATATTTAATTAAATGAATATATTAATATTTTAACTTTTTTATTTATTCCCTCTTCAAAATTTACTGGTCCATCTCTACTTGTAAACCCACATCAAGAAGAAAAAAAGGGCTTGCTAGAGAGATAATCTATGAATATTATGTCAAAACCTTAGTACTTATAAAGAAGCTATACAAATAAGTATGAGGTGGAGACAAATTATAATAGGGTCATAAATTGATTCTACAATTTCATTATTATTAATCAATGAAGTTAAATAATCAGTCCATACATTATAGTAGAACCTAACCCTCCTCTCCATAGAACTAAACTTTTTATATTGACAATGATTTCCTATTTTTGAAAATTATATTGACAATGATTTCCTATTTTTGAAAATTATATCTTTAGTACTCTTTTTTCCAATTTTCCCAACCCACTTTTGCATCCTTGAAAGAAAAATTGACACTACAATTAAAGTGGTATGCAACTTTATTTTTATGGAGTAAATACATCCTACCACTTTAGATATGCATCATTCTCTTCTAATTTATAATATTTTATTTTAAAAAATATATTTTTCTAAATATTTATATTAAATATAAATTATTTTAATTCTTATATTTTATAAATTTTATCCAAATAAATTATAGTGATAATATTTATATTTTTATATAATTTCACACTTATTTATAATTTGACATTGTTTTGTAATTTAAATATTTATATATATTTAATGTGACATTTATGTAAAATGAAAAAATATATATATATTATTATAAATTTATATATATATATATATTCAAAAATGATAAATTAGAATCTATTTTAATATAAATTATAAGAATGTAACCTCCACAATAATATAATTCAATGGTAATATTTGCAAATTATATATAGATGAATTTTGACTGTTAAATTATTACCCTTAATAAGATGAAATGAAATTACAAATAGAAACAAATAGAGCAAGGTAAAAGTAATTATGGAAGGCACATGAGCCAATATTTTTCCATCATGATGGATTAAATAGAAAGCAAAATAGAAGATGTGTAGTACATAGCAATTGTCATTTAGAACAATAATAGTATGGTGATGTGGTCCATATAAATTGCAATTGCAAGCTCACAATTTTGGAACTCAAGCAAACTTTATCATCATGATGTGGCACCATATATTTTAAGACAACATATAGATTGATTGACTCATGCATCAATTAGCTTTGCATCACCTATTGTATAATACATGTAATTAATATTTAGGTAATGACCCCAAAGCCTTATAATTTGTAGTGTAATTAAGTTAGAACTTAGGGAAATTATTTTTGAATAGGATGGGGATTAGAAAGTAGGATCTAAGGTGAACAGATTTTTGTTGCATGTAATATCATATAAGAATATAATCATAACTTTATTTAATTGGATTTAAATAGAAGTAATATAATTTATAAATAGAATATTATAATTCTCTATCTTATCCATTTTTATAAAATTTACATATTTATGAAATTAATGAATAAATAATCTTCTATTAATATCCAATTATCCACTAATAATTGATTAATTAAAATTTATTTTAGAAACAATATCCTCCATTAACTTTTAGTAATAATTAAGGTGATTATGTATAACTCCTGTCTAAGATTAAATGTTTATGATTTAATCATTTTTTAAAGAAAATTTCATGTATAATATTCATACTTATTGAGAATAATATATTGTTTTACTATTAAAATATATATTCATATATTGAGTTCAAATATGTTTTATATTTTTTTAAAGATTACTTATGGAATATGGAGATTGATTTGAATTATAATAGTTTATTATATGAGCCCATGTGGTGGCTGATAGCTAAATTAATATAAAACTTAAATAATTAAATTATCATAGATGTGGTAGAGGATTAGAAGGTTTTGTGAACATTGATAATGACAAATGAATGCACCAATCAAACATGCCACTGTCTGCATTTCCATTTCCAGTAATTGTTAGTATTTTCTATTTCAAATTTTTTAATCTATTCATATTATGAATCCCAACACTCACAGCTTAGTTCTTAACAAACACATTAATGAGAATTTGACTGGATCAGAATACCAAAACCCTAAAAGTAATCAAATCAATATATATAAGAAATTGCATCTCTCTTTAGTACCCAGACCCCTATAAAAGAATTCTAACACCAAACTTAATTAATATTGTACATAGACAAGCTAGAAAAAGACATCAAATACACAAACAAAGAATAGTATTATATACTAATACAAAGATTAGTCAAAAAGACTAAAAAGCTAAACTATATGATCTCATAAAAAATAATTATTAAAAAAAGACAGAAAATCTGAAAGTAGAGTACTTACTTTTCTAACCAAATGAAATGCATGTGGAGTAGTTGAAAGTTTAAGCTAGCCAGTAGATTTGAATCTAGACAAGTTAAAAAACAGAATCTTACACATATATGGATTTTTTTTTTTAAAATTAAAAAGGAAAAGAAATTAGTCTTTTATAAAATTGTATAGAAACATAGATCATGATCGAGCATGCATGAAAAGTTAAAAGAGTTTATATATACATAACTTAAGACATGAACCCACCACGAGGTCCATCACATCATGTGCTTATGTGCTTTATAATGTTACCAACCCAAACATCATCTTACATGAAGGAGACAGTCGGATGATAACACATGGATCGTTTTTATTATTTAACAATATCTAATGTCTATTTTAATTCATTAATCTCATGACATGAAACAAGATTGCATTATGTAACTGTTATGTTATGTGTTTGATAGGTGTGATGATGAAGTTGTTTGAACAGACAAAAGTGTCAAACCCTTAAGTTTGATGAAATTACTCTTTTGGTCAGGCTATTTGACTGGAAGATGGAAGTTTCAAGGAAATTATGTATCTATCTGTTTTTTTTTTTTATCTTTTCTCAAAAGCATTTGGTTCTATTTTTAGGTCTCTTGTTTCAGCAACCAGAAATTTGTCATGGTTCTCAATTGTGCATTGTGGTTCAATCGCTTGAGATAAGATGAGGTGCTAGAATGTGCAGATAAGGATTTGATTTGATGTTCTGTTAGTTGTTGGACAACCTATGACTCATAATTGCAATGCCAAGCACAATGATAAAAACAGAGATTGAAAAAACTACTGAACAATTCATCTGATTTACAAAAGTTTATGTACAAGTTAACACTATGATCACCAATACTTCAAAGAGAACAAACTTTTTTCTTTTTCAACCTCCAGATAAGCTTTGGCTTACCGGGTTGATCAGATCTCTCCAAACTGATAAAATTAGTTAAAAATTTACACTCTCTTCTTCAACCCCAAACCTCTATCTCTAAACGTCTGTAAGACAAAATTTACCATCCATCTGATTCTGAACAGCTTTGACAGCAGCGACTCGCGCTGCAGTTGCGGCCCTGTTTGCAGCTTGCACGGCTTTATTCACTTGCTCATCTACCCTGCTTACTCGCATTGCATTCTCAGCAGCTTTTCGAGCACCCTGCAATTTAACAAAACAATATAAAGCTGCTAATTGATAATGGATGATTATGAATCCAATGAGAGTTAAAAAGTACCTGAACTGCTTTAATAACCGGATCTGTTTGTGGTGGTAAACGGAGACTAAGCGTACCACCATCCCATTCACCACATCTAGCATCACCGTTTCGAAATGTGTACATTCCATATCCTTGTTTACGCCCTTCATGCCAAGAGCCCTCATAACAATGACCATTTGCAAAGTGATAAACACCAAATCCATGAATTTTGTCTCCAAAATATTCACCGGCATATCTATCACCATTTCTACATAACACCACAATCAAATCAATTCATCAATAATAACATGATCTCCAAATATGTAAAATCAATTATAGTAATAGAAAACAAACCTGAAATTGTAAACACCAAGGCCATGTTTCATGGCACATTTGAAATTGCCAAAATAGGAACTACCATCAGCACAAGTCTGGAGACCCACACCATGACTCTGTCCATTACACCATTGACCAGCATAAGAATCCCCTGTATAGAACCTATAAACACCATAGCCATGTCGCAAGCCCCGTCTATATTGTCCTTTATATCTACTCCCTCTAGCCCAACTCTCTATCCCATACCCATCGTATTTACCATCGACCCAATCCCCTTCATATCTTCCATTGATGAAGAAATTGTAAACACCACTTCCGTTACATTTCCCTTTATGAAACTCCCCTTCATACAAATCTCCATTGCTGTAAAGCTCAACTCCTTCTCTCACTATCTCCCTTCTCTCTTCCTTCTCCATCTTCGTCTCGCCAATGAACCACTGCACAGGCCTCGACTGATTCCGCGAACAATTCACGAATCTCTTGGTGGTCTGTTGAGTTATCTGCTTTATTAAATTCTTGTTCTTGTTCGCAAGAAACAGAGTGATAGCGATGAAGATTAAAGCCAATAACAGATTTTCCGATGTAGGTATTTCTTCCACTCTAAGGTTTAAGAAGTAAAGAAAGAGAAAGAGCGAAAACATAGTAAAAAACGAGACTGAAGCCATAGCGACAGCGGGTACCAACCGGGTCAACCCGGCCCGACCCGTTTTCCTCCTCCGATCATGTTTTGTAACTACGTCGTCTTGTTCATCATCCGCCACGTGTAGCTGATGCTCGCTGTTGAGGGGCTTGTTAATGTCTCCTTCGGCAATAGAGTTAAGGCTATGGATCGATGATCGGATAGTCGGCGATGATCGGAGAAGTGAAGACTGAGTTCGAGTGAGCTTTGCTTGCGATTTCTGACTCTCCATTAAACACAAAAAATAAAAACAGTCTAAAACCTCTCCTTCTAGTAACTTCTCCTGTATCGAGATATTCTTATAAGTATCCTCACTGCTCTGGTTGCCGGAGACATTTATGCGCAGGTTAAAGAATTAAGACACAGTGCGCACGTTAGCACAAATATTTGTTTAGAAAGAGAAAAAATTTGAGGAGAGAAAAGTGTATCCAGGTACTTGGACCGGGTTTTAGGTTATTTATGGTGTACTGGATAAAGAGAGAGAATGGGAGATATTTAATAACAGCCGTCTGATGAGAATCATAAGCGACTTATTCAAGAGAATTGATCAGGGCCGTTGATTTTCATCACAATACGTCCCGGTCTTGACGGGAAGATCTAGTCGTCGGATCTGGATTCGGATCTCTTTATATAGCTTAACTTTACTTCCGTGGCAGGCCGGCACGTGCCGATTCATTTTCAAAATTACGCCACTATCCACCCACACAATTAAAAAGGTGGTGGTTGATTGACTGTATCGCATGCACATATTTATTAAATTACTCCACAGTTCTCCCACCGTTGATCTTTTTTAATTTGATCTGGTCCCCACTTTTGGATGGCTCCGATTGGTCAAAAGTCGGTCAACTTTTTTGAATTTGTTAACGCTTTCTACACCTGATTTTTATTGTTTATTGGTAATAATTAGTTTAATATTAATACAGTTCAGATGATGGGTAATAACAATACATTACTGTAATAATATTTTTTCTTTATTTAAATATGGTAACTACTATTATGGTAAATGTTACTGTTTAATAATAACTGCTTAATGGATTGATGTATGATGTGGTATGTGAGTCATCTAGTGATAGAGAAGTAAAATTTGCTTTATCTAATAAAAGTTACAAAATTGTATAATTATGATTTGTGGTACGTGGGATATTGTTATGAAGAACAAATTTTGAAAAATAAATAGAAGATAACCATTTTAGTAAGTGAATTTGCATATTAGGTAATAAATTGTACATGTAATATAAACTTGAAATGAGATGGTATTATATGGTATGTTATTATTTAATGACTTGTTTATGAGGACATTTTAATTTTTCTAAAGCCAATGAATAATAGTTGTATTATATTTGTATTTGTTATTATATTGGAATTGATGATATTTTAAAATATAAATTGTGTTTAGTTGTGCTATTTTTAAACCTTTTAGTCCCAAACTATATATATTAAATAAAGATTAAAAATATTTTTATATTAAATTTATTGTAAAAATTAGTAACAATTTTAAATTTGAATGAATTTTTTTAAATTTTAAATTAACTCATGATTAAATAAATATAATTTATTAATTTATTTTTTAAAATTTTTATATTTCTTAAATATTTTTAAAAAATAGACTGAAATTATTAAATTCAAATAATTTATAAAAATTTTAAGAATAAAATTTTTAAAAAAAATAAGTCATAAACTCATAAATAAATTAGTCAAATTTACTTTAATTAAATTTTTACTTACTATAATTATATTTTATAACATGAAACATTTTTTTCATAATATTTAGCAGTTTACTATATTCATAATTTTAGCTAAACTATTTTTAATTATATTAAAATAATAACAATATCTAATTATGAACAGTAGTTTAAACTTTATATTAAATGAAAAAATAATAAAGTAAACAATATGGTAAGTGAGCTGTATAGAGTTTGCATAAGGAAGTAATGAACTGTAATAATATAAACATGTGTGTAATGTGAGTTGTAATGTAATGATGGACTTAAAATGAGATGGTATTGAGAATTATCATTAAATGATCATGCTTGTGGGAGAAAAATATCATATTAATCGGTATACCATACATGTACTTATTCTATTGAAAATCATATTTGGAAAATTTACTAATTATATATATATATATATTTATAATTTCAAAAAATAAAATTATATTTACAATAACATTACAAATTTTGAATATTTTTTTTAAAAATAAATCATACAGCTGTAATTATTAAAATATTTAAAAATCAAATTTATTTTTTTTTAAAGTTATTTTTAAAATTCAACTTTGAAAATTTCATAAAAAAGATGTCATTTTGGACAACAATTTATAAAAACTTAGAAAAATATAAATTTATTATATATTATAAAATTTTAAAATTATAATAAATAAAATATTTTTATGGATATATTATAAATTAAAACTGTTCCAACTATCTCATTCCATTGTAATCTTTCGCTTTATTTTTGTTCATACTTAATTTCATTTTTTAAACATTAAATAATTTTAAAATAAAACATCGACACCGTTAAATTTTTTAAAAATGTAGATACGACCGGTGGCTTTATGTACATTATATGACCAATCTATAAAGTAGAAGATACAGCACATGATGATGAAAGTTGATAACTACAAAAACAATTTCCATAAATAAAGGAATAAAATATAGAGCATGATTGTCTTGATATTAATAACATCTAAGTTATGGTGCCACTTAAATAATGAAGAATGGTTCCATTTCAAAACTACTTATCGGAAGGAACAATGCAAAGACCACCCTTTATCTTTGTAGTTTTCGCCCATAAGTTGACCTATTTAACAAAGGCGGTTCCTGATTGCCCTATGTTTCTCGAATCGATAACCCTCCAGTATCCAATCCGAAGGGCAACTTGTAGGAGGAGATGAGGCTCATTCATTAAGTTATGGGGCACATTGAAGTCACTGTCTTCTTTGTTTTTAACCTAGGAGACTGTAGGTTGACAAGTC
The DNA here is from genome assembly GCA_031304145.1 of Cardiospermum halicacabum. Classification (NCBI taxonomy): domain Eukaryota; kingdom Viridiplantae; phylum Streptophyta; class Magnoliopsida; order Sapindales; family Sapindaceae; genus Cardiospermum; species Cardiospermum halicacabum. The sequence goes on from CM062394.1 coordinate 3,515,014, forward strand.
TCAAGTCAATTTGCAATTTGCAATGCATAAGATACAGAAGCAATAAATACACGAGGAGGAGGCCCGATTAAATGAAGAGACAGTGCTTTGAAGTTTTAAATGATATGAAATCACCCTGTCTACTTTATTGTACATGCTCTCACCTGATTGCTACCCATCTAACATTTCACAGTTACAATCATACTCTTGTTGAAGAGGGCTTATTTATTTCTACCACAAGCAGTTGCTTTCACAGTAATGACTCAGACTCGATGTCTTGGTACGTCACTATACATCTAAATGCAATGCAAACAAATCCAGTGGTTTGTTACAACACTCAACACTGCTAAAATGGTTATCAGAAAAGTTTTAAAAAAAAACATTGCTAACAGCTGAAACTACCATTCAAACTGCTACTATTTTGAGAAATTGTTTTTTGCCCATGTTGAACTCATCTTTTCTCAGCTTATAGACAATGTGACATAATATACCAAAATTACAACCTACTAAGTCCATATATAGATATGTATCAATTTAAAGAAAATCTGGGGATTCAAGATTCAACAGAGCATTGGTTATTAAGCTAAGACATATTCAGCATATTCATTTATTGAGATAATTCATCAGTTTTTGATAGCTACCTTTTACCCGGGAATTTCAGATTACCACTACATGAAGATAATATAGCCCACACATCATGCTCATTTTCTTCTCAGCTTTTCCTTCATCCTCTCAACAGCAGTTCTCAAGGTACCTTCATCTTTGCAAAAGGTGAATCTGACTAGATTCTTGCCCTCCTCTGGGTTCAGATAAAATACGCTGGTCGGAATTGCAACTACACCAACTTCCTTAATTAGATATTCGCAAAAGGCAATGTCATTTTCGTGTCCGAAGGGAGTATGATCCACTACCACAAAGTATGTACCACTTGATGGGAATACCTTGAAACCAACATCTTTCAATCCCTCCACCAAGATTGCTTTCTTTGCAGAGTAGTCCCTCTTTAACTCCTCATAGTATGAATCAGGGGCTCTAAGGGCTGTTGCTGCTGCCCATTGCATTGGAGTGGATGTGGCGAAAGTCAAGTAAGAGTGCGCTTGTCGGACTCCCCATGTCAGATGTGGGGGAGCAATTGCCCACCCAATCTTCCACCCTGTTAGAGAGAATGTCTTACCCAGAGAGTTCATGGTTACAGTCCTCTCATACATTCCTGGAAGAGAGGCCATCGAGATGTGATCCATTTCAAAAGCCAACTTATCATAGACTTCATCTGTAAAAACCAACACATCATTCTCAATGCACAGAGATGCAATGGTGTTGAGTTCCTCTCTTGTGAACATTTTTCCAGTGGGGTTATGTGGAGTGTTCAAAAGAATTGCACGGGTGTTCTTTGAGATAGCTGACTTAAGCTGATCGATTGGGACTGCAAAATCTGGAGGTCGCAGTGTGATGCATTTTATTTTGGCACCTGCCATAGAGAGAGTGGCTTCATAAGAATCATAGAAAGGAGCAAAAAGGATCACCTCATCGCCAGGGTTTATTAAGCCTAAAATAGTAGCGGCAATAGCTTCTGTGCATCCAGAGGTAACAGTAACTTCCTTCTCTGGGTCCACATCAAGCCCAGTGTCTTTCTTAAATCGAGAAACAATGGCAGAGTTGAATTCTGGCACTCCAAATCCTCGAGCATATTGGTTCTTCCCATCCTTAATGGCCTGAATTGCTGCCTCTTTGACGAAATCAGGGCCATCAAAGTTAGGGAAACCCTGACCGAGGTTTATAGCTCCATGTTTGATGGCAAGCATACTCATCTGTGTAAAGATTGTTGTCTTGAACTTCTCTAAGCGCTTTGCAACCTGAGAACCATAGATAGTGTATCAGAATAATGAACAGAAAAGTGATTGAAACCACAATTTAATATTAGCAGGAACTGGGCCAAAGATCTATCGTTCTACAAAACATTCGGCAAAGATATATAAACTGGAATCAGAACACTAACATTGGTAGACTTGATCAGTTTATGCCTCATGAGTACTATGCAACAATCAACTACAGGAAAGTAAACAGAAGCATAATAGTGCATATGTGACAAAGGGTAAACACAAGTAGCTCAAAGAAGATATAAGCCATAATTACTAAATGCCCATTCACAATTTTTTAAGGGGTAGCATATGACTCAAGACAGTTATGTCTTTGTGAGGCAAGGTGGTAGCCTAGATTCATAATGACAAAGGGAAAAAAACAGTTAAATGGAGATACTAATATATGTCCTAACTTACAAATTATGATTAACATTGATCTAAATCAAATCACGACCTTGACATATACATTGTGCATTGTAACAAGTAATCACGCGCTAATTAAGAATCATGACAGATGGTATCAAACTATCATAAGTAGCTTGATATACAATTATAGTTGTAATTAACTTCTATATTTATACCCTTCAGTGAATGAAGGATCAACAGGCAGTGAAAGGTTTTACAGGAAGGTAAAGTTGGGAGGTGGTTGCTATCAAATGGAAGTGGGTTGCAGATTAATTAGAGAGGAACTAAGTATGTAAAAGGCAAGGGTAAAGGAATTAAACGCTGAAAACTGCATAGCAAATTAGCCTGCATTTGCAGAACTCATCTATTACTTCTCCACCCTCACTCAAAACCGGCATTATAGTCTTTGATGCCTCCAAAAAAATTCACACTCAGCCTCCATGTGCCATTCCAATTACCTCTCTTGTCTCTTACCTAAAACTCCATTAGTAGTCTTTAATGTCACTGTTTGGTTTTGCCAATGTCCATAATGAACTTGGCCCTCCCTTTATTTTCTATAAAATCACACCTCATGCCATTGTGAATGGTTTGGAGGAATTTGTTGGAATGGAAGGATCTTTCAGAATATTTAGCCCTCACACTTCTCTTTAGCATGAGGGGGCTGCCTTATTCCATCAGGGTGGCATGCCATGTGGCAGTGACAAAGGTGGCCACTTTGAGCCACCGCCTCTGTTTGAAATTCAAAACACTGCTCATGCAATAGCAAGAATACAATTTCAACAAATGAACGTGAATTAAGTTTTACATCATATCCATTTTCCACAACATCCGTCAAGAGCTGAACCACTTGCCAGAACGGATAATACATAGCTATATCATGTAGGTATCTCACTGAACATACTTACCATCTTCCTACCACAGCTAAAATAAAAACGAAAAATTGAGAAAGAAAATAATGATGGTTCACCACAGTCTACTTATTAACCCAGCGTAAAACCAATGGTTTACAATATGCTAATCAGCAGAGTAGATGATATGAAATTTCATAGACTATATGTTGAAGGCAATTCTGATTAACAAATGGGTACTACACCCTTACAAGGTGATAGATATAACAGATTATACTGTGCAGACCACATATACAACACAGAGATTAACTACTCATAACATAGATAGTACCAGAACAAAATGCATCACAATGTAAATCATGGTGACCACAAATTCTTTGCAACCAGATCCACATACAGAGAGCAGACAGAATATAATGCCATGTAGCTTTAGCATGCTACATAACTTCAGTCATGACAGAATATTTCAAGACACTTAGTTCATACTCCAGCAGGGATAGGGCTCTTAAGAGTGTGGCATTTGAAATTGATAGCAGTAACCAATCAAGGTTAAACAGCAGAGAAGCAATTCCTAACTACAGACTCAGAAACAGCGTTTGGTATGGTTCATCGGAAAAATCAACAAAATTGTAGAACCAGCTTAAATTATCTTCAAATGCAGTACCCAAATTGACACAGATTGCATATCACAGCCAAATAAAACCAAAATCAACCTAACAAACAGCCCGCACAAAAATCAGAGTCGCAGATAACACATACTAGTGAAAGATCATGTCCAGGACATGATAAAGCAAAAAGGGCTAATTATAAAATGCCTAAAAATCTAACATACCCACAAATGAACAAAACCCCACCTGAAAATGAACAAAAACGAAAAGATTGAGATGGGCAAAACATGACACACCTGTGGTGGAGGAGGATGGGTCTTCAGGGTCGACCCGGTTGGATTAGCAGCGGCATCTTCTTGGGTGGAAACAGTGGACAAATTGGCCATGACAGATGGGTATCGAGCGGGTCTCGGAGGAGTTCCAATGTTGATATTCAAACGCTTTGAAATGGAAAGAAGAGTGGAGGAAGAGTATTTAAAGCGTAATGGTGAAAGCATTTCACATGTCCAGGTGCATTGGGTGTGCAGCATGACGGCTTTGGCTTTTGGGGTTTATAGAACCAGAATCAAATTGACGAGCTAAAAAATCCATCTTTTTCACTCAGTTTCCATATGTGAAGCTCGTAATTTTGACACGTGGACCATCCATGTTTGTGTTAGATGATGGACTTTCAATTTCCCATGAACTTCTTTCATGTAATGAAAGGATGTATTAAGAGATTCATAATGGTGCAATTAGTACAATTTTTAATTTAGATTTAATCTCCTAATGGGCTGTTCCCATATAGTCATAATGGGCTTAGCCCATAAATATAAGCCCAATAAATTTTTTTCTTTTCTTTCCAGAGGGAAATGAGCGCATACTATGGTCAAAAATAAGTCCGGTCATAGTCACTGGATCGATGACCTTGCTTCTATGGTGGTAGGCAACCAGCGGTGGTCGTCCAACATGTACAACTAAGTGAATTACATGTGGTTAAATTTATTTAAGTTATAATTTTTAATATATTTATATATTAGTCTTCCAGTTTTTATTTTATTTACATTTAACTCTGTTTTGTAATTTTAAAAAATATATCTATTTAAGTTAATATTTTTATTTTTATTATATAAATATAATTAACAAATATTAAATTATTAAATTTATCTTTTTCTCACCCAATTGAAAGTTAGGGATTCACTCGCGATCGCCGTTGTTGTTTTCTATCTCCGACATTGAAGGACAATCTTTCGTCTCGTCTTCGAAGACGACGAAGACATCAAAGGACGACCTTCTTCATCTTCACCGACATCAAAGGACGACCTTCTTCATCTTCACCGACATCAAAGGACGACCTTCTTCATCTTCTCCGGCAAGGCGATAACTCTTTCTTTTTGCGAGGGTTCCATACAACTGTGAAGAAGTCGAGGATAGGTTCTTCGTCAGTGGCTTGGCTTCAAATCTATGTTATGGTAGGTGGAAACGCAGATTAGCAGATGCCCCATTGATTCAGTTATAGTTTAGCCGACCAACTGGTAGGTACTCAAACCTAATCAATATCATATATATATATAATATAAAAATCTCAATTTGGTGTTCTGGAATTGTGATTCGTGCAACTATCTTTTGTATATGTCGATTTTATGCAGTTTTTTCACATTTAAGTATTTCACATCATGTTGGTTGCAGTGGTAGGAAAACTATCTTGTGTTTACCTGTGTTTCTGGATTTTTTTGAAGTTATTTAAAATGTCATAATCTTAACACTGATTTGTCTCTTTAGATTCTGATTAGAAAATGGACGAGTTGAACAACAAGTACATGAAATATGTCTCTAATTGTTTTCAGGACCACTCATTGTTTCACAAGGTTGGTGATGTGATTATTCTTTTGAAACTTAAAGTAGTTATGGCGGTTGTGTGGATTTCACTGTATTCTGACCATCAAATATTGATTCTTTATCAGGCTTTTGAGATATTTTTCAATAAAACTATTAGCGGCAGTTCAAGTTTTTAACTGCCAGCAATACTTTGCAATAATATACTCAAAAAGGATGGAGGTGATAAATTGGAAGATGAACTCTTGAAAAGGTATTATGTTTAGCAATTGAAATTACTTAAAATGTCTTAATGTTGTTGTATTTAGCTTTTCCCGATAGAGATGAGAGTAAATTTGAGCTAGGATGTATTAGATATGTAGGAAATGAGTATAAGTCATGAGTGAAGCTTTTGTGGTCAATGTGCACAATATTGGTCTTTGATAGTTTTCAATATGTTTAAGTAAGTTTAGTCATATTTGGCTGCTTTAGATATGTTTAGAAATAATCAAATATGCGCAATTTATTAGTAACTTTCAATTTGGCTTTGATGTATAATTTAACTAGTTGTTTGGGAAGTCTCTTTTTATTAAATTATAAATATTTTTCCATTTTATTTATTTTTTTAATTTTAAATAATGGATACTTGATGTGTTTGTTTTGTACGACTAAATGTGATATTTTTTTAATCATAAATACTTCATGTATTTTTTTTTTGTAATGATTAAGACGACAAAGTCTAAATCACTTGGATTCTTCTTCTCAGAGCTCATAGAGCTGTTGGTTGAGTGGCTTGGTTAGGTACGATTTATAATCGGGGATTATATTAGTTTGATTTGTAAAAATCGTGTAGTGGACGGGTATAAGCGGGTAGTAAAAAATCGTGGGTGATTTGTAATCGTATGGGCACGATTTATATATTTGGAACCGTAAAACTATGGACTTTTTGTGGGTACAAACGAGTGGGCGCGGTCATATTAGTTTGATACAATTAACTATGATTTAAAGTTATAAAAGGTTATGATGAGTTAACCATTTCATTAAAAAATTAACAGTTTACACAACATTCTGATCGAACTTTATTTAAATTAATTTTTAAATTAATCGTTATTATAAAATTATTACAATATTTTTTATTTTACATTATTAAATACAGTACTATTTAAATAATTAAATTAATTTTTTATAATTTTATATGGGATGATTTCATTTTTAGTCATTTCAAACTTTAAATTAAGTTAATTAACCATTCAAATTTTATTTTAATTTTTTAAACTTTTGAAAGTTTGAAATATAAAAAATAAACTAAATTAACTAATATGCCTTTGTTAACGCGCTTCACGGCATCACCATCCTGTAAAACGCGCTTCACAAACTGGTGATGCGTGAAGCGCGTTTTTAAAGATATATTGATCAATTTGGTTCATTTTTTAAATTTCAAATTTATTTAAATAAAATTTGGATAGTTTATTTATTTAAAGTTAAAGTTTCAGAAACTCATATTTTATAATTTTTTCATTTATATTTAATTACTATTTTTAACCGCTACCATTATTATAAAACAGTTATTTACCACCATTATTTCACTAACCGGTACAGTTATTTTAACCTGGAATGCCATATAACCTAATTCTTCTGTATTTCCAGTTCCATGCATACAGATCTGTCTATCTCGCCTAATCATTTTGTGTGTTAAGACCAATTTGAACAGATATTTTACCTAAAATGTTTAAATTTTGATTACTTTCTATTTAAATTGTTTTTTTATGAATTATTGTATGAATTCTTATTTCCAATTTTTAAAATACGATACAAATACAATGTAATATTTTGACAAAAGTGATAAATACCGCAAGCAAATTGATTAATACCGCATTTATTTTCAATTTATGTCCTTTCCATCATTAAAAGTAAAAAAATATAGTGTTTTAATTTGAATTAGACACTTTATTTCATTCTCGAAAGTAATTTTTGTTTAAAAAAAATATAGATTTTTAGTTTGAATAAAACTCTTTATTTCATTCCCAGAGAGTAATTTTTGTTTAAAAAAATATAGATTTTTAGTTTGAATAAAACTCTTTATTTCACTCTCTCAACTGATTCAATCTGTTTCCTTTTCATCATCTCAACTCATCTTCTTTTCATCATCTCAACTCATTTAATTTTTTTTTTTTTCAATTATAAAATCATAGAATACATTGATGAGAGTAATTTTTGTTTCAAAAAAATATAGTTTTTCAATTTAAATGGAACTCTTTATTTCATTCTCCTAACTGATTCAATCTGATTTTTTTCATCATCTCAACTCGTTCATTTTTTTCTTTCAATTATACAATAATGGAAGACAGTGATGAAATAGTTTTTGTTTCTATTTTGATAATAAAGAATAATTGTGAATATAAAAATATCAATAGTTATAAAATAAATAAAAAACTAATTGGAGATGAAGTTGCAGAGAAGAAATATAAAATAATATCCTCATATGAATAAAAAAATAAAAAAAATAAGATTAAAATTGGAATAGTACATACAGTATTAATGAATTTACTGCCGTATTTAACAATCCTATTTTGATAAAACCATTGATGCCCCAAATTGCAGTAAATAAAACATTAATAATAACAACTAAACAAATGTCTATAATCAGAGAATATTACCAATATAAAACTGCATGATTAATCCAGATTCATGTCCTAACAATTAAAAACTCAAGATGACACACCGGTCGGTTAATCACAAGGCAATTCAAGAGTAGGTATGCTCACATAATCAACACATAAACTAATCTACACACTTGTACATTTATGATTTTATATTTGTGAAGTTGACGTCCAGGAGAGAACTTTTTGGGTGACATAATCTCATACCATCTTCAACAATTGCGGTCTTGAGTCAAACACTAAACATTTTCTCATAACATATAATAATATTATTAGTACATATACATGTCACTAAATTTGACATAATTAGTTATTAAACAAGTTATGTGACAAGCACATTCTGAGGGATCTTCTTCTGCTAATTGTGATTATGATTAATTTCATTACTAATTAATGTGTCCTTACACATGAGAGAGGGACATGTAAACTACTTTCCTGTTCAATCCCCACATGTTCTGAGATAGAAAAATGGAGATATTTGGGAGTTGTAGTTTGACTTAATTTTAGGTTTTAATATTAAGATGCTATTTTCATTTCATTGGGTGGTGTTTTAGAGAATAAATTTTTAATTTAATTTACATTTAAAAAAAGAAAATGAAACTCTAAAGTAAGTATGGTTTGACCTTTTGAATTATATAAATAAGAATGGGAAGTTATTTTTTATTTTTCTTCATGAGGTGTTGCATACAATTATTGTGATGTTGATGATTTGTGCTCAATAGGACTAATTATATTCGTTCCATAACAATCATGGTGTTTAAACTAAAACTATATTTTAATTAATTTATTATTTGTAATTATCTTTTACTTATATGTTTATTAACTTTGTTGTCCTGAATTTTAAAAGTGGAAAAGAAACATCGAAAAAAAAAATTATAAACTATAAATATTAAAAATATATATAAATAAGGTGGATATTATAATTTTAAACTATTTAGTAAAATTAATTAATTTGTATTTTTTTTTATTAAATTTCAAATATTTTATACATTGTTTATGTGTATTTTTTTCGCATTAATTTTACATAGATGATATATGTTATCTTTTCGTTATAATTCCAATTATTTATACATTATAATAAAACTTCATACTTAAACTAAACTAAGCCTAAAAATATTATAATTGGACTATCATTATGTACTTTTCTAGTTCACTCATGGTAAGTACATGGTTGAATCCGCATCTAACGCCAATATATTTTGAGAATATAAAATTTTCTTAACAACCTCCTTATGTCCCCGTTATCCTTACAATCGTTTATAATCGGTTACCTATTATATCAGTATTTAAATCTTTCTAAATTATTAGAGTTTATGTATGGATTTTTACGGAGGGCGATATTGACGCAGATCGAAAGTAATAAAAAAGACGGTTTAGATTCGGTCACGAGTTTTAATAGTCAATTTTGTTTGACTGGGACGTTGATAAATCCTAATTCAAGGGAATGATAAAGCCAAATTTTAAACTGAGAGAAAATTATAACATTATTGCTTGATCTGATTTAAAATATCATAAGATGTTTTTATAGTGCAAAAGAAACCTAAAACAATGGAAATTATGTTGGACGCAGGAATCCTAAAATTGGCAAAAACAGAAAAAATCAAAATTTGCCCCTAAAACAATTGAATTTGGGCCCGTTAACTACGCAACAGTCTTGTAGCAATTTGAAAATTGTCCATCTCGCAATTCCCTTTCCAGAATGCAGTTGCCGGCCCCAAACGGACCATAAACAAATATTCTAAACCCTTCTCAAGTTGCCTTAGAACGATTCGGTCCTTTCATATAGTCCAACGCAATCTAATCCACATCAGATATGTTCTAATTTGTCATATGACATCTAAGATCCATGTCACATGAAGAGTTTAGTTAGGTTAGTAATTTAAAACATTAATAATTAGAATAAGACTAAAATCAAGGATAAAAAGCAAATGGCAGAGCACATAATGTGTTACATTTGTTGGTATGTTTTTATATGAACTTTGCATTGTTTTGTGATAATTGATACATAATTGTCTATTTCTTCTATTTCCTACCAGATTTGGGACAAGTTTGTATAATTAAAGATTATGAGAGATAAGGAGGCAATTTCCAACACAAGCCAATATTTTTCTGTTGTGGAGATTCATTCAAACATGTGAATATTAGAAGATTTTTAATTTTTGAATTTCCATTTTTGTTTACAAACTTTAGGAGATTTTGTGGGCGCAGATTTTCAGATCCCACATCTTTATGTTATTTTTTAATTTAATTTTTTTTTTTTTGTTTTTATTGCTGAGAAGAGAACAGTAGAGGTAAGCTTGAATTTTAGCTGGATAGGGGAAAGTTCTCAGCAATAGAGTTTGATCTTTCTTTTCTCTTCTGTGTTATTTTATTTTACGTGTTCAATTATAAAGTCATGCTGCTTGTTGTGCCCACAACAAGCTATACTTATGTAATCCAATAAAGTACGTCATTCAATTACGTGTTGTGAGAATTGTTTTTACCTGTCGATGTTGATTAATATTTGTGCATTCTTATACTTAATGGATTTTGGTGGATTATATAAATTTTCCCATTGATTAGTTAAGGCCTATTAATTAATTAAGCAAATTAGTATACTGCTAGTCATGAAAATTAAATACGTGTAATATTTTAATTAGATTGGTACTGGTAGAAACCAGTATAATGCGTTATATCATGAGTCCGTATAATCTTATTTAAACAAACATGCTTATTGATTTGTTGATAAGAGTCCGGGTCATTCTACTTTTAGAGCAGTTTAGGATTGAACATTTCAGGTGCGTGTTGGGGTTACTATTAGGCTAAGAACTGATTATAAGGCGTTTGTTCAATCAGTTTAGTATCTAAGGAACGATTAGGTAATTAGGCGCGTTGTTTACTACTATAACTAGGCTTGCTAATTGACATAATTAATCTGTAGTTTCAATGATCAAGACAAAATTGAATGAATAACTTTTCTGGATTGATTTCTTTATATTGTTAATTTTAATATTTATATTTTTAGCAATTTAATTTAATTAAATCTATTTATGAAACCCTCATTTGCTTTATTCTGCTAACCTCGTTGAATAGAAAATTACAATTTTCAGTTTATTCTCTGTGGGTTCGACTCTACTGTTATTTACTACAAAGCTACATGAATAATTAACTTTGGTGGTTTCGACACTCGCCGGAAAAAAAAAAAAAAAAAACAAGCAAGAAGTGTCATTTAGAGAATACCAAAAACAGAAACTAAGAAATCAAAGAAGAATGATAACTAATGATGAATAAAAATTTAAGTGCTTACGTACCTCTTAGTTATAAAAGGGTTAATCTCAAAAAACCACCGCAAGTTTGCTAAATTCTCCAAAAAAAACCACACCAGTTTTCTCCATTTTACTACTTTTATGTTAATTTACGTGGGGTTATTACTCATCTATTTGTGAAAAAAAGTGGTAAATGGAGAAAATTCAAACTGGTGTGATTTTTTGAAGAACTTAACAAACTTGCGGTGCTTTTTTGGTATTAATCCGTTATAATAATATAAGAACCACACTATTGCAGCATGAAAAGTGGTGAAAGGTTATTACTACCGCTTAAAGAAGCTTGGTTCATGAGAAGAGTATCACTTGTGTTTGATGGTTGCGGTGGTAAATAAAAAATAAAAAAATAAAAAGGCTGCTGATTAATTTTGTGGCTACTTTTTAGGAAAATCATTATTTACCAAAGTTGTCAATTGCTTTGGTGAAATGAAAGATAAGTGGAATTTAATTGAATTAATGAAAAAATTCATCGAAGAAATGGACTGTCGAAATATGGTTCAAATTATAACTGACAATACACTGAATTGCAAAGACATTTGTGAGATTATTGAAAGTATGTACCCTCGTATCTATTGGACACTATATGTGGACCATCAAATTGTGGTTCAGATTATAACTGATACTACACCGAAGGCATAGGTGAGATTATTGAAGGTATGTACCCTCACATCTATTGGAATTATATGTTGCTCATACCCTTAATCTTACCTTGAAAAATATTTGTAAGCCAAAGAATACTGAGACAAATATCGATACCTATTTGGAGTGTTCTTGCATATCACTAGTTTACGATGATGCAATGCAAATTAAGAATTTCACCATGAACCATGACATCAATAAATAGTTTTTCTAAGTTCACATTTCGAAGGGGTTTTTCTACTGATGATGTTTGTAGTGGCTAATAGTAATCTTCTGAAACACTATTACATGTTCTTCGGGATTGCCATCATACGTAAGTATTTTGGAGATTTATTAATACTTCAGAGTTGTGTATTGATTTTGCTACTCTTGATATTTCATCTTGACTTCTTAATAATATGAGAGTGAAGGCAATAACTAGATAGGGGGCAATTTTGGGATGTGACTTTTGCTATATGTATTTGTGGTGGATTTGGAAATTCGGGAATAAAAGTGTTTTTGAACCCCTTTTGGTTTCATTTGAGTTTTTGCAGAAGAAATTTGTGGAGGTTGTCAGAGCTTAGGCTAATTCTAGGTTGATTCAAATTGTTCAAATTCAATCTTCTATACAATTTGTTTCTTGACAGCTTGCTCCTAAAGGTTGAATTACTTAGAACTCATATGGGAGTGCTGATAGAAATTTCGGACTTACTGGTTGTGGGCATGTGCTAGAGATAGTAATGGTCAATGATTTGTTGGTTTTTCTCTTTCTCTTGAATTTGATAATGTATTACAAGCTGAGATCGGGGAGTATAAATCCTTACAACTAGTCTGAAATAAAGCGTGAATGAAAATGATCGCGGAAGTTTATAAATCCTTACAACTAGCCTAAAATAAAGCGTGAACGAAAGTGCAAGTTCTGTGAATATGTTATTGCATGGAATGACTGAAATTTCTAGTCATAAAAATATTGTGGCATCGTGAATGTCTTTCATTAAAAGGGATTGGGATATTCAAGTAATTAAAATTTATAGAGAGACCAACTTAATTGCTGATGGTTTGACTAGAAGTACTATTAGTGGTCAAAGAATATGCAAGTGTTCATTTCACCGTTGGTGTATATTTGTGTGGCTATTTTAATTAATATTGTGAATATTATCCAATCATATCTAATGGAATTTTTTTCTCTATTTTGATTTAAAGAAAATAGAGAAATTTTATTTTGATTTAAAAAAAATAGAGGAATTTTAAAAGTTAACGTGGTAGTCAAATATTATTATTTTATTATAAATTTAAATTTATTGTTAAATTTAACTTGTAAAAATTTGAAATAACCAGTATTTAATTAAATACTAATTTTCCTGTTTAAGCTTTTTGAGGTGATGGGTGCAACAATTTACCATATTGATTGGGGAGAACATTATCCATCAAACAACCAACCAATTTTTTCAACCACGGAAGTTGATGGAAACAATCATAATATAAAATAAGATGGTAAATAGCAAAATTGTGATTTAAAACTAAACTATTTTACAAATCACCATCAAAGCAAGATGTCCAAACAGAAGCAGAAAGCAAACGCCTACATTTCCACCCCAAAACCAACCTATTACTTCCCAACTCCTCCACTTTATACCCATCGTTAAACAAACCCAACAAAAGCTTCGCTTGACAATGATTCGCGAAGCTTATATTTACCGGCCTAAACCCCACCGCGCCCAATTTCTCCCCCCAAGAGCAACCCGTTTCCTTACCTTGGGTCCGATAAATCCGGGCCAGCGACCCGGATATCCGGGGCCCCAAAAACACTTTCTCCACCAATGCCCTTGCTCTGCTCTGCATTGGAAAACCAGCTTCAAGTGAATCGTAAACCGCTGAATAATGATGCAACGAATCCATAAACCGTCCTACAAAATCTCCATCTCCTACAGATCCGATTTCCTCTTCCACCAGTGTCAACAATCTCGGGTTCAAAGATTTGGATCCGGAGAGAAAAGACACGATGGAGTCAGGTGCACGGTAACTAAAGTGAGGGAGATGTAACATGCAATTGAAAATCAACGCTTCTCCTCTGACTAACTTCAACGTAGAAGGCTTGAATGTCTCATCTGCATCCAACCTGGACTGATGAAATGAAAACGGTAGACCAATCGACGCCGCGAATGCCACCAATCTCCGACCTGTCTCTTGAACTGTCCCGATCGATCTTCTACCATTGCCACCTCTAGTCAAAGCTGTGATTCTCAGATGTGGGCTTGATGGGCCGTCTTTTCTAGAAACCAAGGCCTGCATCAACGAAGCCCATTGGACTCCTTCCATGATATCGTAATCAACTATGTGGATTCTTCTGTCGTGGACCACAGCTTCTAAAATCGCTTGATTGGCTGTGAAGTGACCGAATTTAACATACGGTGACATGTCCTGCAGTAGCTGAAACGCAGCAAGGATATCCGTCTGATGAATCTCATCACGACCATTATTAATAAAATGCTTGTTACGTAGACAATCAGAGCCGTCTATTAAATTAAGCAAAGCATCAGTGAAACGAGCAGCTAATCTCTCCATGTTTGTGCCGTCGTTAGGTGAAACCAACTCCTTAAGCCGAAACAAAATCACGCGAGCCAATTCTCGGCTTTTATTCTCTCCAGTTAGAGCTTCAGCCGCCGCCATCAGGAGATGAACGAGCTTCAATCCTTTCAAATCATGACCGTCAGTTTCCTCATCTGTCGTCATCATCGTGTCCGTCGATACAGAGTTGGAAGACTCATAAGCTGCATGACACGTGTTTGTGTTTGATTGATCTTCTTCGATCATTGAATCGATTAGGTCGTGGAAATCATCTTGACCGTTGGATAGAGCTTCCCAATCGACGACGGGAGACCAGTCGTTCCAAGTGTCGCTTGTTGTGGTCGTTGTTGTTGTAGTGGTGGAGCTGGAGAAGTCGAAATGGAAATCGAAGCAGTCCATTGGTGGTTGTGAAGTGAGTGTGTGCGTGATATAAAAGAGAGATTAGTGGTGAGAAAGAGGTGAAACAAGAGACAATGAAGGCAAAAGTGAGAGTGATTATTGAATTGAAATATAAATTATGGGATTATCGACTAAGATGTACCATAGATCAACTCACTATGTTGCTTTGTTTTTATATACATCCTGGACCGTCTCTTTCAGCGGTTATTTTTCTATGTATAAGAAAACAATTTTATTAATTCTTCTCTTGTTTATCTTTCTATATTTACCATCAAATTATTTGTATTTGTTGCCTCGGTGTTGTTACTATTATTATTTTGTTTAAGCTGACAATAATTTTTTGTCCAATTAGTTTGCTCATTTGATATTATTAAAATACTTAAAGATATTATTATTTGTTTTCATTTAATAAACACGTTTATAAATGGGGCAATTCAATAATACCATCAAAATTTGGGTGCATTGAAAAAATCCCAATCAAAAGCAGTGTTTCCCACTTTCTCACAATCACCACCATATTCATCATTAAGCATGGATAAGACCTTTTAAGGAAAAATTCAAGAAAAGTCCCTGTTATTTCAATAATTATAAAAAGAATATCAAACTTTCATTGTATTTTTTTAATTTTTTTTTAAAAATCAAATTTCTGTTTCTATTAAATTAGAGATGATTTTTTATATCATTTTATATTTATCAATATTAAAATTATTATATTTTTTATATATAAAATATTATATTTTTTAATTTTATAATATTCGTTTTCGTGGTTATTTCGAGTCTTTAAATCCAGATTTTTATTTTTGTTAAAAATTTGACTTTAAAAGTAAATTGTGTTGGTTTTTACTTTTGTGGT
Organism: Cardiospermum halicacabum; assembly: GCA_031304145.1. Taxonomy (NCBI): domain Eukaryota; kingdom Viridiplantae; phylum Streptophyta; class Magnoliopsida; order Sapindales; family Sapindaceae; genus Cardiospermum; species Cardiospermum halicacabum. The sequence continues at coordinate 3,530,907 of CM062394.1, forward strand.
TTTTAAAGGTATAAGAATCATATAAGAGAATATAATGTATAATTAACAAAAGATGAGACTATTAAATTGTGATTTTATTGTATTTCACTTAATTTTTTCTTGACATTCTATCCTTTTCTTTTCTTGTTCTAATTCTTCAATTTTGATATTATTTTGGATTTTTTATGCACCAACGTAATAACCGCTTGTGGTTTATACAAAAGTTGTTATTATACTTTCTGCAATTTATTTAGAAACAATAATAAATAAGAAAAGAACTGTCGTCATTATTAATGTGGCTATTTCTTCTTTATTATTATTGCTATCGTTACGACAATTTTTTTCTTTATTATTGCTACTTGTAGTTCTTCCTAATGATTAATTTCATTTGCCTCATCGATGGATAGGAAATATAGTACATTTATGTTCATTCCAATGGTAAGATTTCCATATGTTCTCTGTTCTTTGTCCTCTTATATCTCCACCTTACCTCTTTATAAAATTGATATGCTGAAGATTGTGAAGAAGATTTTAGATATAGAGACAGATACTAGTTCTAGAACCATATATATTTCATGAGCTGTACGGGCATGGGGAAGTTGAAAAAAAAAAAAAAAAGCTAGAAATAATGGTGATAAGTGAATTGTTAGAGATTTTCGTTATATCCCTCTTTCATCACAGCCCACAATTTCGATAATCAAATCAATAAAATGATGAACCAATTATGCTGATGATGTTAATGCCATAATTAATTTTAAACTAATTGCTCTGAAACCAATTTATTAGGAATAGTGGGTACATAATAGCATCAACTAGAATTGAAACAAACAATAAAATAATAATGAAGCAACATAAGAGTTTTATCGTGGTTTGGCGACCCGCCTAATCTACTCAAATATAATAATTTAGCTATTGAGAAAGAAGGATTACAAGCCCTTTTGACAACACTTTTTTCCCATGCTATCATGAGCTCCACCTAGACTAACAATAGCCTAATTAACTAATTTTACTAAAATGAATAATCAAACCTGACGAAATGCCTTAAATTGCTAGAGATAGATTGTCTTCTCCAAGCTACCCATTGTGCCAACGATGTACTATATACGCCCAGACATACTTTCGAATATCTAGACGGTAGTAGAAGCGCCTAACTCTTGATGATAACTAAACGCCTAACCCAGTTTTCTCTTCAACTAAGGAGTACCAAATGATCATAATTAAGAAAACCAAATCCTTTTCAAATAAGAAAATAGATGTAAACTCAAAATAAAAAATCTTTCCTAAATGTAATCCTTTCAAGTAGGAATCCTTAAGATCCAAGTTTTTAAAAAATTCCTGTGATTTAAGACATCCTCAAAAGAGGCAAGAGATAGTGGTGATAAGTGTGTTATGACCTTCTTTTTCTTTTGATTTCTAACCGGGTAAATAAAGAAAGACAATGACATTTATAATAAACTTACATGGTAACCCACATGCAAAATAATACCTAACACTTTTTTAAAGGGTTTAAATGAAACTCGATGTAAAAAAAAGAAAAAAAGAAAAAATAATTATATATATATATGAAGAAGAAAGGAAGAAGGAAGGAAGGGGAGAATGTGGTTAAGTATAAATTCTCTAGAGATGGTTATTATCATTCAACCTTGCTTTGAAGTATGATGAATCCAAAAAAATGTAATTTTATTTATATAATAGTTATTGTAAAGTTTATATCAATTTTAACCCTTTTCTTTTAATTAAAATCATATAGAGAATTTTACCCGTCCTATTTTTTATATGATAAGAGAATCTTACCAAAAAAATTATAAAAAATTAAAAAATATATCCAAAAGAAACCAAATATTTTTTTTAAAAAAAAGTATTATTAGAGCATCTCCAATGGGATGTGAATCTATTAATTTGCACATCCACGTGGACATTATGAATTTTTTATTTAAAAAATCTACTCCAATAATGATGTGAACTCAGAATATCCCCGTGACATGACAAAAAAAATAATAATAATAAAGGGTGTAAGGTAGAGCTTCTATTTTCCACATCCTAATTGACTACTTTTTAATATTTTTAAATTGTAATTATCTTATTTCTATTTAAAATTTTAAAAAAATATAAATTAAAAAAAAATTAATTCTAATGGATTATAAATTTAAAAAATCTGAATAGATAATAACTACTGTAAACTATTTTTAATTTTTTTCTCTCCAAAGATATTAACACATCAATATCACGCCCTATATTTTGGGCATACGTCTCAATTCACTAAACTAGTCTTGTATTGTCTTTTAATTATATCACCTTTTCATTGTTAAATAACAAATATACACAATTTACTTCTGATTTTTTTTCCTTTTACATGTGTCTTGACATTTGAATTTGTATTTTTGTGTCAAATTATATTAACTTGGTCATTTTTCCTTAAATCATGTTAATATTTTATCATTTTTTCCCACACATTTACATAATTTTATCATTCCTTCATTAAACTAATGTAATTGAAATAAAATTACTAAAATTAAAATAATAATAGTAAATATTTTTTTCAATTAAAAAACTAGAATAAGAAAATAACCTAATTTTAAAAAAATTCTTATATTTTTAAATTAAACTCTTAAAAATTAATAAAATTATTTTTTTAATATAATATACTTCATTTATCATACATCACCACCACATTTTATAATTATATTTATTTATAATGTATAGGTGTGCAACTTGAAAATATAAAATTATCCATTCATATAAATTTTATTTTCAACATAAATGAACAATAGACTTTTTATTTAATTATTTTTTTATTATTTAACATTCAACAAACGAATTTTAAATAGCATATATAGCAAGTATGATGCTATACCTTTTTAGCATATGTCATCTCCAATTAGAAACATATATATAAAAAAATATCACCTTTTCGCCTACATCATAATTAAAAAATTTCAAAACGCAAATAATATTTATAATAAATTCCAAATCGATAATAGTCATCAGTAATTCACTCCCTCACGTTTCTATGATAAAATTCACTGGATATAAAATATAATATGTACATATATAACCACTTTAAAAATATTCAAATTAAAATTATCGGATTTTTTAAATTATTGATTAAATATCACGTCATTTTAGACTATCCAAATTAAAAATGTTGTAATACTATAGTATTATAAATACTCTTTCCGTTCCCAATTGCAACATTAGGGTTTTGTATACCATTCATCAACTAATTTTATTTCACATTTTGTGATTTATGTGTAATAAAAAATATAGTCAAGTGGGATCTTGTTTTATTCGTTTTAATGTCTATTTTCTAAATATGAAATTATCATAATTTTTAATAGTATATAATTAAAGATATTTTTTTGTTGAAATCATGCATTGGCAAGTGTGCAAAAAGCAATTTGGGATGGAGGTAGTATAATAATTTGGGTTATTTCCAAAAACACCTCATTTTTTCAAATGTTTCACTTTGAGCATCCGGTTTTGAAAAGTTTTGGAAAACCACCCCAAAATCAAAAACCACTAGTGGTTTTGGTATTTTTGTGAGCGATTTGTGTTGTATGAGTGATTTTGAAATTCTATATGTTTTAATTTGGAAATTCGGAAATTTCCTAAAATCAAAATTACTCATACAACACCAAAACCGCTCACAAAAATACCAAAACCACTAGTGATTTTAATTTTGGGATGGTTTTCCAAAACTTTTCAAAATCGGGTGCTTAAAGTGAAACGTTTGAAAAAATGGGATATTTTGAAAATAACCCATAATAATTTTCTTATCCAGAGGAGTGAAAGTACGGTAACAAAATATGTGAGAGTAGCATGGAAATAATCAAAGTGAAAGGTGAGTTTGAGAGAAAATGATTGAAGAGGTTATGACTCATACTTATGGATGTTACGATATCAGTTAATCCTAATTGGTCCATTTTACTTGGGATTTTTGGTTGACTGGTAATTATTTTCTAATTTAATTATGACCATGTTCCTTGCCACGTCAGTCCTGCCGTCTCCACCGGCTCTCCTCTCACCACCATTCTGATGATTTCGCTTTCCCTGTGAAGATTGAATCAACATATCGAAATGGTCTTAACGTGAGGTGTCTACAAGTAAAAAACGAGAATTAATTTAGTTACTATATAATATGGTGAAGATTTATTCAAAATGAACTAATTTACTTTTTAAAGGCAAGTGGGGAACCTAAGCCTAAGCTTGTTCGAATATAACGGTACAGATGACTCAAAAAGAAAAGTCAATGGAATCAACGGCTAGAATTAGTTGGATCAGTCGGTAGTCAAAGTCAGCTTTGATAAAGACAGTGAAATTCTAATAGGAGATTTCGATTATGTGTAGTTAATACTATACATAAACAACATCACCCCTTCGTTACAGAATTACAACCACTATTATTAAATTAAAAAAACAAAAACAATAATGATGGTGCAAAAATCTCAAAAAATATATTTTTATTGCTTGTTTATATTTTTAAATATTATTTTAAAATTTTCATTTTGGAAAATAGTAATCAATTATACCAACTGACTCGTACCACATAAGTAACTAAGTTAAATGTGGCGTAAATCGTGATCAAAGAAACGTAGAAAGAGGTTCGATAGTACAGTTATGATATTTTAATAGATCGGACGGCCGGCAAGTGATGCAGACAACTTTGTGAAAGTGAAGTGTGATGTCTTTGGTCCTGTTTAGACGGCCTCTTAAAGGGACATCTCTAATTCATCATTGTAATTTCTACATATACATTCATCAATTTGTTACTTAATATAAAAATCCCAACACTTGATTTTTGTTTATTTAACTACATAAATCAGAATGTATATCAGTCACTCATTAATGGATCCAATTAGGTTGAAGATTGTAACCACTAAATCCATTATTATTCGTACTATGAGATTATAATATTGAATATATCCGTTTTAGGTTGGCAATATTCATTGTACATACTAATTAAACAATCAATTATATACTATTTTTGGTTGAGAATATTCAATATACTCTAATTAAACCAGCAATAATTATGATTAGAGAAAAGAACCTTGGATGCTACATGTCCTCACAAACTAACATTATAGCAGTATAAATATAATCAATCATTCATTTTTATTTAAAATATAGCTATTTCATTAATAAGTTGGACTCACGCCTGCATCGTAAATTTATTTATCTAATTTTTCATTTTCATATTAGAAAGTATATATATATATATAATTTAATTTTTATAATAAAATTTTATATTAAAACTGATTTGTAAATTATTTAAATTTTAAAGACAAATTGGCTTATAGGTTGTAAAATAATATATGATGATTGAGTCATAAAAAATAGTATTAAAAAATGAGGATTAACTCAAATTAATTATAAGAATCCATGTAGATTTGAACTCAGACATGCAATGTCTCCTATCAAGTAAGCACCTAACGAATGAATGGTGATGAAAGCAGTGGGATTAAACATTGATAATTGAAGTCAAAGCAGCGTATAATTGGCCTGTGCAATATTTTAAAGAATAGTATAATGAATATTCCATTTGATATTTAAAAATAAAAATAAAAAAAACATAACAAGTTGTCAACTCCTGATTTGAATGAATATAATGAGTCGTATATACCTAGGAAGATATGAGATTCTTCTGTCCGATATGTGGACAACAAGATTCCTTTACTTAAAATAATGTTGATTTTTCCAGTAGTACAAGTGCAGTACAACATTTCATGTTCATTGAGTTGTGATCTGCTGCAATCGGTTTCTTACTATTTAATCATCCAATCCAGTTTATATGATTAAGATCAGGTGATAACTGGGGATTTGAGAGGTTGTGACTGAATGGATGTATGTGTGACGATAATGTGTCTAGATACATTTGAAATTGTTAAAATGGAGATGAGAGATGACATTCATGAAGCATTTGAATGTATGTGCCTGCCCGGATCTTATTTATCTCTGTTTGAATTTGTTAAAATTATGAGATGATCATGATAGCGTCATATATCATTGTAATGGCACCGCCCATCATAGTGTTGAATGGCTCCTACTTCACAGTACTTGTAAGTATAAGTATAAAGATAGAGATAAAGTATAAATATAAATATAATAGTAATAACAGCCAATTAGGTATTTTCATGAGATCAGGTTTTTATTTTATTTTAACTCTTAGCAAGAAAGGAATAAAAATAACTATATAAACATTTGCAAATATGCATTATTTCTCTTTCAAAGATAATGTAATAATTAATAATAATATTTTAATTTTTGTAAGTTTATCATCTAAAAAATTTAATCCATCATTTACTCACAATTTTACAAACAATTCAAAATCTCCTCTAAAACAATTCGTATTATTTAAAAATGTAATCATTTTATATTTAATTAATCCAGTCAATTGAAAATATATAATTCAAATTACAAATTTATATTTTATATTTTCCACTGCTTAAATTTATTCAAAAAGTCTGTTTTTATAAATATGTTGTTTTGATAAGTTATAGTTATTTTAATGAGAACATAATATGGACACTTAATAGTTGCATTATTTCATAAAAGAATATAATATTTTATAAATAATACGATGAGTTCATAATTATTTATTTATTTTGGAATTATTTCTAATAGTATATGATTATTAGTGTTTTGATTTAGTTTGATAGGACCCATTTTGATAACTATAATGTATCAAAAGGACTATTTTTCTTTTTATTTATATTTTCAAAACTATACATTTGCATATATCCATGCAACTTTGATAACCATATTTTGGTCGAACAATATGTTTACATCTATCAATTATGTTGGATTTATAAATTATAATTGGATTTATATTTATTATCTTATATTATTATTGAAGTATATCTATGTAGAATCTATAATTTAAAATTTTTAAATATAATTATTTATACATCATACTAATAAGTAGGTATTTACGTCTTTACTTTGTCTTTAAAATTTCACAAATAAAAATGTTTTACTAGTATTATTGTTGAGAAACAATTGAACGTCCATTTACTTCTCAACTCTAGTCACCATAGAAAATGTTTCATTCACTTGGCAATGGTTCCATTAGAAGAATTTGATTCCTTATAAGATCAAACATTTCATTAAGTCTCATCAAGAACTCCATAAGTGACCCGAGAATATTCTTTTGATGACTCACATTCTTTCAGCATAAGAATTAGACATTATAACTCATCCAAAAAGATCTTTAGTTTTGTGTAGTATTTGGTCATAGTCATACTGCCTAATGACATTGAGTTAATTTTTCTATTTAATTGATAAATCAAAGGACCATCTACCTCACCATATCTTCCTTGTATTCCTGCCCTCAGTTGTGATAAAGATGAAGCATACAAGAAAGTTTTAACAATCTCCTTAGAAATTGAGTTTAATATCTAAGAAGTAACCATGTAATAAACTCTATTCCACTATTCAAGATCATTAGCCTAACAGGTTGCATCAACAAATCCAAGCTTTGATTTTTCCTCCAAAGCTATTTTGATAGACATTACTCCAAGCATTGTAATTTTTTCCACTAACCTGAGTTGAAACTAGGGACATTTTAGGGTTATTTGAATTCTAGGGAGGATCCCAGCGCTGGTAGAATTTCATGTTGATCTATCTATCAACATCTTCTGTTGCCATTGATCTTTAATAACCTAAAGAACAACTTCAAAATTGTAAAATTTGACATGGTATCTCTCATATTTCTATTCGATTCAAGTTCTAGAAGAAAAAACAAGCAAACTATTTAGATCTTGATGTGCTCTGATACCATATCAAGAATTGAAGCTCAGAGATACTGAGAAAAATGAGAAGAGAAAAATTTGTGTGTTATGTATTCTATCACATGCATTCTGTGTGAATGTTGTTATATAACAACCTTTACTAGCTAACTGATATTACCTAGAATTACAAAACTATTCATACTTAATCTGTCCAACTCACACATATGAACTTTAGAGAACATGGGCCTAAGTCTTTACTTATTCTTTGAGACAAAATTAGTTAACAAGACTCAAAGTCATTCTTTACATATTCTTCACTTGTTTGCGTGACAAACATGCTAAATCCTCATTTCTTGAATTCATCACGGCTTCCATCCTTCAATATTCTTTATTTAGGTTTGACTGGTCTCACATGCCTGATCTTGATTAGAACTAGAAGAGTTTTTGCATAATATGCAATTACGCTAGTGAGTAATTTAATTGACTATGTGAGATTGAATATTGAAATTTTTTATTTTAGAATATCTTATTTGTGTGTTGTATGATTATGAAATTATTGATATATGATATGTTATCTTATATATGAAAAATTTTGGTTAGTATGTGATGATGAATTGAATTATATAGAGATGAAAATATGATATGGTACAAAAAAGAATTGAATATTGTTGAAATTTAAAATTTTGTGGCTAGTATATGTGTGTTATGTTGCTAATATCATGTCTTCACCCTTATGTTTTTTTATGGATATTTAATTAATTATTCTTATTTATTTTTATTAGATTTTGAGAATTTATGTATATGAATTTCAAGAAGATAATTGAGGAGGTGATACTAAAGAACTTTCTGTTATATTGATAAGTGATAGAATAACTTTGTGTTGTTTTGGATTGTTTGATTGTTTTTGGATTATTTTGTATTTTTTTTTATTTAGTCCATATTATTAGAATGATGACAAATTTATATTTGAGTAGAAACAAATTATTTTGTCTTTTGTTTATGAAAAATATGTATAAATAATTAATATACATTTTAAATAAAATTCAATTCAATTTTGAAATTCAAGATCCATTTAAGAGACTGATTTGATATCCGATTCATTTTTCAAAATCTTACTATCAAGGTAACTTGAAATTGACGTCTAATTAAAGATAGATTCATTATTAATTTTAAAACAGTGTTAAGATAACTTATGGAGTAATACGGAGTTAGTTTTTGAAATCAATTTGAAAATATTTCTTTTAGTTTTTGGAAGAGCAAATTACACTCAGACCCTAAAAGATTGTAAACTACAAACGAGTACATTTTTTAGATTTATTAACAAATAAATCCCTCGGACCCGTAGAATTTCAAACAGATTCCGTCAAATGCTGGTAACACAGTTGACAGGAATGGTAACATTGTCAACATTAATGGATTTATTTTTAAAAATAAATAAATAAATAATAATAATAAAAACAACTCTCTTCTCATCTCTCTTCTCACCGGGAACTCCATCACAACCCTCATCTCCTCTTCTTTTTCTCTCAATTAAAAATCAACAAGTTCCAAGAGCTCAACGCATCGACTACATCATCAACCAAATTCTCCTACATTTACCGTTCTCCGGTTCCTTGCAGCTCTCCAATCGAATTCGAACCATCATTCCACAACAAAGTGCTCCCAACTTCCACACACGCTTTGTTACTATTTCTAGAACAAAACCCACCAACACACATCTCTAGATTAGTCCTCTGCTTATTAATTGTGCCACCACCATCAATTTCCCCAAGTGAATCTGAACCACCACTTGGATTCACTGGTCTCAAAATGGTCCAATACCTCCTCCATTTAGAAACCCTTATTACAAATTAGATATTCAAACCATTAACATGATGAAAAGGGGATCATACAAGTTAAATTCATGCACAATTTTAGGTATCAGAGGCGGATATTTGACTTCGATGAAGATAAAAATGGATTATTGAATAAAGTAGGAGAGAGAGAGGAATACTGTAAAACTATTCGATTTGGATCTGATATAATTTTTTTAATTATTAAAAGAAAATAATTCAATCACTATTTAATACCAATCAAGGGTCAGTAATGGCAAAAGGTCAATGTGTCTAGTCAATTAAGTCCACGTTTATAGGAACATAATCAGTTTGAAAATTTATGGATTTGAAGGATTTATTTGTTAATAAACTCAAAAAGTGTATCCGCACGTAATTTGTAATTTTTTAGGGGATCTGAGTATAATTTACTTTTTTAATCAATTTGAAAATATTGTTAATCCTACCATTTCTTACTATAAGATTTCCAAAATAATGAAAATAGGATTTGAGTTTGCGTACATATAACACTATACTACTTAAAAATGGTCTACTTATACATCCGACCTATTATAGGTCGAGCATGTGAAACAAGAGAAAATCTTTGGTCGGACGGTCCTACCACGTAGGATGGTAGGACTTCCATTCACCATTTGACACGTGTGTATTTTAGATGAGAAAAATTATTATTTTATAGCCACCATTACTAGAAAAAAGTGTGTAATGTATTTTTAATAATTATTTTTTTTACCTAATTTACTATAAAATAATAGTTTCTCTCACTTAAAATGCACACATGTCAAATGGTGAATGGAAGTCCTACCATTTTATATGGTAGGATCCTACTATCCCACAGAAGATTTTCTCGTGAAACAATTACAAAGTGGCCTTTAGAAATTAAACACACAATCTGTAGTGTTCATCATCAATCAACCCATTAGATCATGGGTTTCCCCTTTGATTTATTGATTTCAACTTGAAGTCTTTAAATTATATAACACAGATTTAAATAGCAAAAAAAGAAAAAGACAGGATATTTAAAAATCAATTGTACAATTCAGAATCCATAGAAGTCCAAAGAGAGGCAGAAAGCAAAGGCCTACATTTCCAACCCAAAACCAATCTATTATTAGCTAACTCCTCCACTTTATACCCATCATTAAACAAACCCAACAAAAGCTTCGCTTGACAATGATTGGAGAAGCTCACATTAACCGCTTTAAACCCCGCCGCACCCAACCATTTCCCCCAAGAACCACCCGTTTCCTCACCCTGGTTCCGATATACCCGGGCCACAGAGCCGGATATCTGGGGCCCCAAGAACACTCTCTCCACAAACGCCCTTGCTTTACTCTGCATTGGAAAACCAGCTTCCAGCGAATCGCATACCGCCGAATAATGATGCAACGAATCCATAAACCGCCCCACGAAATCCCCATCACATCCAGACCCGATTTCCTCTTCCACTAGCGTCACCAGTCTCGGGTTCAAAGATTTAGATCCGGAGAGAAAAGACGCGATGGAGTCAGGTGCACGGTAACTAAAGTGGGGGAGATGTAACATACAATTGAAAATCAACGCTTCTCCTCTAACTAACTTCAACGTGGAAGGCTTAAATGTCTCGTCGGAATCCAACCTAGACTGATGAAACGAAAACGGCAAACCGATCGAAGCCGCGAATGCCGCCAATCTCCGACCTGTCTCCTGAACGGTCCCGACCGATTTCCGACCACTGTTACTCCCTCTGGACAAGGCAGTGATTCTCAGATGTGGGCTTGGTGGGCCGTCTTTTCTAGAAACCAAAGCCTGCATCAAAGAAGCCCATTGGACACCTTCCATTATATCGTAATCAACTATGTGGATTCTTCTGTCGTGGACCACAGCTTCTAAAATCGCTTGATTGGCTGTGAAGTGACCGAATTTAACATACGGTGACATGTCCTGCAGTAGCTGAAACGCAGCGAGGATATCCGTCTGATGAATCTCATCACGACCATTATTAATAAAATGCTTGTTACGTAGACAATCAGAGCCGTCTAATAAATTAAACAAAGCATCGGTGAAATGAGCAGCTAATCTCTCCATGTTGGTTCCATTTGGTGAAACTGAAACCAATTCCTTGAGCCGAACCAATATCACTCGAGCCAACTCGTGGCTCTTGTTAACAGCCGTGAGCGCCTCGGCTGCAGCCATCAGAAGATGAACCAGCCTCAAGCCTTTGAAATCCTCACCGTTGGATTCTCCATCATTGGCCACCGTGTCGGTTGATGTTTCGCTTGTGAGTGGACGATTGTTGGATTGATCTTCATCGATCATGGAATCGATGAGGTCGTGGAAGTCATCCTGACCGTTGGATAGAGCTTCCCAATCGACGACTGGAGACCAATCGTTCCAATTGCAAGCATAGTCGTCGCTCGAAGTTGTTGTTGTAGTTGTAGTGGTTGAGCTGTAGGAAGTGAAGTCGAAGTCGATATCCATATCGATATCGATATCGGCCAAGGCCATAGAGATGGCGAAGAGTAAGAGGAGTGAAGATGTGTAGAGTATTATTATTAATTAATTAAATTAATTTCATCGAGTAAGATGGGCAGTTAATCTCTAGGTCGCTTTGTTCTTATATGCACCATTGAGGAGTCTCCATCATAGCCAAATATATATTTTTATATATAAATTTCATTTTAGGTGAATATTATGAGTTAAATTGTTGAAAAAATTAAATGGAGAGGAAATGTCTAGGGTTTGCAGGGCAGGTTGGGTAGATCTGATTCAGGGGTAGGAACTGTTTGAATAATGGAATCATTCGGTCACTCTGATCAAGCTGACGTTTCTTGACCGAAGGCCGGCTTATTTAGAAGACACACTCACATACATACATTTTCTCTGAATCCAAGTTTTAATAATTGTATGACAATTGGGAACTCCTTTCATTGTTTTTCCTGTACATGTCAGTAGATCCACATCAATCTATCTTATTATCACACCTAGATCTAGATCCAAACCTTTCTACTATTTAGAAATGTTTGATTTCTGCATGCCTTACCCACAATAATAAATCATATAACATTCAATAAATTTATTAATCTTTTTAAAATACTGATAAATCTCTATTAAGTTTTTAAGGTTATTATTATAAAAATATTATTGCAAAAAATTAAACTTTATAATTATGTATTTATTATTATATATAAAAATATTTATTAAAAAGTCTGATTATATATTAAAAATAAAAATAATTTGAATTGTATATTTAATATTTTAAATATAAAACACTTTTATAGATCTCTATAGGTGTTGGAAAAAATTTATTAATAAAATACGGAAGTTTATATAATAATAATAATAATAATAAAAAAAACTTTATATATATATATATATACACGTAATTTAATATTAGTATATTTTTGTTTGAATCAACAGTACAATAAAATAATAATTCTTATGTTCAAAGATATTACAATAAATAATTAATAAAGAACAAGTATGTATGAATAAAGGTGGTGATTAAGGACATGCATAAGAAACTAAAGAGTTCTAATAGATGTTGGATCATCTTACAGTGGCCGACCCATTGCTGGATCAACGATGCTGATTATTTGTCCACCAATTTAATTATATAATCACTGAGGTTAAGACAGTGCAACGTGTTGGGTGATTTTGTAACCAAGTTTGTGTAACCATGCAATTTTATCAAAACAAACGGCCAAACATAACTCCATTGATGGTTACAGTGGACAGCAACTCGTACACAGTTGTTATGGCTTGGTCGTAAATTGAGTAATGTAAATATCGAAGTTAGTAGATTTTGAGATTGAATTAGATGGTTATGTAATACCATTGTTAGGAAACATAATGTGTGATTAAAAATTAAATAAGGTAAGGTCTGAGGGCACAGTGATGTCACTGCTTCACATCGACCTACCATTAATGAAATTTGTTTAAGAAAAGAGTGGTGGATAAATAATTGGATTGTTAGAGGAGGAGAATCAAACGATTATTTAATGTTTAATGTGATGAAGTATTAAAAAGTGGTATTTGTTTAGGAAAATAGGTAATTGGACGAAATGGAAAGAGACATTTATTGATAAAGAAGAAGCAAATTGAAAGGAATTGAGATGGGAGAGATAGGGACCAAGTGGAGGGTTGTTGATAGCGTTGTCGCTTCTTTGGAGTAGTGTGATCCAAATTATTTGGTTAAGGTGTTATTGTCTTCGTTAGAATTCATTTTCATTTTTAATTGAGTTAATTCATGATTGAGCTAATTATTGTGCTTAACACACACCAACTATCCATGAGGTTACATTCAGCATGCGTGCTATTCCATCTCATTTAATAAAAAATTACGCCTATCCAAATCTTAGTGGAAGAAAAAAAATTTCACAGAAAGGTGGAAGATTAAAATGATAATAAATTATAAATACAATTAAATATTTTTATAGTAATAATTTTATGGGTTAATAAAAAAAAAGTTACAATTTTACTAAATTTTCCAAAAGAAATTATACTATTTTGAATTTTCTCCATTTTATTTTTTTTAATGTTAATTAATGTGAGATTACTATTCATCTAGTTGGGAAGAAAAATGGTAAAATAGATAAAATTCAAGGTTTTTTTTTTTTTTTTTTTTTTTTTTTTTAGAATTCAATAAATTTACGGCGGTTTTTTTTAAATTAACTCTATTTTTATTTGAAAATATATTTATATATAAAATTATTGTTTCTAATAAATTTTGAAAGTATCTTTTATTTATAAAAATTTGTAATGAAATAAAGAGGTGTGAAGTTCAATGTAATATCATGAAAGTTTTAGTGATTCGGATCACGATTTACTTCAAAAATTTATGTATTTGTAGTTTAATACAAATATTGTTAGAGATAATTTACACAATTCTATTACTTTGAGAAATATTCAAATGTAAATTTATACTACGTGAAATCCTAACTGAGTTAATAACTTTTATATAATAATTGAGTAACTCCTCCTCTAACGAGGGAGTGAGTTAAATTTTCTTAAAATTGTGTCGGGGTTCCGGACACTTAGCTAGAGGGACTGTAATATCATATGAATTAGTGTGGAAGTTGAAAAGCTCGCTTAAGCACGTGGTTTTGCGATAAGAAGAAATGGATGAAATGAAATTGCGTTCATTTTTTGGAGAGTTGTCTGTTAAATTTCCGACCGTGATCTTGGTTAATTTGAATTTTGAGTTGGGCTTGGGCTATTGATGGAGTGTGGGCACGGAGTGGAAGTTTGTTAGAAACCAGTTGTAGGCCGTGTTCAAAGAGATTGAGAAATAAACACCTTGCTGGTTATGGAATGCAAAGTTAGTTCTTACAGAATGGGTAGAATCTTGAATCATAAATTTCCCTCATTTCCAGCCAATTGTATACACCAAACAAAGTACCCTGATTTATACTTCTCAATCACCAACAGTGAGCACCTGTTAAAGGAGAAATTCAAGCGCTTAAGTACCAATTACAATGTAAAAGCAAAATATTTATGGCCATTAACCAAAAATTGCTTGTCTCTAAATGTAATATGATGCTGTTGAGTTGAACAAGAGGATGTCATCTTATATGGCATTATGATTTCATGTGAAAAATCAACTGTAAAGAAATGATACACGTGCCTCTAGTAGCTGAAGTGCCAAAACTTGGCGAGGAAGCAGCCTAAAGGCGATCAAAGAGTGTGGACAATCTACATATATGTTCCGTTTCTGGAGTACATATGCCTGGTGCAGACTTTCTAACTTATGGAGCTGCTTGAACTTAACCCATCAGATAAGAGAATCATGTTGTATGCCCAAGGATATGCTGCAACGGTTCTGCGCATAGCCAAGGGCATTGCTGAAAACTTCATGAATTCTAGTAGTCTGCTCTTAGATCACTGTTGGTACCTTCCAAGGTCCTTCACAGGAAAACTTGGCATGCCTTGTGATCCGGGCAATAGTCTGCTGCACTGATCATTGGCGCCAAACCCGATCAACATATGGAAAAACCATTGTTTCAAATAGTGGCAGATACTCAGACAACTCTTCCAGAATCGGAATATACAATCAAGGGACACTTTTCGAGAGGTTAGTCTTACCGTTCATCTGTCAGAGGACATGTCTCCATTAAATACTGAGAACATGTTTGCAAGAAGCATTTGTTCCTATATGAATTGGCAACAACTGGAACTCTTTATTCAGGATGGCAGATCCCAACGAACCAGCAGCAGTTGATCAGATTGATCAAAAACATGGACTGCAGAAGGACAAAATTGCAGCAACTCGACATGTGCTACGTGAGTACAGTAACAAGGCCAATGCTACTGTGTTTTTTGTTCTAGATGAGATGAGGAAGAATTCCGTGGAAGAAGGAAAGACTACCACCTATTGGGTTCAGGGCTGGTCTCACTATTGATACAACAGTGCTGCACAGCATGCCAGTCAAATCAAACTAATAGAGTACAACTCCAGCTTTAAAGTTCTATATTTAAGGTCCCTTCCTAGGCACAATGCAGGATGTTGCAATGCAGGTAGCCAAAAACAGTGTTCAGAACTGTGATATACTATAGTAATAATTGGATCACTCCTGGAGCAGCTAAATATAATTAGAAACTGAGTCATACAGGATGGGACTTGCAATCTAATAGGTTCAAAATCAAACTAAGACTTGACAAATCAAGTATCCAAAATGATGAAACTGAAATATTGCATTTTCATTCAAACGCCTAGGACACAGATTCTACAACTTATACAAAGCATAAAAAGGCAACAGACAAGGAACTAGATCAATTCCCCCAGAGATATGTCATGTCCTTCACCCAAATCAGTTTCATATGATATGAACAAGGACCATACATAGTAGAAATAGAAATAGAAAACAAAAACTTGCCTAACTCCAGAGGAACCTTGCTCTTGATGATACATGCACTATTCTGTTCCTCTCCTACCATTTACTGATGCTTGTTTCTGATGTAGAGAGCCATGGATGAACTTTGCTTTTGCTATTGCAGAATCTCCCCTCCGCACTACCTTTTCAAGCTCTCCAACCTTTTCTGCTAGCTGAGAAACATTTGTGTTGGTGGATAACACCAATTTGTTCGCAGTTTCCAGAGCATTGCACAACTAATATAAACCAATAAATAAATAAATCTAAAACTGAGAAGCAGAACCATCAGAATTGAAGTGTTATAGCTCAAATGAAATACCTTTAGAGTGAGAGGTGTCCAAGAGTGATCTGAAGAATCAAAAGCCTCATTCAAATGATCGTAATTATCCTGAAATCATGGGAATCGAATCACTTGACCATCAAACGATCAATTTACAAACAATCTCGTAAAGAAGAGAACCTGGAAGAGTTTCGAGAGGTCCAATGAATCACTGGATGGTTCGAGAGATGATGGAGAGGGATTACTGGTGTTATCTGTTGATTCTGAGACATTCTCTTCTCCGACGTCGCTTAGCAGATCTCCGATTGTTAGCAGAGGCCCTCCGACGCCTCTCATTGTCATTGTCCTTTACCAGTTTTCTTTTGGCAAAATTTTACCTTTTAACTAACTATGCCTGTCATGAAACGACAGCGTTTTATTACATTTATTTTTAAAGAAAAGGATATTTAACGGGTGAAATTGCATCAATTTTATATTTTAGGGCATCGACGAACAAGCTTTGGGCATGGCGAATCAAGAACCTGTGAAGCATCTGGAGGAATGCTCAGTCTCCAAGTCAGTCTTTTTCTTTAATTGTTTTGTTTTCCCTTCACAATTTGTGTAGTTATTATCACAGTGCCAGTTATTTTTTTCAATTGAACTCATCTAGTGGAAGACTGAAACTTGATGATCAATGAATCTGTATGCTCTGGAGATAGAAAAATGTCTCATGAGAACAATATTGTGATTTCAAATTGGATTGGTGTTTAGGTTTAGGATTAGTAATGTCAATCTCAACAAGACAGGGTTTCTATTACACATTTTGTGTTTATACTTGTGCTTTTGCTATGTCAATATCAGTGCTAATGTATGTGGAACATTGCAGTGCATTAGGCACATGGGTATTCTCAGTGCTCGGAGCTTTGGTTGCCATTCCAGTAGGGATCAGACGGAAATCTTTGGCGCCCCTTGTATTTTTTGGCACAACTGGAACTATGCTTGATATTATTATGGGCATTAGTGCCTGCGAGAGAGAACATGCAGAACGCCAAATGAAGCTTTTGGAAGCCCAGAACTCTGCAGCAGCTGCTGCTTCTTTAGTTGAGTCAGACACGGAGGTCTTGAAATAGAGCTCGGTGGGTGATGAGTTTGTTTTCTTGTTTAGGTTCCTGGGATAGACTCGGTGATTTGGTTTTGTTTTGCTTTGAACAGATATTAACTTAATAGTTGTTGATGGTGTCGTGTATTAGCAATGGATAAAATATATATTACTTGAATAAGTTGTTCATCGTTATATTGTTCTTCGTCCTACAAAGAGCTTTTTTGAATCAAATCCAGTTCTTTCACAACTTGTTTTAAGCCAATTTCTGAGTTGCATTTTCAATTATGTACATACAGTGGTGCACACACAGATGAATCCAGAAGAACAATATACATTTATAATTCTTTTTTTTTTTCAGAAAAAGATATACAAGACTCATACATACCAAGTTTAGTCAAAATCATTCAATTTGAGTTCAGTTAGAAGGTCTTTTCATAGGGCATGGAACTGAGAAACCAACCATTTCAAATCTTCCATTCTCCTTATCTAGTTTCTCATTTACCACGACTTTAAACTTCATAGGACTGTTCTTTCCTTGCTTCACCAGCAATTTCAGAAGAATCAACCAGATCCTGTAACAGTTGATGTTTTTATCGCATTGTTGATTCTCCTTTCTTTCCCGATCCTTCTTATAGTCATCTACTTTGTGCAACCTTAGGACAGCATCTGTGACAATTTCAGAACTGCCAGTAGCTGTGTCACTATTGCACCGATTCGCCTTCAGTGCATCTTTCGAATCGAGGTATTGCTCTTGTTTCTTCTCTTTATAGCATCTATAGACTCTCTCAGCCTTGATGTTTCCAAACAGAAGTTCAGCACCATCAGTTTTTACCAGAATTGGCATGTAGTCCAATTCATCCCAAACATATAACTGTAGTTTAAAATGAGTAATTAGCAAAAGACTAGACAGGTTCACTGATGAAGATAGTCTACAGAGGATAAGATATAGTAGTATTAAACTTAATCCAAAAAAAACGATCTATACCGTGAAGGGCCTATATATACGGTTTACAGCATGTAGGCGATTTGAGCTTCGATCACAATGCAGTGGAACAGAATTTCCCTCCACTAAAGACCTGCACAGCTCACAAGGCAACAAGATTAGTGAACAAGATTACTCTTTGTAACAGGATTTTCATATAGCAATT
Source organism: Cardiospermum halicacabum (assembly GCA_031304145.1). Classification (NCBI taxonomy): domain Eukaryota; kingdom Viridiplantae; phylum Streptophyta; class Magnoliopsida; order Sapindales; family Sapindaceae; genus Cardiospermum; species Cardiospermum halicacabum. The sequence continues at coordinate 3,549,802 of CM062394.1, forward strand.
AGAACAAAGCATACTCTTGCAAAGGGGAACCACAAAGCTGACAGCCAGTACAAATAAGATCTTCTACTAAATGTTCGTCTACCGATCCAGACAATCTCCTACTAACAAACATCTGTTCTTTATCAACTTCACCAAGTGCTCTCCATGTGATAGGCAGAAAAATTTCACTAATAGATGCATAAAAAGTGGCCATACAGGACTTGCTCAACTGTTTTACTTCAGAAAGTGAGAAACAATCCTGAGATTTCATCTGTTTTGGCACACTCCAATTTCTTGGAAATTGTCTCCTCTGCAATGCAAGTTATTCCTATTTATCACTCAAAAACATTACCGAGACTAACACAAAACTATAGCATGGGAGAAAAACTTACTAATGATTCAGAGAATATAACCAACTCTTATCAAATGGGATGGATATTGAAGTATTAATCAGATTTTAAAAAATGATAATCACCCCAATATTAAAAATGAATTTTCATTGAAGGAAATGCAACATTTACGACAAAGAAAATACCTGGAAGCTATCAGATTCCATAAGGAAAGCAGAATTCCTTTGCTGCACCCATTGAATTACCTTAATAAGCTTCTCCTTTGTTCTTTTCCCCACCTGACATCCAGCCACCAAATCATCTACACCTGCCAATCAAGTAATTCCAATGGCTAAATCAACTTAACTAAACTCATATTCTTATCTGAAATAATATAAATCAGCTTTTATTCCAGGATATAGAAAATACATTACCTTTGGAGATAAGTGACTGGTGAAGTTTGATTAGACACAATATCGATGAAAAATGGACAGTTTTGGCCTCAACAACGTCACCAAATTTAATTATCTTGACATCTGAAGTAATAGAAGTACTAATTGTGAATATTTACACAACACTGTGACACAATAACAAACTTATTAACAGAAGTACTGAAGGCCAAAACTCCATCAATGAAAAAAGATGCCACCCACTTAAACAGAATTTGAATCCCAAGTAAATTCCTTATCAAAATGCCAAATACACTAGAAATTAACTCACATATTTCATTTGACAACACATACATGAAACAAGAAGTCTGATCACAATAAATTCAACTACTTAGGGATAAAAAAATCTGTACATGATAGAACTCAACTCACCATAGTATCAATCAGACAACTGAATGAAGGTGTAATTACGTTTCTCACTCTTAATCTATGCGAGATGCTATGAGAAATTGAGTAACATGAGTTCATGATTCACATATTTATCGAGAAGTTAACCTAATAAGAGATCTTACTTTGTAAAAAAATGACATCACCGGCAGTTGCAGCGATTCCCAGCTGTTTTTGCCATAACGAAACAGAGAAAAAGGGCCGCGTATCGTCGCCGACTTGAATATCGGTTCTAATCGCATCTCCGCCTTTCGATAACTTGTACTGTATACAGCAATTAGTTAGATATTTGAATGAAAACGTTAACGGATATAGAAATACGTAGAGGGAAAGACCGGAACGGGAGTAGACCGATGTACGAAGACGAGAAGCTGAACTAAATCGCCGACGTAAGAAGCGGCGGAGGAGAGATCGATCAAAGGTCCGTAACATCCGATTACTGACGTCATCTCTGTTTTTGGCGCGTAATTTGGTTTAGGGGCTCAGTGGAACAATGCACTCAAGTGACTCGCTTTTGGGACCTGGACTCGCACACACTCAAATTTACCACCATTATATTGTAGTGACCCAGAGGCTCAGGGCCTGATTCCACTAGATTCTACGAATCTTCCAAGATCAAAGTATTGGTTCAATGTCCAATTTCGATGTTATGGTTCCTCACGTTTGTCCGAGCAAGTACACCCATCCTAATAGCTTGCCTAATTTCAATTAAACTACCTAACAAACTCATAATAAACTTCGTATTTAACACTCAATCAAATGTAGTAGATATGTATTCTTCTCGCAGATTACCAATAATGGCTTTATCCAAAAAAATAAAAATAAAATAAAAAAAAAATAAAATAAAAAATACATGAACTAAAAAGGAAAGAAGTCAAATATTATTCGACACAATTCAAATCGAAAACAACATATAGGTAATAACGATTGCTCATGGCAAACATCACGGCAGCAAGCAACACTGCAACACTTGCACACGTTGCAAGCATCTTACCAAGCAACAAAATTACTAAAAATGAAAAGCAAAACTCAAGATCTGACCACCCAAAATATTAAAAAAGATATTGGGCTGCAGTCTACAATACAAACAAGATTGAGACATTAAACCCATGGTCGACACCGATAGGGGTACGAGTTAGACTGGAAGTTGGACCAAATAAAAAACAAGGCCAACTTCCAGCAAGTAGCTTTTGTCAAAAAAAACGGCCACTGAAGTTGAATCCGTCGCAGACTCAACCCCTTTATTTACAACTCCCACCCAATGCTGTTTCTCCATCCATCAATTCATTCACCATTTTCTAAGTTCTTCTATTACAACTATACACTATTCTTATCTACAACAGATGTCTCACCTTTCCGCTGTAAACTTCATTTTCTTAAATATCCTTACACATTCTACCTTAAATATGAGGTCATGTACAACCGCACTCCAACCTCAAGGGGCCCATCGTCCCCTCCAACCGCATGAAGCGCCACAGGAATTGTTGAAAGGAGATGCACGGTTAAAGGGAAAACTCCAGGACTGATCTCATGATTTGAAAAGGGTATAGAACACTGGGTAGACAATTTGGCATCAGCAGCACCCACTGCACTGCTCTTGTTGACACTGCCTCGAGTGTCTTGTTCTTCTTCCAGATCATAAGGTTTAGCAACCAATGCCACATCTTCCAAAGGCCTGTAATTACTAGAACCACCTCTCCTATAAGACCGTTTATGGGCAAATAGGTTAAGTATCAATGTAGAAGTACCCTCCAGCCATTCTACCATTAAGCCTTCAACTTCATCATAATATATACGTCGCTCGACCTGCAAAATACAAGGAGTATAAATAAAGTACATTCAAAGTAACTGAACTTTGATCTGAAAAGCCAGGATTTACTTACAGCTAGTTTCTGAATGTAAATGGACATAAACTTTGGCCCCAGACCTAGCACTCTCGCTTCTGAAAATAGAATCTGCAAAAGAAACCACCAAAATGTTTATTAAAATTGCAATGCACAGCATGCAAGCACCAGAGGCAACCAGCTAATTAGGGAAACCCTCAACCATTGCAGTTAATTGCTGCCAAGACTAGTAAGGACAAAATTATGAACTATCCTCCAAATATCATTATGTTAAAAAATTTCAAATAAAAATAAAATAAAATAAATGAAGTTCACACTCATTCCTCGTGATTAATTCTTGGTTTCATGGTTTCCAGTTATCAAAGCATTGGATGATTATTTTTAAAAATAAATAAATAAATAAATAATTGAAAAAATGAACATGCTACCTCCTTTTGCTTCAGCAAAACCCACATGTACAGTTTGTCACATGCATCCTTGACATTCCTACTAGCTAGCTTCCTACCATTACAGTGAGCAGCAACATCCGCTAGTATTTTCATGCCTGGAACACCATGCTTGGATGCTGCAGCCAACAGTGCCTCCTTGCATTCCAGTGACTCTGCATTTTGTTTGTCATAATATAAACCTGTAAACAATCTTCCAGGGACTTCTTCCTCACGGTTTTCCATTTGTGAAGTGTTTCTCTGTTTCCAGTATAACTCCTCGGTTTCTAAAGTCACAGCCAACATTCTGTGCACGACAATATCAGGATACCGACGCAGTGGAGAGGTGAAATGTGTATAGATAGGAACCGCCAACGCATAGTGACCCCAATCTGCAGTGTCCTTAAAATCACCACTACAGAAATAAGTGGCCAACTGCATTGGTTTTGCAGCATAATTGATAAGAATATTAAGCAGCACTGAATCATGTTTCAGTTTTTCTCTTGCTCGCTGCAAAGATTGATGCAACTGACCAGATGAAGATGCATCCAACTCAATACCATGCTTAAAACAAAAGCCTACAAACTCTCTGAGCTTACGCACATTAGGTGATGGGTGCCTCCTCAACAATGCACCATCTGGAAAAGCTCTGGAAATAACATCAGCAGCTGTACTATTGGCCAGAAGCATAAACTCCTCAACAAGAAAATTTGAATCTTTTCTTTCAGAAAGCACACTATCATAAACTGCTCCCATTTCATCATACAAGAAATTAGGTTTCATACTTTCAAGCTGCACGGCCCCATCAGCAAACCTTCTGTTTTTCAATGCTTTTGCAACTTCATATAGATTTTTAACAGATCTAATGACCTCAATCCACTTAAAATGACCATGTAACTGAGGAAGGTCATTGCCCGATACTTTAGAATTATCCAAACTGATTTTTCCTTCAATAATATCCTGTGCTTGTTCATATGAAAGCTTGCAACAAGACCTTATTACGGTACGTCTAATCCACCGATCTATAATATCCCCAGAGGCATTAAAATCCCAGAAAATTGAAAATGCTAGCCTATCTACTCCAGGGTTAAGTGACCCTATATCTTCTGATAGCAACATGGGCAGCATTGGAATTTTAGATTTCATCATATACACACTGGTTGAACGAAAATGGGCTTCCATGTCCAATGCTGTGTCTGGTGAAACAAAATATGACACATCAGCAATGTGGACCCCTATTCTTAAAATTTCATCAGAAACCCTCTCAATTGAGAGAGCATCATCAAGATCAGTAGCAGTAGAAGGGTCTATTGTAAATATGCAAAGATTTCTTAAATCTTTTCTGCAATGAAATTCTTCAGGTGGCACCTCCCAAGGGACATGTGGAAGACAGGCAAGAGATTCAGGAGAAAATTCTGAGCAACATATTGCATTCTCATGTAAAATTGCGTTAATTCGTGGCTCCACTTCACCACCTCGACCAAAAACATGCGAGACGTGGCCTTGAGGAAAAGGATTTTCTTCCCCCCAATTGTCAATCCGTGCAGCCACCAGCTCCATCTCAACAGTTGTATCACCTTCTTCTAATCTGTTCTTGATGCAATCAGGCAAATCTTTCATAAAAATTATCATTTTGGTAAATCTTGAATCACTTGGAGTAAGCTGGACATACTCATGTCCAGAGATCAGTGATGATCCCTTGCTCTTCGACATGTCCTTAGAGCCTTCCCTGTAATTTGACCACCAATTGGTATTAAGAAATCCAACAATACCATTTCTACGAGAAGACTTCTCAATGATGGCAACAACTCTACCAGTTGGTCGTTTTGATGGGTTTACACTCATCACTAAAGACAAACTCTGAATTGAATTCGTAACATCATGCAACCGACCAGGTCCTATGTGAGTACATTCTGAAGGATAGGAATGATGTCCATTAATGTAAGCTTGTTCAATCTTTTCTGGATGCCCAGCTGAAGGTTCACCATGTAAAGAACCATGATCACACTGAGATCTTCTCTCAGGAGGCGACTTACAATTGGCAATCTCGTCTACTACATTCTTACCTTTGTCTAGGTTACTATTTATATCATTTGTTACAGATGGCAGATTACTATCTTCCAATGAAACTGAATTGTTTGCCAGACCTTTCATTTTGCTCCACACTGAGAAATGATCCACTTTAACCAGCACAATATCTCCTTCCACCTGAGAAAAAAATTATTCTCAACAATATAAAACCATCTCCCCACTAACTATAAAATATTTAGTCAAGCATTACAAGAAAAATTATTATAGGAGGGTATTGCAGCTATCAAGCATCATGATAGCTGCACAGAAGAAAACTTATGCCTAACATTGATTAATTGATAGTGTTATCACCAATTGACATGGTCCGATGTTCACAATTTTAGCTTGTTACCCATGATGACTGAAACTGGAACACATGAAACCTAGCCAAGTACAGCTCTATTCTGAGTAGAAACAAATATGAGATGTCCTGAGTCACATTTTCACTGGAAAATCTTAACTAACTTCATAGTTTCCTAATCTCTTTAACAAAGGATTTCCTAATCTCTTCAACAAAGGATGGTGTTCCAAAGAGAAAAACAAAAAATTCCAATTGGATGAGAAACCTAATGCCAGCATCCAATCTACTTTAACATGAAGTAATGGATCTTATAGAGCTCAATTAGGAATATAAGTAAACTTAATAGTACACTTATTAAACTCTATGCAAATACTAGCCATAAACAACAAAAGAACGTTTAAACTACTTACACTGAGAACAATGCCAAATGATAATTACATGCATGACGGATCCTTAATTGAAATGCACATAAAATCATTAATCATTACGAGTATGCAAGTAGTTAATGAAATTTGAAGCACGGAAAAAAGAAGAAAAAAAGAAGAAGCAAGCAAACAAACAAACCAGGACTTACAGCTCTATTCTGAGCAGAAATTCCATTTATGAGAATATCTGTCGGTACTCCATCAATTTTGCAGTATGCCTAGCAAAGCAATTGCAGAACAAGAACAGTGCTGAGCCAGATGTTTTAATAGAGAGAACAAATTCTTCAAGAAACATGAACTACAAACCTCAACTGGATTGTGAGCATTTACTCGAAACAAAGCTTTAAAAGCATCTCCCTTCTGCCAGACATACCAAGTAAATTAACATTTGCAAAGGTTAGCTCAAACCTACTGAGGATACAATTTACAAACCTTCTAGCCAAGTACAGGTTACAACAACTAACCTCTAGTGCCTCATTAACAGCCTCATTGGACCAATGTGGAGAAAAAGTTTTACTTCCATTGTAACCGTAGTTCAGATAGGAAGGATCCACACTCTTGTTTGGATATACCCAATGAGAATTGCCTCCACTAACTGGTTCAGGACATGACTTCGAAAATACTTCTCCAGAAAAACCAGATGATACAGGTTGATTTCCCACACATCCAATCTCAGCTGAATCTGACTCATTTACATGCATAACTGGCATCGAATTGAACACAACATTAGATGCACTGGTCAACTCTAACTCACCGGAAGCGGATAAGTCCAAACCCTGCTGCTGCACAGCAGCACAACTACCAGTTGAGGAGAGATTCTTAAGCTTGTTACCATTTTTTGTTTCCCCGTGGACATCATTTACTGAAGTACATGCTGCTCAAACAACCATTAAAAAAAGGAAAAGTGGAAGCAATAAGTCCCACACATCAGCTATACAACAGAACCAGTAACATAGTAAACTAGAAATCAATGATAACTCTCACTAAACTGAACTGAAATTTGACTGATCACTATAACACCAAACCATAAATACAACATTCTCAGTCATGCAATCAAGTTCATCAACATTTTTTCCATTAGAACTCATATATAACATCACTAATATAACTAACCGCGTACAATTGTCATCAAATTCAACAAACAGTATTCTCAACCACCTTAATACTCTAATAATGTAACAGCAAGAAGAAAAAACACTGTTGGATTAAGTCACGCCACAATTTGAATTTACAAAAGAAATAAAAGTAAATACCAGAAACAGAAGAAGAGTTGCGATTGGATCGACGACTAGATCGACGATTTTTCTTCGTCTTTTTTTCCTTATCAACAACATCCTCAGCCATAGTTTGTTGTTCAGCCTCCCCTCTCGTCATGTAACCAAAACAATTAATATAAATACTACTAACAGCCGAAGCAAACAAAAGACAGCACAATCAGATGCAAATCTTAACTATCTTCCGATTCAGTGGACAAAAAAAACACTGAAAATCGGAAGAAGTGTAGACGTGATGGTGATGATAAGTGAGGTCTGGAGATAGTAATTGAATCTAAACTAAACTGAGAAATGACAAGAAAAAAGAAGGAAAGAAATGAAGAAGAAGACAACAGAAGAGAAGAGAAGGCGAATAGTTAGGGTTTTATAAAGAATAGTGATGAGAGAGAGAGAAGAGAGAAAATGACGTGATGATTGGTCGGCGTAGACATGGGCGCCGACTCTTGATTCCTTTGTCTTCCCTCTATCTTTTGTTTGGCTTTCTTTTTCACTTTTTTTCCTATTCTTTTCCATTTTTTTATTGGTTTATAATAATTAAAATTCGGAGTGTGTGTGAGTGGAGTGTGAAGCAGAGATCGCTTGGTGTAAAGACAGCTGTTAGGTTTACTGTGTCTTGGACTGCGATTAGTGGTTACCAACCCAGCATTAGGTGTGTAGTTACTGGATTACAGGTCCAACTCGGTTCCAATTCTATCGATCCAATTTCCATTCGAGTGGCCATAATCAGATTAGGTTAAATTACGGGTGTCTATCGAATCAGATTGACTAGATACGAGTGGATTATATTTATATTCAATTGGGTTAAATAATCAAAATTTATAATTATATAAGTCAATAATCCAAATATTATGTGTATTTATTAATTCATTTAATTGTTAATCCACTTAATTTGTTAATCCGTTATTTGGGGGAGTCCGGTTCGGTTCGATTTTTAGTCGAATCGAACCGAAAGTTTTTCGGTTTTGAATTAGTAAAATCGAATATCGGTTCTATTCGGTTCCAAACCAATAAAATCGAATTAATTTAATTATATTTTTTGGTTTGGATTAAAATCTAACTAAAATAACAATCGGTTTTTTATAATAATATCGAATCAAACCGAAATCATTAAAAAATCGAACAAACCGATTCAGTTCGGTTTTATTCTGTTTCTGTTTTTTCCATCCCTACCTTTTTCTAATCTATTCAAATTTTCTAACACAATATTCAATTTAAATATAAAATAATAAATAAAATAAAATGAAATATCATATATCATCACCGTGAGAAGAATCACCGTCACTGCAATGACAAATATGTTTATTGGGCAAAACACATCTGCTTCACTATAAATCAAAAACAAAATTCAATAAAAATAATAATATTTAAAAAAAAAAATCCAACGACAAAAAAATAAAAAGAAAAATGTGAGATAACAAAATTTACGAAATTTAAAATACTTAAAATGTAAAACAAGAGTGAGGAACGAGCAGCCAGCAACTATAATAATAGAAATAGCGATTGCTCTGCTTTTCTAACAACGGTCACACAAGAAGCTTCTTTTCATGTTGCAGCTTTTGGCGGGGTCAAATGACCATCCCTATTCCTTAAGCTTTTGGTATTGGCAAATCAAACTCCTTGATTTTACCAATGTTTTTCATGTAACACATAGTAAATAATAATAATAATAATAATAATAATAATAATAATAATAATAATATTATTATTATTATTATTATTATTATTTTTTGTTCATATATTTATTACAAAAACATATTAAAAGAAAATAAAATACCTCCTTGAACCATCTTCAACAGGGGTGTTGATAAATATTTAATCTGCAATATCCGTTCATGATTCGGGATATCCGATCCTAAAAGTGAGTATTCAATCCGCTATTTTTATATTTAAGAATTCGAACTCTGAATATTCTGAAAAATCGAATCAGATATGAAATATGATTTTATATTTTTGGATATCTGTAAATATTAGTTTTTTTTTTTTTAAATGTAGGACTAATTGTGCTAGCCCCACTGGGTTTAATGACTTTAATTTCAAAAAATATATAAAAGGAAGAAAAAAAAAACCTATAATGAAGTCTCATTCTCCTAGCCCGTCTTGATTCCAACAGGTGCAGAAGTGATTCATCGCGGTCAAGCTTGATTCCAACCTCCAAAAATTTGGATCTTGCTATGCCATATTAACTAAACGTTTAAGATGATATTGTTAATCAATGTTGTTATTGTTATTCACTATGTTTTTCTACCTCTTCCATTAACTTTACGGTCTCATGTGACTCTATTAATCAAGTATAATAATTATTTTTCCAATTGATATCTTTACGTATTTATGTTCTTTTGGATTTTCACATTATAAATTTAATTAAATTAATATTTAATTTAATTTATTATATATTTTAGGACTTATTTAATTTATTAGCACTTGCATTTGGGTTGAAATCTCGTTAACTATGTACCCTATTCCTCACATTCGAGGATGATATCTTCTAGGTAAAAGTTGACAGTAAAGAAGTTCATTCCAAAACAATCCAACAGTTATGTGACACGTCCAGCAGAAAGGAAATGCATAATTAGGAAAGAAACTTATTTGATATCAACATTCAAAGGTCTAGCAATAAAAGGTGTGTTGCTAGTTGGGATGCATTTCTGAAAAGTCATATTTTCAAGTGAACTCTACAAGATAATAGATAGTAAGATTCTTTAAACATAGATGATGGAAATATGAATAAGCACGATCATAAAAATAGAAAGCATATTACCAGAAAATTATATTTAAAAAATGAATCATGAATAAGCAAAAATCATACGTAAAGGACGTCGGCAGGAAGACCAGCCAAGTAAGCAGTGATTAAAATCATATTAGCGTTATAGATTTTCTCATGGAAAGGTTTGAAATCTCGACCTTATAACGTCTTAAACCCCCCACTTAAGCACAATGTTTTTTTATACTAAAATTAGACAACTTTTATATGCTGAAGCATAAAGTGAGAATGCTCATTTCAGCTGCTTCATAATAAATTCAACAGATTCCTACCCTGTATATAATTTTTTCAATATGTGCTTAGTAATTTAATACATGCATTTGTTTTCAATCTAACACAAGCCACTGCAATGAGATTATTCAAAGATATAATATTCCTAACATTTCTGCAATATAGAAGTAATGAAATGTAGTCACAATTAACTACAATCATAGATAAATGCATTTCTAAGCAATAAATAATTTTAGTAGAGATCAACTGAAGGTCCTAACATCAATTCAAAAATAAAATTTCTAATAAAATAAAATAAAATAAACCAATAAAAATCAAGTTTAACAACTTCATCATCTTCCATTCGCATTTGCATTCAACATGGAACTTATTACTCGTATTTGTAAAAGAAAGAGATATAAACTTCAGGGACACCAACTTTAAAAATATCTCATTTATGCTACTACAAAAAATCTCAAAGCTCATAAACACCAAATCAGAATATTTTTCACTCAAATTTTGTAGCTTCGATTCAAATATTTACCTTACAAACTAATTCACTCTATCAAACATACAAAAATCACTATTCTTTCAAGATACACCAACATCAATTCCAATTTTTAACTCAAATTCCAAACTCTCACATATCTCGACCATCACACTCTATAATCAAAACAATGGTTCAAGAAACACATATAAAAAAAAAAAAAAAAATCGGGTGAAAGCATTTACTACCACCGAAAGTAAAACCATTACTTTTGAAAGCAACAAAAGTTCCCAAAAACTGATTATATATATATATATATATACACACAATTCGCCATCACAATTACAATATACATCTACAACTATGTTCAAAATTGAAAAAAATAGAAACTCAACCTGAAAAATGGGCGGATTGCTACGTCGCTGCGGTTCTCCATGTTAAAAAAAAAAATTCCAAAACTTGCAATTTTGAGAGTCTCATCTCACTAATGAAAAGGGAAAATATGCAAATAATAGAGAAATGTAAGAAATCTAAACAATCATATTTTAACTATTTTACGGAAATAGTAGTTGTAATACTTGTACCTTGTAGAAATGGTTCGATTACATAGTGAAGTATATATATATATATATATATATATATTAATGGCTAGCGCTAGCATATAAAAACTAATGGGATAGTGGATGAGCATATGAATGTGTACTAAGTGTCTAAGTGCATGATTCAACCTAGTAGCTAGAAGGAGATAATTCAACCTAGTAACTAGAAGGAGATAAAATCCAAATAGTGATGAGGAAAGAAAAAAAGAAAGATGAATCACATTAACAAATCTCTATTTCATTTTGAGTCAATTACCCATACAATATCTAATCAACATAAAATGAAAACAATTCATATTAAAGGATCATAGATAACTTCTTCCCAAGTTAAATAACATCTTCACTTGAAAAACTCTATATTACTCAAAAGGGAAATAACCATCATACCTTTAGAACAAAAAGTTTTGTTTGTACAATCATATAAAATAAGCATTATTTCAGATTTTAACAATTCACAAATAAATATTACAACTAAGAGACTACTGATAACAGTGCCTTACTTGCTTATATATGGTAGACTTTTCGGACTCACTAGCACCTTAAGAGAAATATAGAAATAGTGAATATAACCAGAATATAAAGAAAACAATGAATATATAATAACATGTTTAATCAAAACAATGCTTCTCAAAATGCTAAAAATTTGTCTTAGAAATTATCAGAAGAAAGATTTCCCCATTCAATAGAGTGTGTAGATCAGTCAAGGTACAAAATCACAAAAACGAAATAGCGGCATCCAACAGAGGGGTGCAAACGAATACGAGGACTCGTGAACGGTTCGTTAACAGCTCGGTCAAAACTCGGTCAATGCTTGTTCAACAATTAAATGAATGATCACGAACAAAATTTGATGGCTCGCTTAATAAACGAGTCGAGCCCGAACAGATCCTTGTTCGGCTCGTTTATGTTCATGAACGGGCTTGTTCATAGCTCGTTTATGTTTGATTAAAATTCGTTTGTGTTCGCAAACGAGCTCATTTACACCTCGTTTAATACATATATTTTTTTTTAATAAAAATCAATAGACAAATTTATAATGTATATAAAAAAAGGTCAAATTCGAAAATCCAAATTAAAATATATGTCGGATTTTTTAAAAAATTTAGGTTTAATTTAAACTCAATTTATTTTTGTTTAAATTTTACTAAACAGGCTCAACAAGATATTAAACAAACAGTTAAATGAGTCTAATCAAACTATTAAACGAGCCGAGTTCAATTAACCTAAACGAGATACTAAAACAGCTGAGCTCGATTAACTTAAACGAGCTTAGACGAGTCGAGCTCGAACATAAAAAAAAAAAAAATTATCGAGTCGAGCTTGAACAAACATTTATAAAGCTCGTCGAGCTCGATATTTGATAAATGAGTCGAACACGAACACCTCATATACTCGACTCGACTCGTTTGCAGCCCTAATCCAACATAACTACCAAAATATTTCATACCACAAAATAATATACAAATCAATAAAGAAATAATGATTATCACAAAATAAATCAAACTAAACAGCCTAAATCTAACCTGACAACTATTAAAATGTTTTATTCTGAAGGAGATCGTTGTACGAAACTTCTACTCGCAATCTGGCTAATATGAGAATCCCATTGCAGCTGAGCATAACGTCTCTCTAATTTCCAGAATCCATAAGGATGGAGAGGATAAGTCCACATCTCCTTCATCTTCTTGCAAGTCTCTTTTCATTTATATCGTACAAATGCTCCTTATATTCATTACTCTTATTTTTCGTATCCTTCGTCAACCTCTGAATCAAATTCTCTAGAAACTCCATTATAAATCCAATTTTTCATGCCTATATATATATATATATATATATATATAAATTAGAGAATTTCATTGATCTTTATCAACTTACTTACTTAATAGCATCGTCTATTAATCAAAATTGAAAACCTTAGACTTTAAACAACATAGATGTAAATCTAAAAACAAAATAACCAAATCTAACGTATGAGTTTTAATAGTGTGTTGAAATCAATAGATTAGTCTGAAAATAAAAAAATAACTTACCTTTTAAAATGTCTTGAGTAACGAAGCAATTACAACAACGGTGTCGATCGATGACTGTCTAGAGAGGTCAGATGTGAGATCACTCTTTGGAAATGGTATCGTCATCATGAATGTAAATTTTTTTTTTCTGAAAAATCGAATGTATGGTAATCGATGAATGAAATTATTGTAAATGGTTAATCTCAAAAACCCACATTAGGTTTGAGGTTTTCCCAAAAAACCACACCAGTTTCATTTATCCCCATTTTATCATTGTCATGTTAAAAACATTAAATTTTTTAACAAAAATTTTTTAATTTCAGTAGAGCTCCAAGAGATGAGTCTAATAGTGGTGGTCTCTCGACGATTGGTGGTTGAACAAAGGAGATTCGATAAAATTAAGAATTGTCGAAAATTGATTTTTCTATCATTCCTCCTTCGTTCTACCACCAATTGCCGTCTGACCACCACTATTAGACCTGTCTCTTGGAGCTCCACCAAAGTCGAAAATTGATTTTTAAAAATTCTAACATTTTTCATTCTGACAGTGGCAAAACGAAAAAAAAAATAAACTGATGTGATTTTTTGGAAAAAATCCCAAACATGCAGTGGATTTTTGGGATTATCTCTATTGTAAAAGAGGAATCATTGGAGAAGGAAGAAGACGTATACAAGTGGAAATGGAGAGTTGAGAATTCATTGCAATTAAAATAATTGAATTGAAAATAGAGAATAAATGAGATTTACATGTCACAATTTTACTGGCAAAATATGCATTAAACTTAAAAACATCGAGCTATTTTCAACACAACAGTGAACTCTCAGCGTTGTCACATCAATTTTGTGGGACTCACCAAGAATTTCACTTCATATATATATATATAGATTCATATAGACACAGTGGTTATCGAAACCTCAACCTTTTTAATTTGAATACCAAATATGCGATGTTTGAATTTACTCATTATATAATATTAGATTAATTTGACCATTTTCACTTATGTAGCAATAATATAACAAGTGATTTAGGTTAAATATATACAACAATTTTGTCCTGATTTGCGATTAAATAAAAAAATTAAATTGAATCAATATTAAATAATTAAGGCGTTGAATTAAAAATTGCATAATTTGAGGATTAAAACTATTTATATAAAAAAAAAATATTATTAGAAATCAGACCTCTCTTCTTTTAAAAAAAATCCTCCTCTCTCAAATTACAAACTGTTCCAAAGATGGCCAGTTCGGACCGTGACCTGCCTGGAAGAGTCAAGCCAACCAGCATGTTTCTCTTGCCAATTTATTGGGCTTAAGATTTACATTACACCTATAGGCCCAAATGATATTAGGAAAAGCCCAATTGTTATATTCAATCATAAGAGATGAGATGAGAGACTTGACTTAGCAAGAGCAAGGCAATAAACAACGGATACAACTCCCTACAAAGTCAGAAATCAAATTGCACATCTTCAAAGTCAAATAAGAGATCGAACCTTTAAATCTCCTTACACATAATCAAATAATTATATGGAAATTCATTCACACACATAACAATGACAACATAATTCTTCTAAAGCTCCACAGGCCATGTTACTGTACAGTACCACATAATCACATTTTATCACTTTAAACCTCAACATCACATTGGCATCTTTTAATCTACTATATTGATTTGAATAAGTCACATTATTCTTTAGCAAACATGGTTCATTACTCAGAGAATTGATAGTTGCGGCCTTATAAAAACCATTAAAATATTTTTCAAAGGTCGGCTTCTAGTACTGATTAATCTATTTATTCAAACATTTCTTCCGTGTCTTTTACACAAAACAAGACACTTGCTGTTGTCTTCCTTGATTAACAACACGTCAGTTAGGTGAGGTAGGACCAGATGTGAAGAGATCTCATAAATTCATCAAGTGATGGTTTTATTAAATTGGTTTGGTCAACTCTTGAAGGTTTTATTTAAACATTATTAATGCTAATATCGGTTAGTGTTAGGTCCACAATATCAACTGGACATGGATCATCATATCCATTGTTTGGTAGAGGAGTCAATAGTGTTCAAATACTGGAGATGAATACATTGTATTTTATTATAACTAGGTTGCAACTGGAATGAGTTGGAGATGTAATGTCTCCACTTTATGTCATGTAATTATGGTGGTTTACTTGCCAACTACTTGCTAATGTGAAGTCAACTGGTCCTGAACAGATCTGAGCTTTGGGTTTCTTCTGTGTCAAGTTTCTTATTTTTGAGCTTATGTTACTAACCTCCTTAACAATCGAATCAACAAATTTTCAATTTCCAAATTATAAAATGGAACCGAATTGAATATTATCGATTTAATTTAAATACTAAATATTTAGATTGAAAATAATAAATAATAATAATAAAGAGGTTTTCTTATCTATCTATGAAGAAGACAGTGTATGAATTAGATATTGCGGTTGTGTAACAAGAAAATGTTTGTGATTTCAATCAACGGTCAAATTCTCACAAAATACCCAAATTTCCCGCGCTATAACGACCGAATTTCATGGTGCTTGATCAATTCTTCAAAGCTATCACTCACTTACAGACCCTTAACTCATAGCAATCGAGTTATCACCTACTCGATCAAACCAAATCACTCTCGAAATCACCCATTCAAGGACCACCGTCGTCCACCACTTCAAGAATTAATATTCCTTCTATTATTCTCATTAGGGCTTCTATTTCTCCGCATCTTCTCCAACACTCTTTTGCCTGATTTCCCTCTCCGTTGGCGCAATCTCGTGTCTTTCGCTCGTCAAAATGAGCCCATTACGAGATCTTACCCTCCCCATTTATGGCAAGCCATTGTCGCTTATGAGGACAGGAGGTTCTTCTCTCATTTCGGAGTCGACCCAGTTGGTATTTCTCGAGCAGTTTTGTCTTTTTCAAGTCTAGGTGGTGGTAGCACTATTACTCAACAAGTAAGTGTTATTTTTATAATTTTGTGTACACCATGTGTTCGACAAATTTACGGAATGAAGTTATTTTGTTTATTGTTATGTTGGTTAGTGGGTATGTTTCTTTTTCTGGATGTTTGGAATTGTTCATGTGATTGTTCTTTTATGTGTTGTGTGAAGTTATGGGTATTTTTTAATCAATGATTGAGTTAGTAGTTTATTCGTTTTCTGCAGACATATTGTTAAATGGTGTATTGATGTATGAGTTGCACATAATTTAGTGTATAATTAATGGCTAGGGTGAGAGGTGTGTATTAAACAACATATTTTAAAGCTGTTGAGGCCGATGTAAAAGGGACATAGGTTAATAGAACGGTAGCAGTCCTTACAGTATTTGAAAAGATGACAAGGATAGGGAATAATGTAAGAAAGAGAGAGGGTGGTGATTCATGAATCACAAGGCTCTTGCTGCAATAAACAAACACTTGCTCAGGATTGACCAAAACTGAAAATAATATTTGTTTTCTACCAAGCTGATGTTAGAACCTGGTAAAAGATTATATCTAGCTTGGGACACCAATAAGGATTCGGTCGGTGGAGAGAGAGAAAGAGATAGGGGTGAGAGAGAGAGGCATGGAGGTCAACCCAATATACCAGTACTGATTTGGAGATTAGACATGGACCAATTCTGCCCTCATCAATTCCCTCTTGTTCAGACTTTTTTTTCTTTGTGAGCTCCTGGTGCTTCATGTTCTTTTTCCTGTCAAACCTCTGTATGGGACACCTTCTCTTCGTCTTTACATGTTTCATATTCCTTGCTACGGTCTCTGGCTCTATTTTTTCAGAGTTTATTCACCCCAATTTCACTGCTTCTCATATTCAATTCATTGATCAAGGTGGTGCCTTCTTGCTTTCTCGCAATGGAACATATAAAGCTGCCATCCTGAACCCTGGATCTCAGCAAGAAAAATTTTACTTGTGTATCATCCATGTGGCTTCCAATATGATTATCTGGTCTGCTAATAGTAATACACCCATTTCAAATTCTGGTGAAATGAAACTTACACCAGATGGAATTACCATTTCTAATAGAAATGGCGATTTCAGGTGGTCAACACCTCATTTGAAATCATCTGTGTTTTCTCTACTGCTGACTGAGATGGGAAATCTTGTAATGCTTGATCAGTTTAATGGCTCTCTTTGGGAGAGCTTCCACTACCCGACAGACACAATTGTTATTGGACAGCGCTTGTTTGCTGGTGCAACTCTATCTAGTGCTGCATCTGATTATGACTTTTCAACAGGCAATTACAGCCTCACAGTTAGTGCTTCTGATGCCCTACTACAATGGCAAGGCCAAACATATTGGAAATTATCAATGGATACTAAAGTTTATGTGGACTCTAGTTATGTAGTAGAATATATGGAAATAAATAGAACAGGGCTCTATTTGTTAGGCAAGAATGGAACGGCAGTGGTACTGCAGGTTGATTTCTCACCATCCAACTTCCGAATGGCTAAGTTGGATGCATCGGGCAAGTTCACTGTCATTAGTTTCTCTTCCAGTGACTTAAACACCGAATTTGTCATGCCGGATGATGGCTGTCGGATTCCGTTTATCTGTGGCAGAGTAGGATTGTGCACTGATGACTCCACCTCTGGCTCCTCTACATGTTCATGTCCATCTGGATTTCATGTAGCTACTCAGAATGCAAGTGGTTGTGTGCCAAGTGATGGTTCTACTTCTCTACCAGCTGCTTGTAATTCAGCCAGGACTATTAATCGAAATAGTTCATCTACCATCACATATTTGCAGCTTGGCTATGCTGTGGATTACTTCTCTACTGATTTCGTGGATCCTGTAAGATATGGTGTACACTTATCTTTTTGTGAAGATTTCTGCTCGATGGATTGCTCTTGTTTAGGATTTTTCTTCAAGAATTCTTCAGGTTCATGCTATCCACTTAGAAGTGCATTGGGCTCCATTATTTCAACTGGTACAGTTGGTAATGATCTGCTAGGCTTTGTCAAAGTTATAGTTGGATCAACTCAACCCAAGTTACAAAGTTTTAGTGATCAAGGCCAAAAGTTTCCATTAGCTGCTCTGGTACTCTTACCTTTTACGGGAGTTGTTCTCTTAGCTGCTATAGGTTTCCTCTGGTGGAGAAGATCTAGGCTCAGCAAGACTGTTGATTGGAAACTAGACAGCACAAACTCATATTCTTCAGGAGAACTGGATGCCTTCTACATCCCAGGCTTACCTCAAAGGTTTGAATATGAAGAGCTTGAGGTGGCTACTGATAATTTTAAGACAAATATTGGTTCAGGTGGTTTTGGAGCAGTATACAAGGGTACACTGTCTGATAAAACGGTTGTGGCAGTGAAGAAGATCACTAATTTAGGTGTCCAAGGAAAAAGGGAATTCTGCACAGAAATTGCTATTATTGGAAATATACACCATGTAAATTTGGTCAAGTTGAGAGGGTTTTGTGTTCATGGGAGACAACGCCTCTTGGTTTATGAGTACATGAATCATGGTTCATTGGATCGCACCCTCTTTGGAAATGGTCCTGTCCTAGAATGGCAAGAGAGGTTTGATATAGCACTTGGAACAGCACGTGGACTTGCGTACTTGCATAGTGGTTGTGAACAAAAAATTATCCATTGTGATATTAAACCAGAAAATATCCTCTTGCATGATCATTTTCAAGCAAAGATCTCTGACTTTGGTCTCTCTAAGCTATTAGGTCCTGAACAGTCAAGCATGTTTACAACAATGAGAGGCACACGTGGCTATCTTGCCCCTGAATGGCTTACTAACTCTGCAATTTCAGAAAAAACTGATGTCTATAGTTTTGGAATGGTACTTCTTGAGCTTGTGAGTGGGAGGAAAAATTGTTCACCACGATCTCATAGCCATAGCCTGGATAACAGTAGCAGCAGTGGAGTTCACTCATCATCATCATCAGCAACTACAAATCTTGTTTATTTTCCGCTATTTGCATTGGAAATGCATGAGCAAGGCAGGTATTTGGAGCTCGCTGACCCAAGGCTAGAGAATCGGGTCACAAGTGAAGAGGTGAAAAAATTAGTGCATGTTGCTTTGTGCTGTGTTCATGAGGAACCAGCATTACGGCCAAATATGGTTACTGTTGTTGGCATGTTGGAAGGAGGAACTTCTTTAGGTCAGCCAAGAGTTGAATCCTTGAATTTCTTGCGCTTTTATGGGCGTAGGTTTACAGAGGCCTCCATGATAGATGAGGATGATGAGCAAAATGATGGGACACGTTCTCCTCGAGCAAATTTTTCTACCCCAAGCACAACAATTGGCTCACGTACTTGTTATTCTTATATCTCATCGCAGCAGGTTTCTGGCCCAAGATGACTAGAGGAAGAGATTTCTCTTATCTCCAGATCATGTATAGGTTTTTCTTTTAAGGATAGAAACATGGCCATAAGGCCTTTGTGATATGAATTTTTACTTGCTTATTTTATACTCTTAATATAGTTACTGTAATATTTGTACATGATGTCGAAATATCCGAGGCTTGACCTATGAATTGTATGGCTTGTATAAGGTATCATTTTTAGGTGAACCTTAGACATGAAACATTGCAAATAAGATGTTTATTTAGGTTGCAAATTTTCTTCCATCTGGAGTTGTAGCTTCTATGCTCTAAATAATAGTTGCTCTTACAATAGTTACACTATAAATGCATTGCTTCTAGGAGTTAGCTCTTTGCCATTACTTATTTATGTGTACTGGATGCTTTATGGAAACTTAGACATCTGTTGATGTCCCCAGAGTTTTCATTAGTGAAACAAGATTTATTTATTTATTTTAATTAATTAATTTTTGTCAATTCAAACACCATTTCTACTTTTTCCAGTTTTAAATGATAATGTTTCTTAGCTAATTTTGAATCCCTCTGACAGCTTGTCAAAAACACGTTACTAAAGAATGAACGCACCTTCTCAAGAAAGATTGTTGAAGTGGCATTGGCACTGGCTATGGAGAGGGTAATGTCAAAATGGGAAATATTGAGCTCCTACATGAGTAAGGTCATATAAACTTTCCTCTTACTGCTCTCCTTCTAATGTATATGTTGTGCTGGGTGTCTGCTTTATGTTCTTTTTGTTTACACTGAAATATGTGCTGACCAGATCATGTTTTGAGCTTAGGTATGGAAATGCTTTCAGTAAACTTTAATTTTGGAAAACTAATACTGAAACACAGTTGATGGAGGCTGCAAAATGGTCACATTCATTTTGCATTCATGAGTTGAAATTCAGAAATTATGTACATGCTTGTTCACCATTCCTCGTAATAAGTAAAATTAGAATAGTAGTCATAATTTTATTGTGCATGATGCATACATAGGGGATTATTCTTTGTGCTGAAATTTTTGTTTTTTCCTTACGTGGGTACATATTATTACCTAAGGAGAGCTGTGTACTCTGAAAAAAAAATATATACAATTGTGAAATCTCACGGTTTCTAAAATGAACTATGATGTTATGTGAGAGTAGCTATACTGTTAATCATATTAAATGGATATTTATTGCATAATTCCACATAGACGATTTTTTTCCCCATGAAAAGTATCAATTAGGATAGACAAAAGAAGCCGAGCGCATTTTGTAAATGTTGATTACAGTTATAATAATAGCGTATGGGATGACCATTTACAGATTTACTGGGGGCACGGTATTTATGGTGTTGAGTCAGTATCTGCTTACTATTTCCAGAAGCATCCATCTCTTCTAAGTTTAGGAGAATCAGCAATGCTGGCAGGGCTTATACCTGCTCCAGAGCTCCGTTCACCATTAAGGGATTGTAGCAGGTCTGTAAGTGCTGCCTATTCTTTGAATGGATCATATAATTTTTCTTTTTTATTTTTTATTATTATTTTTAAATCTATAGAAGTATTTTGAGTTCAAATTTTGCAGGGGCAAAATTTTTCAAGCTAGAGTTTTGAAGAGGATGGTGGAAGTAGGCTTCATTGATGTTAGAACTGCACTTTTAATTATAAGGAAACCTATTCAGCTGCATGTCGATCCGCTAATTAATGCAAATGAACTTCTGTACCTTCCGTCTTACTCTATGGAGGTGAGATCAGATACATATTAAATATCTCTGGAGGTACAATAACCTCAAACCTCTTTGGGAGTTTTTGCCTTCTAGATTTTCATAACATCTCTTGATCGGATCTCTTGACTTGACTTTCTTTTCTTCAAAGTTACTGCATCACCATTCCATATTATTTCATTTTAACTCTTCTTGATTATTTGCACTTGGTTTAGGGACGTAAAGGGTTTAACACACTGAATCAAGCCTGCACAGAATCTGCTATGAAGAACATATGGGATTGGGAACAAGAAAGCAAGATATGGGAAGCGTGTGAAGATATGGAAAGATGGGTAGCTAATAAGGTTTCATTAAGGGAGCTTCATCAGAAATCTCGTATTTGCAGTGACAAAAACTTCATATAAAATGTTAATATATTTGTATTCTGTTGGTGTCTCCAATCACCATTAGAGAAATCTAATTAGTTTCCAGCAATCTTTTTGATAGTTTCTGATTCACCAAGTTCAACTTTTATGACGTGAATCTCATTCTGGCTGCTCTTGTGCATGCAAATTTATTGCAGAAGTTCTTGGGAATGGATAGGGATGCCAAAGAAATTCTAATTACATTAAGATGTAGAAACAATCCATATTACGTTCAGACTCCAAGAACAAGAACATATGGCATCTAAATCTAATTAAGGAAAAAAAAAAAACTTTTGATGTTTTGATGGACTGACAGGCATCTAGGACGCTTATTAAAAGCATACCAAAACATCAATAACTCCAATCAGGTTGAATAGCATTATTTTCAATAAGAGTTTTCAGGTCCATTTGATGATTGACATTGACTGCATTTACTGTGGAAGTTTGTTGAATTTGCGATATCGGTATTCGGCATAGGTTTTGGTGGAGAATTTGGCAGGATTCTGATCGTCCAGAAGCTCTGGAAGCGGTCCGATCAAGGCTTCATGTGGAGGAGTACAGAACACTGCCCAGGACATTCTCATACGTTCCTTGTTCACCACGCTCCTGTGCAGAACACTCTTATACTTGCCATTGCTCAATACCTGCCAAACCCAGGTGACTATTGATTCTATAATTTACACTCAAAATATAAGCTCACATAGAATGAATATGTTACCTCAACTTGATCTCCAACATGGACAAATAGAGCATTTGGTAAGTAATCAACTGCAACCCAATTGCCGTCTTTGTAAACTTGCAGGCCAGGAACATCGTTGGGGACAAGTATGGTGAGAGCTGACATATCAGTATGAGCTTCAACTCCAAGAGCCAGTTGAGGCTGTGGGCACGGTGGGTACATGTTAATTTTCATTTCTACTTCTATGGCTTCACCTCCTAATTTAGACTCCATAACCTTCTTGGGCAAGCCTAGTCCTTCTGAGAGCAATTCCAGTAGTTGGTAGGTAATCCTTAAGATTTCCTTGTTGTATTCTTCATTGACTTCCCTACATATTCAACCCAACAGAACATAAAACAATGTAACAGTGATAGGATAGTTGTGTTCTAACCAAGTGAGCTAGCTAACATACCTATAAGATGGAGGATGTTTGGGCCAGAAATCATAATTGACCTTATTTGGAGGGGACATAAGATGGAAAAAATAGTCAACCCACTCAACCTTCTCATCTTGATTCTTAGTCATCTTAGTACCATACCCTTCAAATTTCCCAGTTGAAGGGTCATTTGCATAAGCCTCTTTCTCCTCCTGTGGGAGTTTAAAGAACTCCTGTCCCACCTCTTGTAGCCTTTGGATTAAATCCGGGGAGATTCCATGATCAGTGACCAACATAAAACCCCATTGACTACAGGCCTCATAGATCTCCTTAACAAGCAAATCATGATTAGATTGTGATAAAGAGACTACAGGCACTTTGACACCTTCAACAGGCTTACTATTCTCAGGACGCTCATGGGCTGGCCTGATGAACTGAGCTGGTAGCTCTTTGAGCCCGCCGTAGGCCAGGGCTTGGACTCTCTCTACCTCCATTTTAATTAAGAGTGAGTGTTGTTTGAATTGGATGTAGGTGACTGAGTGAGTGATAGAAATGGAGCATTGAATGGACTATTAATAGTGTTTTATAAGTACACATGAGGTTGAGTTCAGACTTGGCAAAGAGACTGATGTAGTTGGGGGCAACATATGGCATCTGACATTCAATCAACCTAATCTTCAATGCATGATTTCGTTCTACTGTTAAAAGTGACTTTTTCTGTGTTAAGTCATCAGGTTTGAGATTGTTAGTTGAGTTGAACATGGAGACAACCATTCGATTGGAAATTAATTAGTTTATAGCTTTAAATAGGTAAATGTGCAAGCGATTCATAATCTGTGTGTGTTAAAAGAAGATAAAACGTGTTTAACAGTTGAGTAATGAAGGGGTGTTTGAAATTGTGTTGTTGGAGGGTGGATGCAAGCTGAGTTGTGATATTGTCACGTGAGTCAACAAGATAGTTAGCTGAACATATGCTTGGCGACTCCCTTTAATTAGAAATACACTCAACACTGCACCCTTTTTACCATTGGAAATAATTTGAGAAGTAGAGCCATGTAAGAGCATCTTCGTGAAATGATGTTTCGGTTCCATATTGAATGGTAGTAAAAATTTTATCGGTAAATAAGGTAGTTTAAAAATAATTTAATAATGATTTTTAATATATTTTTATTTTTAATTAAAATTAATTTATTGAATAAAACTATAAATATAAAAAATAATCAAAAGAATTTATAACACATCAAAAATCTATTTAAATAATATAAAAGAATAAGTTAAAATGTACAATTGAAGGTTTAAAATCAATATTTTGAAAATATTGGTTTCAATATTTGCTATGTCCAATTGAAGAATTATTTTAAAAAGAATTTTTCAATGTATTTAGCGATGTCCGAAAATAGGGTTTAGAGTTTTTATTTATTTTTTTTATAAAATTTTACATTTTAAAAATAGTTTAAAAGATGAATTTTTGAAATTTCAATTAATGGGATGAATAGAAAATTCATTAATTAAAGACATTAGTTAGAGTCGATTTTGATCGAATAAATGTGAATTTAAAAATTATATTTGAAATTGAGATTTAAATAATGATTTTGTGATTTTTGGTGGAAATGTGAATTTATATTTTAAAAGTAGTTTTCGAAATGGGGAGACTATTTTATAAAGAGTAGTGCTATATGGCCTACTCTTTATATCTACTTTTGTTGCCTACCCTTACATGACAATATATCATTGGATATAAATTTTATAATAATTAATGCATTAATTTATTCACTCAATCAATTCTTGTCATGTAAGAGGAGACACGAAAAGTGGTCACAAAGAGTAGCCTGTCAATCATTACTCTTTTATAAATGAAAATGATTTTGGAATTTTAGAAGGTGAGCGGAAGTGGAATCGGAAATAAGAATTGTGGGCTTAAGACTTGATTAAAAATGGCCTTGGATTAAATCCAAGTAGGCCCAAATTAATTCCAAGATAAGTGAACCCCATTATTCTATTATTACCTTCCATTTCCCTCTCTCATTCAAATCCAAATAGTTTAGTTAGTTTCTAACTGTTAGGAAAAGAGGAGACAGAATAGCACCAACCAGAGTAGAAACAGAACAACAAAGTATGGAAAGTAGAAAGAGACACGAGAGATTTAACGTGGTTCGGCAATGTGCCTACTCCACGAAGGAAGAGAATAACAATCCACTATAATGATCAAAGGGATTACAAGATATCACACAAAATAGCCACAAAAGGCTACACTCAAATCTCACACCCCAAGGCACCCAAATTAAAACCCCTAACTCTCGAATGTGTTTCCCACACTCACAATGTGAAATTCTCTTTAGAACTGGATGCTTTCTTCTTTGTGAGACACCTCTATTTATAGTGATCACAAAACCCACTTTCCTAATAGTTTCTTTCCAATAAGGAAAAGTAAACCATAACAATTGGGAAAAACAAATCTCCTCAAATTAGGAAAACTAGCAAATAGGAAATAGATCCAAAAACCAAAATAGAAATTCCTTCCAAAAAGGATTCCTAGTGAATCAAGTAATTTAGGATTCCTTATGATTCAAGGCATCCTAACAAATCTCCACCTTGACTTGAATCACCTCAACTTTTCTGAATTTTCTTTCTTTGATCACTATCAGTTATATCTTCACCTTGACCCATAAACAAAATTCGAATTGTCTTCCTCTTCCTTGTATCCCGTAAGGGAATCTTAACGATCACAAATTCCAATCAACCTCAAACAATGCTTGAACTTGATTGTAGATAAGGACTTGGTCATCATATCAGCAGGATTGTTTTCAGTACCAATTTTCTGAACCGTAATATTACCTTTAGAAATCACATCTCGAACAAAGTGGTACTTGACATCTATGTGCTTAGTGCGTTCATGGAACATTTGATCCTTTGCTAGATGAATCGCACTCTGACTGTCACAATGGACTGTCTTCACCTTCAAATCTTCGCTGAGTTCACCAACCAATCCTCTCAACCAAATTGCTTCCTTTACAGCCTCAACCATGGCCATATACTCGGCCTCTGTTGTTGACAAAGCAACAGTCGCTTGTAAAGTAGCCTTCCAACTATTGCACAACCTCCAAGAGTAAAGACATATCCAGTAATCGATCTTCTTTTGTCAAGATCACCGGCATAGTCCGAATCAACGTAACCAACAACATTCCCTTTGTCTTTACCAAACTCCAAGCAAACATGAGTAGTACCCTTCAAATATCTCAATATCCACTTCACAGCTTGCCAATGTTGTTTTTCAGGATTAGCCATGTAACGGCTAACTAAACTAACAGCATGTGCGATATCGGGATGAGTACACCCATTGCATACATGATACTACCAACAACATTAGAGTAGGGAACTTGTGACATATATTTTATGTCATCATCAGTTTTTGGTGACAAATCAGCAGAAAGCTTAAAATGAGAAGCTAATGGAGTACTTACCGGTTTTGCGTCTTTCATCCCAAAACGCTCAACAACTTTCTCTATGAAGTTTCTTTGAGTTAAGTAAAGTTTACCGGCAGCTCTATCTCTCTTAATCTCCATTCCCAAAATTTTCTTTGCTCCTCCTAGATCTTTCATCTCAAACTCACCATTCAACTGATTCTTCAAATTGTTGATCTCAGACTTATTCTTGGCAGCAATTAACATGTCATCGACATATAAGAGTAGATAGATATATAAATCATCAGATAACTTTTTGAAGTACACACAGCTATCAGAATGACTCCTTGTGAAACTATGCACCATCATAAACGAGTGGAACTTCTTGTACCATTGTCGAGGTGACTGCTTTAAGCCATATAATACTTCTTGAGTAGACAAACATGGTCTTCTTTTCCTTCAACTTCAAAACCTTCTGGTTGAGACATGTATATGGTCTCTTCAAGTTCACCATGTAAAAACGCAGTCTTCACATCTAGTTGCTCTAACTCGAGATCATGAATAGCAACTAAACCAAGCAAAACACGAATAGAGCTATGTTTAACAACAGGTGAAAAAACATCGTTGAAATCAATACCTTGCACCTGACTATAGCCCTTTGCAACCAAACGTGCCTTGTATCTTGCTTTCTCGACCCCAAGTATGCCTTCCTTTTTCTTGTAGACCCATTTACATCCAATGATCTTCTTTTCAATAGGAGGCTTTACTAGTTCCCAAGTTTTATTTTTATGAAGAGACTCCACCTCTTCTTGCATAGCCACCAACCACTTACCAGAATCATCACTCGAGACGGCTTCACTATATGTGACTGGGTCATCAGATCCTTCGATTTCTTGTGCAGCGACACAAGCTATGGTAACATAATCATCAAATCTCGAAGGCATTCGTCTCTCTCTTAAGGGCCTTCCTCTGGCAATGATTTCAGTCTCTATCTCATTTGGCTTTTCATGATTTTCGGATGGAGACTCCACTCTAATACCTTGCATCTCTTTGTTCTCCTTCTCAGAACTCTCCACCTTAGTGTCAGAACTAACACTTTCCTTATTTGGATGAAGCATGGTATTCTCATCAAAGATGCAATTTCTGCTAATTATGGATTTTGGTGTCTTTGGATCAGTAAGCCAAACTCTGTATCCCTTCACACCATTCGGATAACCCAAAAATATGCCCTTCTTTGACCTAGGTTCTAATTTCCATTGTTCGAATGAACATAGACAGGACATCCAAATATCCGCAATTCAGAATAATTAGCAAGTTTACCAGACCATACCTCTTCAGGAGTCTTACACTCAATTGACGCGGATGGAGAACGATTCACCAAGTAACAAGCTGTCGCTGCAGCCTCTGCCCAAAAATCTTGCGTCAATCCAGAATTACTCAGCAGACAACGAACCTTTTCCAAAAGGGTTCTATTCATGCGTTCGGCTACGCCATTCTGTTGGGGTGTCCCACTAACTGTGAGATGTCTCACTATGCCCTCTTTTTTGCAGAATGAATTAAATTCCCCACTACAGAACTCCAACCCATTATCAGTTCTCAAGCGCTTAACTTTCTTTCCAGTCTGCTTTTCAACCAATGCCTTCCAATCTCTGAAGGTCTCAAAAGCTTCAGACTTATTCTTCAAGAAATAGACCCAGACTTTTCTTGAAAAATCATCAATCAATGTCATCATGTAACTTGAACCACCTTTTGATGCAACACGTGATGGTCCCCAAAGATCAGAGTGAATATAATCCAACGTACCTTTAGTTTTGTGTATTCCAGTGCTGAAGCTGACTCGTTTGTGTTTGCCGAAGACACAATACTCACAAAACTCCAAATTGGATATATTCCGATCACCCAAAAGACCCCTCTTACTCAGCATTGCCATGCCTTTCTGACTCATATGTCCAAATCTCATATGCCACAACTTCGTAGTATTTGTTTCGCTTGTAGAAGAAACAGAGGCGGAACCTATAATAGTAGACCCCATCAGATAATACAGCCTACCAAATTTCTTCGCCTTCATAACTACCAGCACACCTTTACTAACCTTCAGAACTCCACCTTCACCAGTGAATTTGCAACCAGTATCATCTAAAGCAGATAATGAGATAAGGTTTTTCTTAATATCAGGAACATACCGAACGTCTACCAATGTTCGAATCACGCCGTCATGCATCCTAATCTTCACAGAACCAATACCAGAAACTTTACAAGGTTGGTCGTTGCCCATTAACACAACACCTCTTTCGAATTCCTCGAAAGAAGTGAACCATTCTTTGCCGGCAGATATGGAATGAGCACGCAGAATCAAGAATCCACCCTTGATCAGATCTAGTATTATCATCAATGACTGTGTAGATATCACAGTCTTCATCCTTATCTTGCACAACACTGGCTTCTGGAGGTTTCTCTGATTGTTGACTATTTTCTTTATTCTTTTTCTGAAGAGTCCAACAATCCTTTTTGATGTGTCCTTTCTTCTTACAATAATGGCAAACCACATACTTGGACTTTGATTTTGATCTAGAGCGATTTTTACCAGATTCTCTAGATTCGGGTCTTCCTCTAACCATTAAACCTTCAGCAGGATGATCTGCTCGGTTTTTGGACATCTGGTTATCAAATAACTCCTTCGAATAAAGTGCCGATTTGACGTCTTCCAACTTTAGAGAAGTATTACTATAGATCAACATCTCTCTAAAGTTCTTGAAAGAAGGAGGTAGAGAATGAAGTAACATGAGGGCTTGATCTTCATCTTCATACTTGATGTCCATGTTAGATAGATCCATTACAATAGAAGAGAATTCATCAATATGAGACTTGATGGATGTACCTTCTGCCATCAACAGGGTGTATAAACGATGCTTGGCGATCAATTTTGTAGTGAGATTCTTTGTGATATATAGAGCCTCCAATCTATCCCATAATCCTTTTGCAGTATTCTGATCGATAACCTCTCTCAGAACCTCATTAGACAAACACAATTGGATCATGGATAATGCTCTCTCATCTATCTCCACCATCTTCTCTTCATCCCACGATTTGGGAAATTCTTCTTTCTTCAAAAGCGCCTTCTGCAATCCATGATGTGTCAGAATTGCTTTCATCTTGACTTTCCACATAGCGGAACTCAAGTTTCGATCGAACTTCTCGATATCAAACTTTGTTGATGATGTTGATGCCATGACTAAACCCAACTTATGCTCTGATACCAGTTTGATAGGAAAAGAGGAGACAGAATAGCACCAACCAAAGTAGAAACAGAACAACAAAGTATGGAAAGTAGAAAGAGACACGAGAGATTTAATGTGGTTCGGTAATGTGCCTACTCCACGAAGGAAGAGAATAACAATCCACTATAATGATCAAAGGGATTACAAGATATCACACAAAATAGCCACAAAAGGCTACACTCAAATCTCACACCCCAAGGCACCCAAACTAAAACCCCTAACTCTCGAATGTGTTTCCCACACTCACAATGTGAAATTCTCTTTAGAACTGGATGCTTTCTTCTTTGTGAGACGCCTCTATTTATACTGATCACAAAACCCACTTTCCTAATATTTTCTTTCCAATAAGGAAAAGTAAACCATAACAATTGGGAAAAACAAATCTCCTCAAATTAGGAAAACTAGCAAATAGGAAATAGATCCAAAAACCAAAATAGAAATTCCTTCCAAAAAGGATTCCTAGTGAATCAAGTAATTTAGGATTCCTTATGATTCAAGGCATCCTAACACTAACCAAACTAAACCTCACTTATTCATGCTAAAAACTTACTCTTCACACATACTCTCTCCCACATTTATTTCCTCAAACAATATAAGCTATCTTCTTCTCTCTTTTTCACCATTTTCAAACCCTAAAAATATACACACCAAATCAATCATTTTTATTTGATTTTTCAAGAAAAATAATGTTATTCCAAAGCATCAAAATTTCTTTTCAAACCTTCTTCTCCATTCACTATACTTAGTAAGTTTTCCGCAACCTCCATTAATGTTATTAATGGTGTTTCAAGCTTTTGTTGCAATCAATGAGTATTTTTAGAGTTAAATAGTGATGGTTTATGGTTTTGGTTTATTAATTGTAGTCATTAGTGAATGTAACTACCATTTGAATGTAACCTTAACTTTCTAGAAAGCAATTTTACATGAAAATAGTTTGATATTGATGATTGATTACTTTTAATGGTTTATAAAGGTAACCAAGAGTAAGGAGAGCACAAAATGGAAGGGGTTTAGTAATCTCATCTTTATGCTCCATAACTTGGTTGATTTTTATGATGGTGTGATTGTTGCATTGATGTGGCTAATAATGTTATAAGAAGATAAATGAATGAAACATATGTATATATAAAGTTGTAGTGAAAAGAATGATCTGTATTGTGATCGTGATGCTTTGATATGCTTATAAATGGTTTGTGACCCTTACACATGTTGGTTGGCATGATGATAAATTATATGCAAATGACTATATGAATTATTTAAATGTCTTTATGTGAATGATACAATTGTGATTTCATAAGGGACATGAGTATTGTTATAATTGTATAATGGTTCATGCCAAAAAGGAATAAAATGAAGGAAAACTGTGAAAAGATATTATTGTGGCCTTTGGCCCTTCTAAATGTGAAAAGTAAATTGTTGCATTTTGACATTTTTAATGTTAAAGAACATGTATTTGATCTCATATATATATATATATATATATATATATATATATAAAAGATAATTGATGATAAATGTTTAAATGATCCAGTGAATGGAAATGAAATGTAATAATAACAGATGAAGATAATATTTCATGTGTTGTTAGTAAATCGTTTGGTTTAGCAACACTTTTACAAGTTGCAAAATTAATAATTATGGATGAATCTCTAATGTGTATAAAACAAATTATTGAAGTTGGAGATAAAATGTTGCAAGATATAAATGACAATTCATTACTCTTTGGTGGAAAAGTTATTGTGTTCGGAGGTGATTTTAGGCAACTTTTACCAATGATTCCAAAAGCATTAAAATAAGAGATCATTATGTCAAGTTTAGTGAAATCATATTTATGGAATTCCCTAGAGAAACTTAAATTAAAAGAAAATATAAGAGCTATATCCAACATTTAGTCATTTTTTATTACGAGTCGGTAATGGAATTGAACAAGTAATATTGATGAGAAAATAAAGCTCTCAAATAATATGATGATAAATAGAGCCATATTGACACCAAAAAAATGATTATGTTGATGAAATAAATAATTTGCTGATTGAATTTTTTTCCAAAGATGAAATGAAATATTATAGCTTCAATGAAATTTTAGACAATTTTGACAAAACTCTATATGAAGATTTCTTAAATACACTTATTCCAAATGAAATCCTCCACGTGAACTAATCTCAAATCATTCTTTCTAGTTATACTTCTCAGAAATATTAACCTATCAAAAGGATTATGTAATGGTACTAGACCGATATATCTTAAATTTGATAGAAATTTTATTTATGCAAAAATAACTATAAAAAATTCCATTTATACCTATAGAAAATAATAAATATCCCTTACTATTCAAAATGACTCAATTTCTAATTTAACTTAGTTTTTCTATGACAATCAATAAAGTTCAATATCAAACAGTTGATTATATTACCGGAGGTCGTTTTTTTAACATGGACAATTATACGTAGCTTTATCCAGGGTTAAAAGATCTGATTCCATAAAAGTTTTGATAAAACCTACTTATATAAATAATGTTAACTATGAGCACAATAAAATGTTGTTTATAAATAATTGTTAGATTTATGTCAAATTTAAGTTTATACTCTATTATATTATGTTTGATCCAAATTTGTTCATACGTATTTCGAATTACAGCTTCAATAATGATGAGTATTAAAAAAAAATTATCACTTCCTTCAAGAATAGTTTTTACCCCAACTTGTGAATTCAAATTTCATGGCTCTCGGTACTGATAAAGTTGAACAATTTCATTTTATTATGATGACAAACTTCTTCAAGATAATTACCAAAATTTTGTCCATCATATTGCATTGAATTACTGCTAAGACCTGATCAATGATGATCAAATTGATTGTCCTAATCAAGAAGTTCCATTAAGATGAATGATATGTTCTAGTGTACTGGTGTGAAGTTCTTACAGTTAATTAAGGTATGTGGTGAAATGCTTAATGATTGTATAGTTTTCAAGTAAAAAAAATTTTTGACTAGGAAATCATGTTATAATTCGAACATGTGATGTATATTTACAGTCATAAAGTAATATCATACTCTACATTTAATTGTTAAACTAATACAAGCACTTAAATTAGTATATCTTAAATAATATATTTACACCGTGGATTACTTCTACTTGATTTTTTCCATCGCTTTATTTTTCTCTTAGATGCATATGTATTCTAGTGTTATATGATTTGTTTCCTCTTAAGAATCCTCCACAATCAAAATTACTTCTGCAAATGTGGAGGCCCCAGTTACTTACATCATATTGATAGGCCGGGTTGCTATACAACAAAGTTGGGTTCTTATTTGCACCAGTACCATTGGTTTATACAATATCTTGTACTCGAATCCTCAAATGTATCAATCACTTTCTCAGCACTACATGCATAACTTTGTGAAGAAAATTGAAATTCCACCATGTTTAACAGGTTAATTACATGAGATCTATTACAATTTAAACCATCTTACTATAGTATGTATTTTGCGAAAGTTTCTAATATGTGTGGTAATTTTCCAAGCTATGAAACTATTGATCTTACACCATATAATAGTATTCTTTAACTAATTTTATCTTATACAAGGTTCATTGTTCCTGCAAGAACATATTGCCCCAGTATGTTAAATGTGATAAAATTCTCTTGAAATTGGGTGAAAAATAGTTTTCTTATTTATGCGTTTTGTTTCTTCTGAAGGAAGCAAGTGTGAAATTAACAGGAAGGATTTTACTTTTAAAAAGTTGTCTGTTTGTTTTGTTTTGTTGTTTATTTAGTATAACAAGAGTGCTTTTTATCTACTCAAGAGGTTTGATTTTCAATTCCGTTCCTATAGTTTGTTGTTGTCTTATTATGTAGGTATATACATATTAAAATTTAAGTGAGAAGAATATAATTTTTGGAGTTGGAGAAGTCACGAGGAATATAGTTTTTTTTTTCTTTATATAGAAACACAATTGCACGAAGCTAACAATACTGAATGCACATGCAAGACCTAAGCTGCATCCACGTAAGACCATAACAATCATACTATAAGTCAACTACCATCAATGCATTATTGTTGACCCATCATTATGTTTTTCTTTAATGTTTATATATATATATATATATTTTTTTTTTATATATGAACGGCAGCTTATGAATTGGTGATATTAGTGAAATAACTTTTTTTTTAAGTGATTGACAAACGTTTTTTTTAAAGCATACATAATCAGCAGTGATAATATTATAGTTTTGAATAGGGATTTAAGTGAGATAGGTAGATTCACTCGATTTTTTTTAGTTCTAAGCTAAATTGTTACAAGAATCAGTCAAATTTAAGTTAACGATAATTTATATATATATATATATATAATAACATGAAATATTTATGTATGTAAAAGAAATTAGAATTTTTTACTAAAAAAAATTGATATTGAAGCAAATTTAACTTAATTTTAAAATTAGTAGAAACAATAGTTAAATAAGTAGAGTTCAAATTTGTGAGTACTAACTAAATTCAAATTTTAATTTTAAATACGTAAGTTTGGTAATAATCGAATTACATTCTGCTCATTCACATCAACGGTAAAAAAAATTATAGGGATTATTTATTTTAATATTCTAGTTAAAGTCATTGGAATCGAACATCGAGGATCCTATAATTGAGAGGATTTAAAACAAAATCATATACACTATAATACTTCGCTATAAGATATATATATAATTAAAATCATTAATAAATGTGCAATCTCAATAAATCGAAACCTTAAACTCAAATAATAAAATCCTTAACAATTTTCATCATAGCGATGGCACGACGTTGATCAACAATATCAACCCCATGAAATCCAACATCATCAAAATGTCCTTCAACTTGTACCCCAGTCAAAGCCAACATTTGCAAGAAATTCTGTTGTCTATCAATCAACGGATCACCATTATAACCCGTCACCAAACACCTTGGCAAATCCTTAATATTCTTCTTATAAGGTCCATCCACGACAGGATTACAAAACCAATGGTCACGATCAGCTCCATGTGGCAAAGCCAAATTCCATAAAGTATCCAAGACCGGTAACGGCAATAAATGATCCGTCGCGTATTTCATCTCACTCTCTACTCTCTTTACTCCACCAAACATGGGTTGGTTCAATATTAGCCCAATAATCGTCAATGGACCGAAACCTGAACCCGAATCCAAACCCATACCCATTAAAGCAGCTTGATAAGCCATTGTCGCGCCATTTCCACGACCCGATAAATAACATCTCGTTACGTCACCGTAACTTCTCAACCACGATTCACCGTTTGGATCTGTAACTTGTTCTTTCACCCAATAAATTGCATCCACCGCGTCTTCATATGCTGCCGGAAGCTTATTCTCTGGTGCTAGTCTGTAATTTATTGATATGACGATCGACGGAACTTCGCTAGAAAATTGAGAGCAATTTTGATGAGCTAATGAGTCGGCGGCGGAGTAGAGGACGAATCCGCCACCGTGAAAGTATATTATGATTGGGAGACGTGCAATTGTGTTATCATTTGACGGTAGTTTCACCGGCCGGAAAATACGAGCTGTGACTTGATTTTTGTTGAGTAACACGTCTTTGCTTACAGTTGGATAACCGGGTGATGGATCTGGATTCGGGTCGAGGGTTGGGAATTGACGGATACGATTGAGTGACCCATCGGGATTTACTGTCACGCCGAGGTGTTCGAATGGATTGAATCCTGAGGACATTTTGTAAGTTAGTGTGAATTTTTACGTGAGTGATTCAAATTAGGATTTGAGTTTAGTGCATGTGTGTGATTGTTGGATGGAGAGTATTGTTAGGAGTAGACTTGGTTTGAGCAGATTTTTAGGATTTTTCTTTTTACCAAAACGTTTGAATATGATCTAATAACCATATGAATATACAATACAACGTGTATAATTGGGTTGGGCCTATCATCATAACAAAAACATATTAGTGTTAAAGGAATGTACTGTAGTTTTGCACAATTGAAGTTAAATGTAGCCTTATAATAATCTATACTTGCTTTTATATCAAATGCATCCTATAGACATTAGTATATGTGTATGTAGCGGAAAGAAATAAATATGCTCATCTGCATGACACCCACCATAAGAAAGTCCATATTCTTATTTATATGCACATATTAGTGCGTGTACCCATTTATCATAATATTATGGATACACATGCATATATTATCACGAGCCTTTATTGCTAACATCACTAGTTTTTTTTTCTTTATCATATTACTACATAATCATATTGAATTATACAAAGCAATATATATATAGAAATCACAAAGACCATGATATTAATATGTATCATATAAGTATTGATGTATTGTAATGAGATAATATAATGTAATATTTAACAACTGATTATGTAGCAATATCATGTTCAATATATTATACTACACTATTCATTTATTCACAAATTATGACTCCATTTGTTTGGGCAAGTACCCATAATATATTATAATATAATCATGTACGTAATTTTAGTAAATGTACATAATA